>VWZG01004255.1:0-35582 GCA_013396735.1 Grallaria varia | reverse complement strand
CGAAGCCTAGCCATGATGAGGTTGCATTCAGAGTTAGAGCTGGGGCCCAACTTATTGTTTATGAAAAGCAGAGTCTGTTAAGGACCTGAAATCCATCAAAAATCAAAATTAGTTCACTAAAACCAGCAGAATATTAGTAACTTCTAATTCTGTGTTCGTGTTTCTGTTTATGCTGCCACTCTGTCAGCTGAGTCCCCTTTTCTATTGCCACTTCAATTACTTTTACTTCTGTATGAAATAATGACATGTTAAATATATTAAAACTCTCTGGAGTGTAAATAGTAAGTTTATATTGTGACCTTTCTTCAGGCTTGCTATTTTTATCCTTGTCTTTATCAGTCAATAGACTCTTCCACAAAACACAAATAAAGAAGCACTGGCTTCAACTATTTCTTGAGACTGTGACTGGAATTTATTAAGGCAGTGGTATTTCAAATAGTGTGGTAGTTTAAATTTTAGGCTTTGGTGAGGTTTGTTGTTCTTTAGGCCTTCCTTAACAACTGGGGTCAAAAACTAAGGAAGTATTCCATCCTATTTCCCTCACGTAATCAGGCTAAGGCCGCCATCAAATAGCAAAAACAACAAGAGGTATTCTGTGCTTTTCATTTGCCATGACACAGATACAACATTGCCTAAGGAAATACTTTTTTACTGTAACAATGATAATTGAAAAGCAAAGAAACTTACTTTGTATTCTATTATCTAACTATAATTAGGAAAAAAATTATTTTTTTTTTTTTGAATGGATGAAAGTAATTTTCAAATATGATATGAAAAATTGAGTCTGATGTAGCTAGCTCTCCTTTGGATTTTTCTTACTTATAGCATAAAAGTCTTTGCCTTTCTTAATACTCATACTTCAACCTTTTAAATCTCCTTATATTTGAACAATGGAATTATACATGCAATTAGGTAAATTCAGATATAATGGAAGTGAATGCAGCTCAGTTATAATGAATAAATCTCACTTTGCATTTGACTGCAGTTTGTTTCAGACTGTAAATAAGATAATTTTGTTTACATTTCTCTCTCTAAAAGCAACCATGTTGAGTCAGATTTTCAAGACAGCTCAAAACTCACAGTCTGTCTATGGCCAGATAAAGTTCTTTAGAAAGTAGGCCAAAGCATTATATGGAAATCTGACACTCAGTGTTAAACCATGGCTGTATTAATCTTTGTAGTATAATGTGCACTAACAGACTTGGATATTTTTTTTCTTTTTTGAACAAAATTGATAGTTTTCATCATGCTCAGTAGACCTGTACTTCAAACTGCCTATGGAAAGTTCTGCATGTCAGGCATCTGTAACATAGTTTGCTTTCTTGACATACTAAGTTCCCCCTAGCTTATTGTGGAATAAAAATGGAATAGTCAGGAGGTTAGAAGTCGGATGGGAGATGAGATATTGACCTGCCCTTTGTTTCTGAGATATTACAGTTAGGATGTGTGTACAGTATGCCATAAGCTCTCCTCCAGCCTTGAGGTTACTCATAACTATGTTATTAATTTATCTATTTCAAATAGACCTCTAACTATTTATCAATTACCAGCGGCTGTTTTTGCACCTGCACTGAAAGGTGTATTAGTCCAAACCACTGGGTGGCACAAAGAAGCCAACATACACGTGAGACTGATTCGGCCTTTGCTTTCTATGATGTATGGAAAATTTGTTATTTCTCTGACAAATCTGAGGGCTTTTGAGTCTGGAAGTACGAGCTGATAAGTAAAGCACAGCTATTTGCTTTGAGTTTCATAAGTAGGTTGTAGTCATGAGATACAGGGAGCTTGCGTCCTGCTTTGAAGTGTCAGTGTATCTGTGCTTTAGGACAATTTTCCAGGGAGGGAGGAAGAAGACGTGAGCAGTAGTATTTTAAAGTATCTCTAAATGACTCCTGCTCATTTTGCCTACTGATTTATATTGGTTTATTATTATTATTATTTATTTATTTAGCTGGTTTAGTCCTATTTATCCCCACAGGAGTTTGTCCCCAGTTTTGTGTTCTTTATTTGCCATTCTCCTACTGTCACGCTAAGTAATTTGTACTGCATTCTGATGGGCTGCTCGCCATGGCCTGCTTAAAGACAGAGACACTTTGGGTAGCTTTGTAGCTTCCAAGTACTTCCACAGTATTAATTATATTATCCTAACTTTTTAAATCCCTGAAACGAAGGCATTTATTTTCTCATTTAAGGAATGGAGAACTGAAGCATGACTTATTTAAGCAACCTGTCCAAATCTGACATAAATCCTTATAGGGGACTAAGGATTTGTAATGAGATTGTCTTTCACCTCACTGATCTCATTGACTGGTCCAGGCTGTGTTTGCTGTCTTCTGTGCTCTCATCAGATTAATTTTCTTATCTTTCCCCTTGTCCTTTTTAATTTCTTTTGTCTGGGTTTCAACATGTCTTTCAAAAGATTCAAAGTATTATTCTTAGAAGAGATTGAAGATATATCTTTAAATTTTAAATATCATGCAATGCTCGGATCATACAATTGGAGTGTTGGGCTTATAATTTTCATTTTCTGTTTTGTATTTAAATAGAAGTGAGAGTAAAAGTATCAGAAAGAGATAACCATATTTTCTGTCTCTGAATTTGTTTTAAGGAATTAGAAGAAGTGCCTGACTCAGCTAAATGGTTTTCTATTTTGTATTAGGGTTTTTTTGTTTGTTCGTTTTTTATTTTTTTATTTTGTTCCCCTTAGGAAGACATCAGTTTTTCTGAGTGGAATATATCATTGATGAAGTTCTGTCTCTTGATGATCACCTCATTTTGTATTTCAGAAAAATATTTTTCTATTGTAAATTCTGTTGAGAATCAATTTAGTGAGGGCATCCTTCTCTTATGCTTCCTTTTGTACATTTAAAACTGGGTTTATGAAAGCAGTCAAGCTATCCTAGTTTGTTCATTCATTTGTACTTGGGTATGATAGAGAAATTATCATAATGAATATCCTTATGTTGGAATACTTCTCATTGAATGCAAAGTCATGATATGAAGGAAGGGGATTAAATTATTTTTTGGCTTGTTTGTTGGCTTTTTCAGACTCTTGGGCTCTGGATTTGGTCTTCTTTTTTTTTATACCACACATGGTGAGTTTCCATTAATTTTTTTCATTTCCTATTGCTGAAGCTGTGTAGAATAACTTCCCAGACTTTTTGTTATTGGTAGTACCTGGAACAGAGTATTTAGGGTATATTGAAGTTGGGCAGTTCACTCATCACTGTGTGAATACAGTGGATGTTTTGGTCTCATTTCAGGAAGGAACTGGAGAACATCTGATCTTTGTTTCCCCTTTCAGCTTCCTAGCTAGCTTCTCAGATATGATAACAAGTCACAAGAATAAGTTCTGCATTCCTTACAGATTTTAGCAATTTGCCACAAGATAAAGTTATTTTACCTTGTGATAAAGGAACCACAGGTTAAGGGGCAGTTATTTTGGGGGAAAAATGGGGTAAAGTTACAGCAGTATTTTTCACCTTTTATTTTCCTTAGCTTGACTTCAGCTGAAGCAGTTCATCTTTCTCCTGGGAATGGAAGGTGGGGTGGGACTGTTGTTGGAGCTTCTGCAGCTCCAAATCCCTGACTTCGCTTTCTCACTGTTTGTTCTGTGTATCTTTCGCTTCAGGAATCTAATTTCTTACAGCATTATGATCTTAGGAACCATTGGTTGTAGGGTTTATTGCTTCTGTTTAGGTTTTCTGTTTTGGTTTTGTTGTTGCTTTCTTTTTTGTTTTTGGTTCATTTTCTAACTTGGAGTAGGGGTAGCAGTTTCAAGATTAGGACACCATAATTCTTCCATAATTAATAAAAACTATTATCTTTTTTCCCACAGCTATAGAGTAAGCTTCTGGTTTAGGTCACTGACTTCTATGACTACAGGAGCATTGTACTGCGGCAGTAGGCAGTGAAATGTTTCTAGAAAAAAGGGAAATATCCATTTAGAATACAATGATGTAGGTGCTCAAAATACTTAGTCTAGACTTTTTGCCTCAGTCTGAATTTCCATTTGTATCCCCCATTTGTGAGTTTAAGATATGTTAGCTCAGCTATCACAGGGAAAAGCGGCTCATTTTATGTAATTAGAGCAAACCAGGATCAAAGTGGTTTTATTGATTTACTAATGACATGCAATTAGCTGGCAAACAGTGAGCTATGTCTTCAGGATCTATATGAGTAACAGAAGGAATAAACTTCAGTCCCGGCTGCTTACAAGGTGTTAACAAGCACCCAAACTCTGTCTCTCGCACACACATATCCACATACACAGACACACAGATGATTAGGGGCATCTCCACCCCCTGAGCAATGTGAAGGACAAGCACATATCCCCTTCTCCCACACTGTACAGGACGAAGGTCTCAGAAATGCTTGTTAAGCCTTGGCCTTAATGATCTGGATCTGGGCTCAGCTTCTCTTGAGGTTACCAGAAACACTGGCTGCTCCCAGGAACTAGTGTTGTAAGGAGCTCCTGGTTTTTAACCAACAGCCTCGGAAACTTAATTTTCTTGCTTGGGTAATAACCCAAGTGGAATAAAATTTTTATTATCGGACCTTCAGGGAAAGTTGCTGACCCAAATTGTGTCCAGAATGGAAAATCTCTATGACTAAAGCCAACTCTCTTGTGACCCTATAAGGAGTGGTCCTAAATGAGACCTTATGAGATCTCCTGGACTGCAGTTGCTGATACCCCCACTCCTCAAGGCTCAACCCTTCACCTGCTGACAAAATTCAAAGGCATCCAACATGAGCACTTCATTGAACTCGAGGGGAATTTTTCACAGGGATACACCTTGTACAGACTCCGTGGAGTCTGTGTGTGTAAGAGTTTGAACATGCCACAACAAATGCACTATACATGTCGCTCTCGGGGATTCTTAAAAATGTTAGATTTGTCACTGTTAGGCCTGTGAGTTCCTGTCGTGCTTATAGTAATCTCTATATGAATAATTTTTAATTTTTTTTTTTTAAATTAGACTATTGATTAAGTGCTGTTAAGTGCTGCTAAACCTTCAGACCTTACCCACCGGTTGAGTATGGGGCTAAGATTGGCAAGGGGGTCCACTCTGAACACTGTGACTCAATGGGAGGGTATCTCTTTTTCCTTTTCATCTTTACTCTTTCCTATCCTTACCCTCTCCCCTCTGCAGCTTCCACATAGACAGGTTTTGCGCTGATTTTGGTTTCAGACTCATTGATTTTAGATTTTAGTCCAATTTTTCTCTGTGTGCTTTAACCACTGAGTAAGTAGTAGAATAAACCTTGCTAATGAACTTTGTCACACTTTCACTTTTATGTTAAACCTACTGGTGATTCTTTGGGCTATCCCAAACACTGGCTTGTGACAGTGGGTGATCCAACTTTGTGCGCATTTTTGCTGCTCTCTAAAACCTGATACTGCATAAGTCACTGGAAAAGTACCCCAAGAGTCTGCATGTGCACATCTGGGGTGTGCTTTTGTCAACTCGATGTCCAGTAGCCACATGCCAGCTGAAGTTGTATTCATCCAATAATTACAATTTCAATTATAAACAAATGAACACCTTAACTTTAGGATCCAAAGAAACCAAAAAAACCCAAACAGTCAAAAAAGCAAAAAACAACCAAAAAAAGCCACAGAAGCTACTGGCACTATTGTCACTTAGGCACCAAATTATATGGAGGACCAGTGTAAATTTTGAGTATCTAGCATGCTGTGTGATTCTTTGGGCTATCTGACACTGTAGGTAGAGGTTTGCAAACTTTGATGGAAATATCAAGGTAGCAAAATTGAAACCTCTTTTGAAGACTAAGTTAATTTCCTCTGAGATGAACTTATTCTGAATTTAATAGGAGCATGGATGTTTGGTCAAAAAGGGGAAGGCACTTTTTAGTTGCAAAATACTGAAAGAATTTGCAAAGGATATATTTTTCCCAATTAGTCACTTTGCCCCATAGAATAAGTATTTTCTGATATTTATACTCCTTCAATTCCATTTTAAAAAAATGGGTAACCTGGGATTTTGAGAACCCTTAGGAAATAAGAGCTTCCTTGTGTTTCAGAGGACTGTCAAAAGTATTTTGTCAACCACTATTTTGTAGAGATTAGCATTTTTTAATTAATTAGAATCACCATCTGAAATAATTTAATATTAATCCTTCTTTTCTTTTGTCTTCCATCTTCAATCCATGCTCTGCGTCTATGTCAGATGTTGTATGGGTCTGTTTATGTTTATCAAGTTCCTTATGGGCTTATTTTCTATTGTTTTGTCTTTTTGGAAGATGAATAAAAGGGGTTTTTATCTCTTTTTATTTTTTCCTTTTTCTTTTTTTTTTTTTTTTTTAGTACTACAGCTGGGATTTTATGTGGCACAGAATTCTGTAATAACATCTGTGCATATGAGACCACCATATGGGTGGGAGGGAAATAGCTTAATTTAGTGCATATGCATGAAGTAAATGAAGACTTGACTATTGCTGGGCTACAAATCACTAAACACTACAGAGAATAGTAGGTTGGGGAAGGGTTGCAAGAAACCAAAGGGCAAATATGATCTCAGTGGCATTATACTCTTTCTGCAAGATGTTTCTTCAGCATTATCCAAAGCAGTGACTCAGCAGCACATGTCTAGTCTGAAAATCATTAAAGGTTAAATCTTGGCCAATATGAATAAAATGCCATTGACTGCAAGTACAGCTGAGGGCTCTCAGGCTTACATTAGTTCCAGTGAGGCAGAGCAGCAGCTTCACTGATTCAGCCAAAGGCACCAGAAGTCCCAAAGCAGTTTCACAGATCACACATAGCCAGAAGTTGAAATCTTCTCTGGCTCCTATTTTTAAATTACCTTTGATTACTACTGCTTTTTAAGTCCTCTCATCTCTTATCATAATAGGTCGGCTTTATATTTAATATTTCTGACATAAGGGACTTTTCTAAGCGTACAGTGACTTTTACACAGATTTGGTTTGGAGAGGCAAATACGTACAGGTTTAGAAAAAAAATTACTCCACCACCACTGAGTTTCATCTGATTTCACTTGCTGAAGTGATACAGGTGTCGAAAGGATCTTTGTTTACGGCTGTAACATAGCTGGTGAAGGGACAGATACATCACTGGGGAAGATAATTACTTCCTCTGAAGTTCAATTGATATAATCTCATGTGAAATTGTTATGCCACTGCTAGTTCATTAGCAAAGATATGTCAATAGTCAAAATCTAAGTAATCTGCTACCTTAAATAAATAACAGGTTGGAGAGTGCCCGTGAGCAACCTGATGGCTGTTCTTGGCCAGGCCAGGGAGAAGTGCAGAGGAGCAGTTAAATTTTGTAGCTCCTACTGTATCTCTAAATGTCAAAAGTGGATTCCTGTGAAAGAACACAGTATGGCAGCTTGAGACATGCACAGTTTTTCCAGAAAAGGTGGAAAACACCATGCATCTGAGGTCTGCCCATGCCACTAAAATGATGCCTATTTATTGTTTCTTTTATTTTTATTTGTTTTCAATGGGACCTTCACCTGTGTTAGCAGTCTTAGAGAGGGAACCTCAAGCCTATTGACTAAGGGTTTTGCTTTGGGTGAATTACTAGTTTTTAAGGTTTTTGTTTGAACCAACAGAAACAGTCATATCTAACAAAGCTGAGGTTAATTAAATATAAGTTTTCAGGTTGTGATTTTATGGTGTCTGATACTCACTGCATTCTTGAATGAAGGAAGAAAACCTTCAACTTCCTTCTTCCAGGATGGCATCACACAACTAGACCAGATTCAGATACATCTATTTTATTCATTTCTATTTCAATTTTGAATTCTTTATTACACCGCGGATAATGCATTTTAAATTGCATGTGCTACACAAAGAATTTAAAAAATTTTTGCCTTCCAGCAAAAACAAATATAACATTATGCTTCTGTCTCTGGACTGAGTATAAAAACAACAAGATCCCATTTGTTGGGGATGTCAATAACCTGCCTATTCCTCAAGACAGTGCTGTACCTATAACACCATATGAGCTATTTTATGGAAGTTGTTTAACACATGCCACCATGCAGAAGAGAACTTTAGAAAGCTTATAATTCAAGCTCTGTACTTGTATAGCTATACTACTTTCTTTCTGGAGCTAGTGTGCTAGTTAGTGGTGTATATGGGAGCTTTTATTTTGTTATATGGACATACTTTTACATTTCCAGGAGTATAGATCTGAGTGTGCACACACTGCAGTGTTAGAAGGCTTTTGATACTGCTAAATTCTAAATTCTTGAGTGCACATTGAGTTTTGAATATCGTGCTGAATGGAAAATACCCTCTTGAATAAGAGGTGCAGGGTGTGTACAGGGGAAAATCAAAAACTCAAACTGTTGACTGAAAACCTTGCAAAATAGTAGAGTATTCCAGATTAAAAAAAAAAAAAAAGAGAAAAGAAAAAAAGAAAGAGAAAAGGAAATACCATATGCTGAAAGCAACAATGTTTATTATATATTCAATTTGATTTTTTTATGAACTCATGATATTGTAATATGTAATGTGAAAGGATAGCTGATAGCAAAAATATAAAAACTGTTGAAATTTTAAGGTGTGTATGCTAAAACCAATGGGGATTTTTCTTTTAAGTTGATTTTCATGTTTCTTTCTGGAATGGGCATAAAATTTCCAAATTTACTCATGTCTTATGAATTAGAGAAAAAAGTTTTTAAAGAGATTTTTAATCATGCTTATCCTCCTCTTAATATGTTTTGGCATATGGTCTGAAATTTATTTATCATTTTTAAAACAAATCCAAAGTGTCTTGGAGTTCCTAAACTAAGATTTTCATAGAAAAGGTGAATAGTAAACTTAGTGCTGCTCTCCAGATGGCAGAATAAAGCAATTACATCCTCTGAGTTCTGAAACGCCACACAATAGAACCTGACAGATAATAATCTGTAAAATTTAATTCCTAGCATACAAAACTTAGTAAAGTCACGTGAGGTGTGAACAACAGTAGAACAAGCATGAGCTGGTTGTCATTGAAGCACAATGCAGTGGTCATGCAAAAATTAAACTAGTCTATTAGTTCATAGCAGATGGGCTTTGTTGCTTCTTGTTCAGTATCTACAAAGTTATTTGAAGGCTGCACATTCCAAAACCCAAAATCTTGCTTCTCGACTGGATTACACAAACAGCCCAGGCAGCAAACACAGGGAGCGGGAGGTGCCGAGAGGATGTGGAGTTAAATCTTCCCACAGGTTCATTTTTACACTTACTTTGCACTGGCCAATGTAGGTGAAAGAGATTTGTGTCTAAATATACTAAGATCATTCCTTAATTAAAAAAAAACCAAAACAAAACAAACCAGAAGTTTCTTTAAAAAAATCACTATTAGAGGAATTAAAATGTCCAAAAATTATTTATTGAAAATTCAATTGAAAATAATGAATAGTTTAGGTTTGGTTTATATACTCTTCACTCAAGCTCTGTTAAAAACCAGCTTGTGTAAGTATAAATAGTGGAAATCCATGGAGGAAGCTTCTGTAGTGTCTGTGGACACTAACCATTTCATTGCTGTTATGAATAATGAGGTTTAGGGACAAATATATTTACCCAAATTATTTTCCTGCAAGTCTGAACAGATCTATGGTAGAAACCCACTGTAGGTTTGGACACTTGAAGCCAGAGTCAATGTTTGAGGAAGTCTGCAGTTCAAAGAGCTCTGATAATCCATACATCTTATACAGTCAAATACCTAATTCAGACAAAGTTGTTGTCAATGAAAAGTGTTTCAGGCAGCAGCCAGATTTAAAAAAAATTGAATCTGTTCATTTACAAATTGCTTTCTTTTAGATTGTGGGGGGGTGTTAAAGTATGCAACATATGTATTACAGAAATCTATTTAGTACTTAAACATGTACAACTACATGAACTTCTGAAAAAATGGGTGCATAAAACACAACTGTGAGTGTGGATTGTGATTATCATCTACAACCTCCTTGTTATATCTCTTATCATAGATTCACCCTGTCATTTTCAAACCCTTCATGTTGGATAAATAGAACTAATGTAGAGGCAGCATCCCCTTCTCCAGCTGAAAACTTGTTTAGACTTCACCTTCCTTGTTGCATACCTATAATTTCTTGAAAAATGCCAACAGAACTGTCCTGTAGGCGTCTTTCACAGCCTTAGTGGGAAGAGGTGGAAAAAAGACAGGCTGGAATAAGATGATCTTTAAGTTCCCTTCTAACCCTAACCATTCCATGATTCTGTAATTTCCTTTCAAAAACTAGCATTATTAGAGGATTTGAAGCAACAAAAAATATTTAATGTAACTCGATAGAAAATAACCAGTTGTAGATTTCAAATTTATAGTGGAAAATCACGTAGAATTTATATGCATTAATTTGGTTCAACCAGGGAGCACAAAAATTTTGATGATGCCACTTCTTGCAAAATAGTCTTATTTTTAATTAGCCTGTTGCTGTGGGTTAATCCTGGAAGGCAGCTTAGCATGATATAGCTGCTCTCTCATTCTTCCTCCTGCCCAAAGGGATGGGGAAAGAGGAAAAGAAGAGTAAAAAACGAAAAATATGTGGGTCAAGATAAAATGGCTCAATAATTGAAGGAAAAGTAGAAAACAAAAATAAAACAGAAGTGATGCAAAGGCAATTGCCACCCCCTCCCCCCCCACCCCCCAACTCCATGGATAGACCAGTGTCCAGCCCATTCCAAAACAAAATATGGCTAACCTCTCTAAATTCCCTTCTTTTCCCGTTTTATTACTGATAATGATGTCATATTTTTTTCAGCTAATTCACGTCATCTGCCTGGTTGCATTCCCTCCCAATCTCTTGTGCACTTTCAGTATATTCACTGGGGGTGCAGAGTGAGAAACGGAGGGATTTGATGCTGTCAAACATTGTTCAGCACTGGCTACAACAGTACTGTGTTATCAGCACTGTTTTGGCCACAAATCCAAAACACAGCACCATACCAGCTGCTCTGAAGAAAATTAACTCCCTCCCAGCCAGACTCAGTGCAACTGTGATTCACAGTAACTTGTGGTATAATCTGCATATTGCAATATTGTGACATTATTTCAGACTGAACTTTTTCAGACACTGCATTAATGCATGTATGAGTCTTGAAAACAGATGTAGTTCACAAAAATAACTCTCTTGTGAATCATATATTTAAAATTTCTTATACATATGTGTAAACATATTTATATATAGACACACACATACTACATATAGTTTTTCATATGCATGGCAATCGAAGATACTTTATTAATTTTTTTTTTTTTTTTCTAACTTTAGGGTATATTCTTTTTGGTTTTTGTACTTGAGGACAAGTTCAGTTCAAATCCCAACTATTGCAAAGTACTTTTATCTAAAACCGGAATAGACTACTCTTTAAACTGGAAAAGAAATTTCAGCTGATCTTTGCCAAAAGTTGTCAGGCAAGACACCAAGCAAAAACTGTCACCAGCAGAGAGGAGGGAATGATATCACAGATGAGTTACTAAAAATCCAAGAATAACTATATTAAACTCAGTGGAATGAGTATAAACCAAAATTCACAGAATAATTAGGATTAGAAAGGACCTCTGGGGATCATCCAGTCCAACCCCCCTGCCAAAGCAGGGTCATCTGGAGTAGGATACACAGGAACATGTCCAGGTGGTTTTGGAGTGTCTCCAGAGAGAGAGACTCCACACCCTCCCTGGGCAGTTCCGTGCTCTGTCACCCTCAATGGAAAGAAGTTCTTCTTCGTGCTGAGGTGGAACTGGTTGTGTTTCAGCTTGTGGCCATTGCTCCTTGTTCAGTCACTGGGCACCACTGACAAGTCTGGCACCATCCCTTTGGCACCCACCTTGAAGACATTTATAATGCATTAATGAGATCCCCTCTCAGTCTTCTCTTCTCCAGAGTAACTGAGCACAGCTCCCACAGTCCCTCCTCAGAAGAGAGATGCTCCAGACCCCTCATCATCTTTTTGGCCTCAGCTGGATCCTCTCCAGTAGCTCCTTGTCTTTCTTGAACTGTGGAGAACAGTACTGAACACTGCACTTCAAGTGTGACCTTCCCCAGGCTTAGTAGAGTGGGAGGATCACCTCCCTTGACTTGTTGGCCATTCTCTTCCCAATACACCCCAGGATCCTATTGGCATTCCTGGACACAAGGTCACGCTGCCAGCTCATGGTCCACTTGGCACCCACCAAGACTCCAGGTCCTTCTCTGCAGAGCTGCCCTCTAGCAGGTCATCCCCCAGCATGTACTGGTACTCAGGGTTATTCCTCCTCAGGTGCAGGACCCTGAACCTGCCCTTGTTGAACTTCAAGTGTGTCTCTGCTCCGCTGAGCATTGTGTTCTACACTTGCAGAAACGCCCTGGCAGCTGGGCGCAGGCGCTGCTGGGGTGTAGGTGGTACTGTGTGCCACAGCCCTGCGGCGGGTGTTACCAGTCCTGGTCTGTCGGAGAACCCGAGCACTGCCCAGTAGCACAACAGCCATGCTGTCAGGGAAGTTGTCGGTTTTGAGGTCACTACCAGCTTTCTCAAATTGGGTCTGAGGATCCCTCTGTTCCCAAAGTGTACTCCCCTACCAAATGCTGTGAGGATTTTGTCCTTGTCTAACTGTGCCTTGGGGGGAGCACAGCGTATGTTGCTGATGCTTTCCCTGTCAGAGCATGACAGTTACTGTTGTCTGTTCTCTTGGCTTTGATTTCTGATTGCTCTGGTTCAGTGATTTCTGAATTAAATGTATCCAGATGCTGTGTTTCATTTATTGTGGTTGCATGTGTACACAAACAAGAAACGGTGTTACTAACCTTTATGCACTATGGGAGCAAGGGAAGCATTTAAAGGTAGCAAAACCAAAGTAAAACCCTCTAAAAAGCCCAGTATGTTTCCAAAAGTAAAAGTGTCATAAAATGTGCTGTTATTCAAGAATACATATGCATATTCTAAAATATGAAAATAAATTCAAACCTTTAGAAATGCATCTAGCAGCTCTCTACATTCCCTGTCACTGCAAGTATTCCCATATATCTCTCTTCATTTTTCCTTTTTTAATAGTCTATTTCTACATTGCCAGCATCTTATGTAGCTTTCCCTAAAGCTATATATATGCTGAATCTATATTTTACCCCCTTACACAAGAAAAGAAAGATGTAAAGGATGTGTATTTGAATAGTTCAGCACTTTTTTTTTCTTTTTTGGAATGATATTTCAGATCCTTAGACACTGTATTACTGTTAAATTTAGTCTCTTGGAAATGCTGCAGTCTGGTAAAATTCACACAACTATATTATTAACAAAGACTTTATTGATACACATACCAAAATATACATTAATAAAAATAAGTCCTCATTGCAGTTTGAGAAGTATTTTGTGAAAGAGGGGGCACATTGTTAGAAGGACTTTAAAGCTAATTTGTATGACCATAATGATTCCAAAAGGCAGTTTCACAAAATCATTAAGGCTAGAAATTAATCTTTGAGCTATATTAGCTCAGAGACTTGCACTTTCTTCACACTTTGCAAGCATAACCAAACTGCCATTAAGTTCAAGGTGCCCTCCATGATGCTTCATCAGAAAAGGGAATTTATTGAAGAGTTTTGTTTCAGCAGAATGTATCTATAGACAGAATAGTTACCCTATCATGACTGGCAGAGTGAGTGGTTTCATGGTGGAGGTGCATCCACAGGAATCAGAAGATTTGAAAGTCACAGCAGAGTTTAAGATCACCCAGCTAACTTTGTTGTTCTTGCAGCATGCTTACCTCTGACTTAAAACAGCCTTCTTAGCATGACTAAAATGAATCTACATGTCTTAACTATGGGTCTGGAGTTAGTGCACTGTACCCAGGGCAAACACTGGGCCCTTGGATTCCTCGTCCATGTTATTTCTTTATCAGCTTTCTCAGACATGTTTTCAGGCCTGGCTCCAGGAACACTTTTTTACCTGTCTCTAACAAATGCTACTTTATTCCCTCCTGTATAAATGTCCTTAAAGATGTACAGGAGCTGATATAGCACCTCTTTGCCTGGGAACTGCTGGAGGGACAGGCAGCTGTAGTGACTGATTCTGTAGATTGTGGCCCCATGTTATCTCTGTTCTGTCAGCAAGATATCTAGACCTCCTCTGTTGACTTTCCTTTACTGGTAAACCAGAAATGTCTTTGAAATAAAGATAAGTAAGTCTGTTAAATAAAATAAAAGCAGAACCAGAAGTAGAATAAGAGAGGTGCAATGTTGTCAGAACACCAGCCTAGGAAAATAACCCCTGACAGCCGTAGAAGAGGGCAGTTTAATTATTCTTGTAAATTGTCACACTTGTTAAGATTGTCTGTTTGAATTAGATGTGTCCAAAGATCCTTTTTAGTCCCTAACCATTAGATTTTTTTTTCCTACTGTTGGTGTAGGAATCAAATCCTACTTTTCTCCAATACTGGAACTTTCTCCCACCTGAAAGGAGACATCTGATGGTCTGGAGGAGGCTTGGGAGCTAAGTGAGTCCTTTCAGCCATGCCCAATTGTGTCAATAGCTTACTATATTGATGCAAAAATGTATTTTCCCCGTGCTTTCTGTCCTCTGTGTCAATTGTACAATACTTGATCAAAAGAATTTTCTAGGACTTTTGAAGTATGTGTTTTTCTGTATGCAACACTGTGAAAGACTGCAGAGCTACTGGTTACCACTGGTTTAGTGCTCCCTTGCTGGTTTTGCTAGCAAATATTGACATTATTTTTAAAGTCATCTTTTCTTTTTTTTTTTTTTTTTCCCCCCCTTGAATTCTTCACATCTAAAATTTCCACCTGGATGTCTCTTCAAAATCCAACAGGTTTCATAACAAGACTTTGCACTGTGTGAGGGTGTTTAACAGGAAGTATTAGATAGCAGCAAGGGTAAGTTGGTATTTTATTATCAGATACAAGACCTGACAACAGGGTCTGTTACTTGCTCGGTTAGTTATTCCTTTCAAGAGTTTTACAGAACTGTCTCTTCCAGAGGGAGTTTGATAAATGGGAAGAATCAAGCCCATAATAGACTGAATTAACAGAAACGTGCAACAAAAATCTCCTTACCACTGCCAGATTTTGTCCCCAGTTTATCCTCATTAAAACAACAACAAACAAATGTTCTGTGGGACTGTCATGTGGCCCTGGGTTCTTGTAACTTGTCACATGCAGAGTTGACGCTACTGTCCTACTGTCGAGATCTCACATTAGCACACAATTTTGCCTTTATATTTTTCTTACAGTATCTCTTTCAAACTGTATTTGCAAAATAAAATTGAGCAACAATGACTGAATATAATACAAATTACAGATGTAATTCAGTGCAGACACTGAGCATGATGACCATCAGACTGGCTCAGACATTCAGCAGTGCTGAACGAGTTGTCTGACAGACAGTGACATGAAAAGGGCAGACTGACAGACAAGTTTGGAATAACCTTCTCACTGGGAAACCTTCTTTGTTACAGTCAGTTAGCAGAAGGTTTGCCCTTGAAAGTAAAAGAAAAGCTTGTGCTTTCAGTCTTTACAGTCCAATTTAAAGCTTTTGTAGGTTTTGCTAGTCTGCCATAAGGTGGATTGGCTCATTTGTTGTTGGGATGTAGGTCACCCCGTCAGTGGGGGTCTCTTTATAGCCCTATCATGGAATTGGATTGCTGTGGGATGGGCCTCACTCTGTTCTGCAAGGTTCAAAAGCTGCCTACATGACCTCAAAATCTGTCAGTAGGTTTGTGGGATCAGTAACCTGGATTCAAATATATCCTTGCATAATACCTTTAGGTCGAGATTTTTTTTTCCCCCCCTTCCATTCTTTAAAATACAACAGAGAAGAATTTCAGCTAGAACACTACCTTTTTTTTTCCAACTGTACAAAGATACCTTAACTCATTATTGATCAATGTGACTGCTGGTTGTAAGTTTTTCTTTAAAAGGGGTGGAAACAAGCATGTTTTCTCCGGATGTTTTTAAGACCCAGAAAATCATGCATGAAAACTCTTTTGATAAGATAAAACCAAAATGTAAGACATTGACATACTTGTCAGTCATCAAAAATGCCTGCTGGCACAGAAATTACATCACTTACTGAAAACACTAACAAGTTAGTACAAACTAACTAAAATTCCACAAATTCTGCCTCCACGCACTCTGAAGAAATTGTTATGTTAGATAACAGGTTTTAGAATTATAAAAATAATATAGAGCTATAAATAGAATTTTAATTTTTTGTAGCTGTGGAAATCATCTCTTTTAGGGCACGTTTAAAACTCATCTGTGATTCTGGCATGAACTTTTTGACCCAAACCACTTTTTTATCTTGCTTTGTACTTTTCACTTATTGGAATTACTGCCACTAAATGGAACTACTCTGCAATTGCAGTTATTATTATTTATCTAGATAGTATCCGTTTGGGTTTTTTCCCCCTTCATTACTGAATACTTACTAAAAACAGAAAAAGAAAAAAAAAAAAGAATATTCAAGTCTTGAAAAACTAACTCAGGCCATAAATCTCTTTCCTTTTTGTGGAGCTATGTCAAAGTCTCTCTTCTGAAAATATATGTCGTGTAGATACACTACTTGGAGATGCATTTCTCTGAATTCTAGATTTTGAAAATGAGTAGCTGTGAAAGAGATGATTTTTCTCTGCTTCAATGTAGAACCAAGTTTCCTCTGGGAAAAAAAAA
Organism: Grallaria varia; assembly: GCA_013396735.1. Taxonomy (NCBI): domain Eukaryota; kingdom Metazoa; phylum Chordata; class Aves; order Passeriformes; family Formicariidae; genus Grallaria; species Grallaria varia. The sequence continues at coordinate 18,927 of VWZG01004255.1, read as the reverse complement.
TCTATATACATCTTTAAACTCTGATCTGGAAGTTGAATCATCCTGGGAGCAAATACTATTCTTCTCTTCCTTTACTTTAGGTGCTTTATTTCTAGATATTGAATTTTGTTGTTTCTGTAAGCCTATAGTTGTTCTACACAGTATATAAATAGAAGCACTGACTGTGTGAATTTAAAAGACACTCATAGTACTGAGATGAATGTTAAATTTTGCTGTCCTTTCATCTGATTCCGTAGATCTTTATTTGGACTCCTACATGAGTAAGGACTGTTGAAGTAGACCCAATATATAATATACAGAGAATTACAGTGTGCTATTAATCATAATTTTGTTTCTCGCTATCTCTAATTACAGTCATTATACTGTAGTGGCATATTAATAATTGCATAACCCAAGAAGGTTAGTGAAAATCTTCAAAGATCTGCAGGGGTGTCTGAGGTTTTGGATGTCCATTTTGATTTGCCATATGGTTCAGTGTTTAAAAGGTACTTAATACCCTTCCAGCTTAATTTTGTCTTTTTGTATGTAAGCATTACAATGGAGCCTTAAATTACGCAGTTGCACTCTTTTTTTAATGGACCCTGTGCCTCATTCCTGCTGTGGTCCAGAAATCCTGGCAATCAGTGGAAAGTCCCTGCCTTAGTCAACTGGAGCAGTTTGACCTTACGGGGTGTTTCTCAGTATTTCAGAGCATGCTTGGCAAACACAAATGCTTTGGCATATATATCCTAACCTAAAAATAAGGCCCTTTTCCACATGCTTTGGTATTTTATGATTGGTGTAAAGATTACTGGGTAGATTACTGATTTTAACATCAATGTTTGTTCATTCCAAATGTGGGTTTCGAGAAGCAGAGTTTGCTCAAGTTTTACCATGAATAAAGATAATAGTACTTTTTTTCTAATGGTAATCTGCTTCTGAACCAAATCTCAATTACATTTTCTTTTTTGTATTGCTCAAATCCGTTGTGTTCAGATTTCCATGTGTTGCAGCATGCAGTGCTGCAAATGAAAGGTAACTCACTTAATTTGGGAGGGAAATACAGGCATTTGTTTGAGAAAGATTGATAAAGGGGAAAGATATCTATTTAAGTGCATTAAGATTTGTGTTCAGTTGGGTTTGAGAGCGTTAAAAATAGCTATTGCACAGAATTTCTCAAGGACAGGACAGTCCCAACATTCTCCATGGCAATAAGGTGCTGCGTTGTGGCCCAGGCCATAGCCAGAGTAATGTTGGATGGGTATTTCCAGGAAATCATTCTTTCTTGTTTTGGCATCTGCCAATTCAAACAGTGCATGATATACTTACCTGACATTGCTCAAAAGGACAAAAAAACCTCCAACTATGTGTCTGGAATAGGTAAGGAGGAGAATGCCTGGAAATTAGACTTGCTCACTGAGGCTATGGTTCCAGTGGTTAACAATTATAGCTAAATCCTTACCTTTTGGAGTATATTCGTAAACAATAAGTTATTGAAATAATAGGGGTCAGCTAACGACAGAGTTCTTTACATTAAAAGCCTTTTTTCTAATTGCTATTGAGTTTTAGTATTGAACAATGGATTGCCAATAAAGTGCTCTTCTGCCTTCTTTTTACAGGGGAGTATTAATACCTATAAAATTGTTACTCTATTTTTAGGTCGTATGGAGAGATGAAGGAATTCCATGGGAAAATTAGAGCACCTGCACTTCATACCAATCTGTCTTTTAATACATGTAGTTTGTCTTACTTCTTGACATGCAGGTTCCTGTAATCCTATTCTCCTAGGTCATCTCCACATAGCAATGGGATTTTTTCTGGATTTTAGGAAATCTAATATTAACCTCTTTTTTTTTCTTCTGGGATTTTAAGTCAAAAGTACTGACAGAACAAACAACTGACATTTCAATTTGTATTATCTTCAACAATCTATTTTTGTCTAGAAAAATTTGGCAGAGCACCATGGTGGCTGATAGATTTTATTGTATAAAAAAAAAAAAAAGAAGAGAGAATCTGAGATAATTTTCATTAAAATATTTCCTAATGAAAAATGTTTTTTGCACTAAAAACCTTTCTGGACCTTGGAACTTTTTTAAGACAAGTATTCTGACATGAGGAGAAAAGCTAAAACACATGAAGTATGGAGTTTGGGAACATTTTTATTTTTTTTTTTTTAGTTAAAATTAACTAGTGCTTTGAATTACTTCCATAACTGCATGGACTCAATATATGGAGGGTTGATATTTTAAACTTGTAAAAGCCATCAGTAGACAGTACTATAGCCACCTGCTTTTCTATCTGATCTTATAAAGTGGTTTTTTAGTTTAAATTTGTTTATATAAAGTCCTATTTTTTGACAATACGGTCTAAAATTACCAGTAATGCTGACTTTAAATATTTCTTTACTGGGACAGTATGTTGTCCTGATTGTTTAAAGTATCTTGCCACCTTATTTCACTTGAGGGAACAAACTGGACTTTGTAAGGTTGTTTGGGTTTCCCCCCATCCTCGTCCCTTCAAAACCAGGGGAATGACACGGGAAATTTTCTCAGAAACTTTTCAATTAGGTCTGAAACTTGAACAAATGGAATTGCTGTGACAATAACAGATGCACTTGGCTTTCCTGCCTGGAACAGTCTCCATAGCAGCCAATTCGGCCCTATTGGAGTCAGTTTTGTATGAGACCTACGTGGTTGGGTTTTTTTGGGTTTTTTTTTTAGTAGAAGGAACATTCAACACAGTATCTAAGCAGAGGTAACTCAGATTCACTGAGCTGACAGGCAGGGAAGCAATTTCAGTAGTTTTCTATGGGATGGAAGGATCAAAGTGGTTCTGAAGTTCTATGATTTAACTGTTGTGAACAGTTTTATGCCTTAACAAGTCTCACTATCAGTGTAACTACTGTTTTCACTCTATTTGACTATTTTATAAATACCATTAGATGAGATGAGAAGGCAAAGTATATTTTATTTGTAGCTGTATTTATTGGAATTGTGTGGGCAGTACAGATCTCTTTAATACATAGATTTGTTACCTAATTACTGTATTATGAAGTGAGGACAACAGTATGTGGGAAGGTATTTTGTCTTATTTACGTATTATCTGGATGAACTGCTGCTGTGTCAGAAGTTGCAATTTTTAAAGAATTTTGAACAGTTTTCATAGATGTAATCACTGGTCTTCCAACCTTTAACCAAATTGCTTGAAACGTAATTGTTTAGTTTTTATTCTTTCTTTTCAAAACGCTTGCATATATCCTACACAAATTTATTCTAATTTTGGAGATATCATAGGGCTTAGCAACAACCCCTGATAGGGATAAGGGCTGATACTGCGGGCATCATTACATTTTCAACAGTAAAATGAACTTTACAGGTTGTCTGTAGTAGGTTGGTATAACTGACATGGAAAAACACAAGCTGCTTAGAATTTCTAATAGACAGCCATAGGTTAGAAAAAAAATTATTAAAAACTAAACCACTTAATTAATTTTGAAGATTTTTTTTTTAAATGTCAGTATGATGTTTTGGCTTTATTTTGCTTTAACCTATGAAGGTGAAACAAAATAAATATAGTTAAATCATTTTACTGGGATGTCCAAAAACTGCGTAAGACAACCATAATCCACTCTCAAAGTGACAATTTCTAGTATGTTCTCAATGAGCAACTGAGTATAATTTTAAAAGTCCTTAGGGCAAAAAATATAAAGATGGAGTTTTCTATCTCTACTTCCTGAAGCATCAGACACATTTTATCAAAGAATCATATGGTAAATGAAGGAGAGGACACCACAGCTAATCAATTCTGTCTTGTAGATTATCATAGTAGAGCAGAACTCAGTTTTGTAGAATAGTTATCTGGTTCTAATTACATTTATTTTTCACAACTCTAACCTGCGTTGCACTCATGTAGTTAAATATCTAGGCCTGGACCTTGACATTAAACTCTGCTGTTGTTCCAGTTGGTGTATGAAGAAATCTTAACACTTTCCATAATATTTTTTTTTTAAATTTAATGAAATCAGACATTTTCTTTGTAGCTTTTGAATCCAAACTTCATCACAACTATCCAACTACAGATAGCTTTTTGTAATTTTTTTTAGTTTTCTGGTTTTTTTGGTTTTTTTTTTAAAGTTGCCCAGGCAGCACCAAGAGTACGTTACTCAGTGTATGTAACAAGCTGAAGGTATGGATGTCATGACAATGAATTCAGAGCTGTGTGCAAGTGATCTAAGCTGTGGCCACTGATAAATGGAAAAGCTTCTGGTAGGCAAGGTAACAGAAAGCACTTTGCCAACTGCTCCCAAACAAGGGCTCCGTGGGGGAAATAATTCAATTCATACAATCATCACTGTCTCAAGAGCGGGAATAAAGGAAGAAAACAAAGAGGTGATGAAAGTTAGAATTTGGAGGGACTGACAGGAGGTTGGGTGGCTTTGTGAAGACCCACAGGCATTGATGGCACCTGTACATTAGTCTTTTGCTTTATTAATAGTGTCATTAATTTTTAAAGAACCATTAATCTATTTCATTTATAGCAGTGAAATGTGCTGTCATATTCACTCTGAATATGTTGCTGGGGTATTTTTTTTAGCTTTAACCTTGATCTGCATGTTCCCTACATATGAGCGTAAATTTGAAACTCATGAAATTGTTGCCTAAGGTAGATGAAAATGGCCCAAGAGTTTTTGAAGCACTTTTGCTCATAAGAAATGGTTTGTCTACACCAGCAAAAAAAAGAAAAAAAAAAATCATGAAAAGTGTAGGAGGGGAAGGATAAAGAAGGAAACTTGATATTAAAGAGGAAAACAGTGCAAACAAAGGCTATTGAAGAGTCTGACAGCAGAATAGAATGGATGAAACCCTTGAGAGTTCCCCACATACAGTTTGGAAGACTGGGGCACACTTTTTCATATTTTCTATGGTTTTTATTTTGTTGCATAGAATTCAGATGTTTCTTGACCCCTTGACTCTCATTTTTTTCCTCTTTTTTTGAATATCCTCATACCAACTAAATACCAGGCCATATTTCTCAGCAAGAAAACTCTATAGTTTGTTCAGCTGTGCTTTTTTCTTTTTTTTTCTTTTTTTTTTTCTTTTTCTTTTTTTTTTTTTTTTTTTTTTTTTTTGTTTTCTTATCATCTACTTTAGACATGACTATTAATGTCTCTCTCTCATGGATGTTTCCAATAGGGCAAACATCACCTATGACATAAAGGAAATGGCAATACTTAAATTTGAATGAATGCTGTAATACTGCAGAATGACATAGTGTTATTGAATAGCTTGCAGTCTTCATGATGATGTATTACTTATGTATTGGTCCTAACTGGTATCAAAAGAGCTAGTGGTGTTATGGTAATACAGCTATCAGCTTATCCCGTAAGGCTTGAAGATATTCTGTCAGCAAAGTCTGAGCAGCACTAAGTGGGTATAGGATGGAGCTGAGATCAGAGAGCTAGGATGTGTTAAGAAAGCTAAGATCAACAGAGAATTCTGCTTTGTACGTAGTGAAGTTATCAGTAATTGCGAACCATTATTCTGCATTGAAACACAATAGACATAATTCCTTTACACGCACCATCTTGCCTTTTCTTGCGTGGCAACATCTCTTAGTTCATGTTTGGTTTTCCAGCATAGCCAGCTTCTAGTCCAGAAAAGAATAAAGACAGGCTAATCCACTACTTCTGAAAGGCTGATGACACCTAAAAAGAAATGGGGAGACTGCAGAAGTTGTGGTCCTAGGACAGATTCCATTTAGTCTCTCAGAGGCAGTTGACATCAGGTAAAATTCGCTAGGATAATGAATAAATGCTTAGTTGCTTATTTAATTTACCTTCCTGCATTTCAGTTGCCTACATCTTTTACTCTTCTATTTTCTCCTTTTTAAATTGTTATGATGTACTGAAAAATAGTTTGTATTATTTCTTATGAATATCTGTGCAACAAGTGAGTGAGAAAAAAATGCTTTTGTTTACTTATCCTCAAAGAGATAAACGGAACAGGAGATTGGTGGAATCAGGATCAGCATCAAGGAGTCCAGACATTTGAGAATGGACCTTCAAAGGAAAGAATGGAGATATTGCTAGAAGATGTTGTTCCCAGGAGGGCACTGAATGCTTAGTTTGTCTACTGAGGCATAGGAGGGAAGGCGTAGGAACAAAAGTCTCAATCTACTTGATTGCCCATGATGTAGGTAGAGATGGGAAATGGCCGCAACTTGACCCTGGGAGAGAAGGTCAGCAAGTGTATAAAGATCACAAATACAGAAAATAACACTGTAATCAGAACTGTTAACCCAGGACGCAATGTCATTACTTTTCTTTTTTTAATATACTTCAGGATATGAATCTCCATGTAGAACAGGACATGAAATTAATTATTTTTTTCCTGGTTGCTTTTTTTTTTTTGTAGAGAGTTGCATAATGGGATGGGTGGAAAAACACATTTTAAACATATATATATATGTGTGTACCTGGGAGATTTATTTTATAAAGCATCGCTCTTGACCTTAGCTGTTTAATTATGAATAATAGAGATCAAAATTAAAAGCCACCTTTCCTCTTTTTTAGTACTCTACAGTGTTCCCCAAGAGCCTGATGCAAAGGAAACCTCAAATAAAACAAATTAAAAAAGAATAAGTCAAAACAACTTCAAAGCAATATTGTCCAGAATATTTCCCCACAGAATTTATAATGGCCCCCTTATTCTGACTGCAGATGTGGATGGAGTTTTCCAGTAGGAAAAAAATATTAGAAGAAAATAGAAGAAGCTTTCTAATAGGAAGAAAATTCCTGGAACTCTAATGAAATATCTGCCAAATAAGTGGTTTAATAACCTCTTATATTTGGTTTTCATACTGAAAAACTGAAGATAGGAGGGAACAAAATCCATTAGAATAAAATACTGCTTGCTTGCAAAATTTTGACAAAATTTGCCCATTTGGGAAAAAACCCAGGAAAATACATATAAAAATACTTTGCAAGAAAACAAAAAAGAAAGAGCAGTCTACCTTTGTTAAAAACAATGCATCTGTACTTTTTTGGCATAAGAGCTGCTATCCAGAGTAGGAGAACTCTACATCCTACTTCTTTCTAAGTGTATTTCAACTCCCAGCTTGCAATCTTCAGTTTCTCATTAGGTTGACATTATGCTCTGAAATTATTTTTTGCTTAGCTAGCCTTGAAACTTTTCCATTTTGTATACATAAATTTGCTTTAATTAGCTTCCCTTCTCAGTCAATAGAATCACCACATTTCATCTGTAATTGTGACCTCTAAGCTCTGCCTCAAACCTCTTTAAGAATCAGCCGTGCTCTGGAGGAGCAGCGTGAATCCTCCCACTCGCTGGGTGGTTGCACAGCAGAGCTGACTCATTGTTTGCATTTGGCTGTCATTCAGGAGGTTACCTTCTGAGGAATCTGAACTCTTGCAACCTCAGGAATCAGATAAGTGATTGAGGTGGAGAGACTCATTCACACAGGTTCCTTCTGCATTCAGCTGAGTGGGAACATCATGCCTCAGAATTTTGCTTTTTGGGATAAATAGATTAGCTGGTTTGCAGCCAAGAGCTGTGACCTTGTGTGGTGTGTACAATGAAATTTTTTTTTTTTTTTCTGATGAAATCTAAGTATTAACCCTGAAATGTTATATTTGGTATTTGAATTATTTATCATGTTTTAGATACAAGATCTTACAGTAAAAGGGATTTATATTCTATTTGGTAGTCTGATCTTGCTATTACATTAAATAGCTACAGCTTGGAATCTAATTCTTGCCTAAGTACTGAAAAGGTGGCCTGTTTACAGGGCTGTAGAGTGCACAGATCTCCCACTAAGGTCAGCAGGGAACTGTTGGTGTTCGACAGCTGAAGTTGTGTCCATCTGCTTCTTGCCAGGAAGACATCCTGTATGTACCATCACACACAGAGCACAAGATAACTAGGTTATTAGTATTGCTGGGATTGTAAAATACAGCTGTAAAAATGAAATATCCCAGGTATAGTTTCCTTTACTGATATTGATTAAAGACTTTTTTTCTTGCCTCCCCGTAGGCTCAGTGAGTTTTAACAGTATTTTTGCTGATTGCTCTGAAGGCAGCGATTTCCCTGCATTCAGTCATCTAATAGGACATCATATATGAGTGTCTGCTTTTCAGGATAAACTGGATAGTTGGCCTTGTAGCTCAATGAGCATACCTACACAGTGTATAATATTCAGAAATACTTTCTGAATTTTCTTTCTTCTCTTAAATGAATTTCTTACTTTAAATGACAGCTTCCCATTCAGATAGCCTTTAAAAGCAAGTAAACGTTTCCTTTTGACAAGTCTTTTTTTGTATATTTAGTTTATAAAGAGGAGATATATTTAAAAATATTTTTGTTCTGAAAGTTGTTTCTCTGTTTTCTCAAAACAATAGATCACAATTGCCATTTGCTAGGGATAAGAGTTTGCTATGGACTGCTAAAGATCAGACCTTAAAGAACCGATTTAGAATCTATATTTCTGGTTTTCTTCTTCTTACCTGGTAGCAAAGCCATGTTTATATAATGCAGCTTGTCACCTTCTTCCTTAATTCTTTTTGACCTTATATTGAGTGGAGTATCAGTTGCAGAAACATCTTTTTGAGGATATCTATGATGATAAACATGAGATTAAGAACAGAGAAATGAGTCTCCACATTTGAACTAAACTAATAACCATAGTAAGGTTAAACTGTTACATTTATATATGTGGTACATAATCAGAATGGTATAAATGTCACACTGTGGATTATAAAAGAGTGGTTCTTGTTAAATCTGTACAGTCAAGCCAATATTTTACAGCCTGTTGTGCATAACTTGGAAAGGATATTAGCTAAGATAAATTCAAGAAATTATAATTTCAGAGTATTTTTAAAGAGAAAGAAGGGCAGCAGGCTGAAATCTATGCACAGCAATCTGTACAGGTTTCATTTGGCTTTTATAGTTCCTAAGTGATTTCTGTGAACCTGTCTGCCAAAACCAAGCCACTAGGGTGCAGATATGCAGCACAAACTGCAGTGGGGAATCCATGCAAATGTGTCTCCCCACTTCAAAAGGTGTTTTTTTCTTTAGGTGCTACTAACACTTTGAGAGCATTTCAAACTCTGAAAGTATTTGGTAGTTCTCAGAAACCAAAACCTTCAAGCTTTCATTCTGTAAGTTACTATTTGAATAGCTTTTTGTTGTATTCTGTATTTGTTAAGAAATTTCTACATACCTCTTATTAATGTAATGATGCTGAAGAGCTTTTAAAACAGCTGGGCATAAAGTGAAGGCATGACAGGCCAGACACATTGAATGTGGCCTCGTAGGTAAAACTTCTGTGTTACAATTCTGGTGCAGCAAAATCATGCTTAAGGCACAACTCTTGTGCATAACACCATGACAGGATAAGCGGGGGAGGCTTCAAACTGAAAAAGAGTAGATGTAGTTTGGATTTAAGGAAGAAATTCTTTACTGTGAGGGTGGTGAGACTCTGGAACAGGTTGTCCAGAGAAGCTGTGGTATGTCCCATCCCTGAAAGTGTTCGAGGCCAGGTTGGATGGTATCCTGAGCAACCTGGTCTAGTTGAAGGTGTCCCTGTCTGTGACAACGAATTGGAACGAGATGATCCTTAGCGTCCCTCCAACCCAAATCATTCTATGATTTTATAAGGAAGAGGGCACTGTTGCAGCTTTACTGGTAAAATCTGGGCTGAAGATTTGTACAAAGGTCATTGGGAGAAAGAACTGGTAAGTGATCTTCCCACTACAGTCACAATTTTGCTCTGAATCACTGTTTCATACTTAAAACTTTTACTTTTTTCTCATTAACACTAAAACAAAATAACTTTCTTTACTGTAGTACTTTTAAGATGAGAGCATTTTTATTTCTCGATAAAGAGCCCTTATTGGTGCTACAGAACATTAAATTAGACAGCCATTTTTTGTGTTGACAAGCTCACAGACAGCAAACACATTTTTACCATTTTTATTAGAGGCAATAAACACTGCCATTGATGCCCAGCACTACTCTTTTCTTGCTAAAAAAGGAGGCAACTTCTCTAGTATAAATAGTGCAATTGGTTTGCACTATGGATGCAAAATAAGGTGTCTGGCCTTGAGATAAGAATACATATGTTTCTCAAATAGTAATCCTTTCCTTGAGACTAACATTCTCTTTTGCAGTAAATTTTCCAAACTGTTGCATCTTCTTTTGCATCCTGCAACACATCAGTTGCTATTTCAATGCATTCTTATCCCTTCTTTACAAAACCGTTTTTATTTTTACAGAGCACATTTCCTACAGTGCTTTTTTAGGCTCCAGCTCACGCACACTGAACCCAAAAAGTGCATGTCTGATATTCCATATACAGCCTGCCTTCACTTGGACCTGCAGTACTGTAGTACCATGCAGTCCTGGATTTTCCCCTTAAATGCTTTCTGTGAGGCTTTCTGCCACCTTGACTTCATTTTTTTTTTCTTTTTTCTTTTTTTTTTTTTTCTTTTTTTTGACATGCAGTATTTGAAGCAGGAAAAATAAGAATTTTATAACTTTCCAAGCCCTGGTAAACACTGTACTTCAGCTAACTAAAGAAAACCCCTAAAAATCCTGGCAACCCTTTATATGCTTTTACACCCATTTCAAGTCTCACTGGTTTGGAGATGCAGTTAGGTCTAGGTTTTCCTTCACCATGTTTGCTATTTGCTATTTATTTTTTCCTTGACTGGTCTGCTTAGAAAACAAACCTTTTTGATTCCTTTCCTTGTGACCAGTTATCCAAAGGATGTTTTTCAGCGATCTGGGATTTGCAGTCTGTTGGTTGGTTGGTTGGTTGGTTGGTTGGTTGGTTGGTTGGTTGGCTGGTTGGTTGGCTGGTTTTGTGGGGGACTGCTTTTCTTCTTCTTCTGGTAGTCTTCTGATCATCAAGTTGAGGGGGCAATGTGATTCTGCTCCTCTGTTCTCCTGTTGTGAGAACCCTGGGGAACTACATCCAGCTCTGGGACCCGAGTCATAGAAAGGACATGGACCTCCTGGAGACAGTCCAGAGGAGACCATGAAGATGCTCAGAGGGTTGGAGCACCTCTCTTATGATGCTGAGAGGGTTGTATTGTTCAGCCTGGAGAAGTGCAGGGTCCAGGGAGACTTTAAAGCTCCTTCCAATACCTAAAGGAAGCTAAAATAAAGCTGGAGAGGGACTTTTGGCAAGGACATGTAGTGACAAGACAAGGGAGAATGGCTTCAAACTGAATGAGAGTAGATTTAGATTAGATATTATCACTTTACTGTGAAGATGATGAGATACTGGAACCCAGTTCCCAGAAAAATTGTGGATGTCCCATTACTGCATGTGTTCAAGGCCAGGATGGATGGAGCTCTCAACAACTTGATCTGGTGAGAGGTGTCTCTGCCCATGACAGGGCTACTGGAATTAAATGAACTTTAAGGTCCCCTCCAGCCCACATCCTTCTGTGATTTTGTGCTCATGCTTCTCTCCTCAGGAATTCTGTTCACTCCAAATCCTGCTGAAAAGCTGGATGAAACCCTTTGCACATTGGTTTGATCTTGGTGACCATTTTTTGTTCTGATCTGTTTGTATTTGAGTAATATCCAGTAAGCTGAATAGTATGGCATTGGCAGTATAAAACTCCTCATATTTTTGCTGAGATCACTGTTATACCATATCCATATATTAACAAATTACTTGATTATGCATATTTGGACTGTCAAAAACAACTACCCAGCTGAAAATTTATTTTCAAATAGCCAGGCAAACAGCATAAGTGTTGTATCTGCTGGTGCCAAGGGAAAGATGTTTTGGTATCAAAATGAGAGAATTGCCTGTTAATGCCTGTGCAATTGCTGAATAATGAAACTAATGGAGTGATTAAGGGTTTAGGATGGGGCACTGCATTGTGCAATCTTTCAGTATTTTCTTTGATTGAATGTCTCTGTTCCCCTGTAGTTGGAAAGAAAATTGGAGTTTAAGATTTTCGTCCCCTTTGTTTCTCCCAGCTGAATCTGTGACATCTCAGTGATGGTGCAATTAGTCCAGTGTAAGGACGTAGTCTAAAATGAGCCAAAGCTACCCTCAAAAGTAAGCTGTCATAAGTTTTCTGGAAGCAGTGAAACAATCAAAATTATAATCTAGACCTGTAATAACAAAGCCTGGGAAAAGTAATTTAAAGGGTATATAAAAAGCACGGTGAAGTTTAAGCTGATCCTTGACTTTGGAGAATACTTTGCAGAGAAGGTCGCATTATTCTCTGCCTTCTGCAAGGTATCTTTCCGTGTAATAATCAGATTCTGAAACTGCATGGAAAATCAGGTTATGTAATTACAATAATGTCTATGTTCCTAATATGTAAACACTTTTATTCCTGTCTCATTTTTTATCCTGATAGAAAGTAGGAAGCTGTTGCTCTAAGTGTCATAAATATGTTTGGAATTAGTATCCATTGAAATAAAAGACTTTATTTTCATGATTATCCCTTGACTCTCCACAAAATAATGTAAAATCATTCCTATTTGTACATCTTGTTTTCAACTTGTGATGAAAATTAAAATACTAAGTACTTTGTGGGTGTCAAAAAATATCAGTGAGGTAACAGCTTTTCTAGTTAAAGTTTTTGTCCTGTTTTTTTGTTTGTTGGTTTAATTTGGTTTGGGGTTTTTGTGTTTTGTTTGTTTGTGTGTTTGGTTTTGGTTTGTGGTTTTTTTGTTTTGTTTTGGGTTTTTTTGTTTGTTTTTTTAATGCTTAGAGTCTTTATCCAGACAAATCCTTGTAGTGCCATTATGAGAAGCCAGTGTAAAAGAGTTACTCCTTTCTTAAATCCTTTCATTGTCGTGAATGATGTATAGGGAAGATACAGACATACTCAGCAACTATATTGACATACATGGAAATAATCTAAATTTAGACTTTTTTCACATTTCAAAATGCCAACATTTTCAAAAATTTTAAAATAACTAATTTTATTGTGTTGTTTTAATGTTCAACTTCCAACCCGTATCATGAATTTTCAAACACCTAAAGGAAAGAAGTCACTTCATGCCCACAGATGAAACAAAACTAGCTAAAATTCACTTTAGTGATAGAGGTGTGTTTTTATTTTATTTATTTTCCCTCACAGCACTTCAGGGTTTGTTTTTTTTTCCCCCTGAATTATAACTTGGGATAGTCCCAGTAAGTGATTTGGCACTGCTCTTTGATGTAAGTTTGTTTGCTTGCTTGCTTTGTTATAGATTTCTTTTATTCTCTGTCTCTCTATATAAATATATCTCCCTTGTATTTTTTTTTAATAATATTACTTGCATTGACTTTTGTTATGAAATACCTTGTGCAGCAATATCTTAAGCAGGATATGTGATCTGGTTTTCTGTGTTATTTAGATTTGTGTATTATTCTTTCTTAATACTAAATTAATTTCAAATTGTTGCTCTTCATGATTATTTCTGTATTTCTTTTTTCATCTCTCTGATCATGTTGCAGTTATTGTTTTATATATATGTGTGTGTTATTGACTTCTTTATTTCCTAAATTAGAATTTTCCCCCTGTGCTTAGGGTCTATCCCTATGCAGCCAGTTAAAAGCAGATATAGCTTCCTGACAGGGAAAGGACAGATGTTTCATTGAATACTGAAAATAACAAAATCTATCAAAGGATTTCTTCCACTTAGAATAGGTTTTATCTGAGTGATCTTGGAGTGTAGTGTTACTACAGTTTAAAGAATTTGTTGGTGTGTCTATGATGTCAGACCATGTTTGTTGGGAAGACACTGTAGAGTTTTTCAGCTTTCCGTAAGGAAAACATGATTCAAATTTTGAGATTTCCCGAGGATTTTTTCTGTGGTAATTCAGTGGGTTTATTCATGTATCAGTGCCATTAACAGACAATGACACCTTCCTCTCTTGTATGTTACCTATTTACTTGTCCCTCTGCTAAGAGAATTACCTGGTAAAATTGATTAGAGTTGAATTTTACCTTTTAAAAATAACCAAATATCTAAATTCAACTTAAATTGTTCTCTTGATCTAGGTTATCCTTATTTAGTTGTCTGATTAAAGCTTTTACTTGCACGAAGAAAAGAACAATATAACTGTTCACAGCATGGGAGTTGAAACTGGGTGATCTTTAAGGTCCCCTCCAACCTAACCATTCTGATTCTAGGATAATATGCCAGTAGTGAGTATAAAAGAAGCACAGTAAGGGTAACTGCCCTTTTAAACATATTAATGCCACTTTCAGAGCCTCTTGTTATATTATTTTCTGTCATCTATATTATAGACATATTATCAGACAGACATGTCTGTTTCATGGTGCCCTGTCAGACCTATTTGGATCCAAACACCAGGATTTTAGTAGGTTGTCAAAAATAAAGTATCTCCAAGGATGGATTTTCCATAACCTCTCTGGAAAATTTGTGCCATTGTTTGACCTTGCTCATGGTGAAAAGGTATTTCCTAATGCCTGTTCATTTCCTCTTGTGCCTTTACTCCAAGGGGCTGCTGAAGTCCAAGATTACTCTAATTTCTTATATTCAAATTTAAATAAAACCTGGAATGAAAAAGCAAAAAATGTGGCCTGTGTTTACAAAGAAGGGACTCCAGCATGGGAATCACACTGTGATATCTGCTGTGTTGTATACTTATCTATATGCATAGAAACAGTCCCCTCAAAAAAGGTGAACAGTTACGAAATGCTTTGCAGTTATTCAGGACAGAACACAAATCCAGCAGTGAGGAGATGCATCAGGATACTGAGTGGATGAGGCATAGGATGGAGATGAACTATAGTGTCGGTAAACACTAAGTAATACTTGTGGATGAAACTGTCCTATTTGCTTTGATAGACTCCAAATTAGGCATTACCAATCAGGAAAATTATCTCAGTCAGAGGTGACAAATTCTATGAAAACAAGAGCTCAACATTCAGCTAACAGTAAGAAAAAAATAAAAATAAAAAATCATCAAATAAATCAAGAACAGAGGCAGAAAATAATGGAACATAGAATATAAACAGCAAACTGCCTCTCTGGAGGCCTCTGCTGCAGCTGTACCTTTGAGGTTGATGGCACTGCACTTTATCCTTCTGTGCTGTCTTTGGGCTGGGGTAGAGCTGGTTCTTCGCAGTGGCTGATGTGGGGCTGTGCTTTGGGTTTGTGCTAAACACAGGGTTGATAACGTAGGTACATTTTTGTTATTGTTGAGCAGGGCCTTTTCTGCTTTTCATAGTGCCAGGTTGGTGAGGATGCTGGGAGGAGATAGAGCCAGGACAGGTGGCCCCAACTGACCAAAGGGGTATTCCAGACCATATGGCATCATGCTCAGTACATAAAGCTGGGGGAAGAAGGAGGAAGAATGGAACATTTGGAGTGATGGCGTTTGTCTTCTCAAGTAACCATTACACCTGATGGGGCCCTGCTCTTCTGGGGATGGCTGAACACCTGCCTGCCCATGGGAAGCAGAGGATGAATTCCTTGCTTTGCTTAGCTCAGGAATGTGGCTTTTGCTTTCCCTATTAAACTGTCTTTATCTCAATCCATGACACCTCACTGGGGAAAAAAAAATAATTGTGCGGGGAAAGTAAAAACGTGGAAGATAAATGTATAGAATGATTTCACTACCAGTGGGATTAAGTAGATCATTATATGAAATAGACAGTAATGCAAATTAATGGAGACTCTTCTGCTATCACAGAAGACACAGAAGTGAGAATGCTGTTAGGCTGAGAGCCCAGTAGCAGTCCCTAACCACGTGTATTCCATGATTTTGCTTGTTTGACTTGGCTTTTCCTTCAGTTTCTGTGTATCTTGAGTAATATCTTTTTCTCCTTTCCCATTTCTCAGTGAGAGCATAGTTGATGAGGAAAAGCCAAAAGAGGTAAGAAGCAGATGATATCAGATGGAAAAGGTGTTCTTATAAATGGAGAGGAGGATCATTTCTCAGGAGGGAAGAAGGGGAGATACTTCTTTGGCTGGTCTGCATAAGGCGATAAGGTAAATATGTGCTGTGTGTGCACATGCTTAGTAAGATGGCAAGCATGGTCGATTATAAAAGGGAAGTTTTAAGCAGCTGCAAATGGGATACAAATAAGGGAACTGCCAGCCTCCAGTAGGCAGAGGTTTAGACAGCAAAAAACGTAGAAAAGATCCTGGTAAATCATGGGGGAAATAGTAGGACCAAGGAAGCAAAAAGTCAGGAAGAATTCTGAGGTAAGAAGTAAAAAAGAGTAAAGTAGTTTAGACACAATGTTAAAATATCTATCAGTTAAACGGCTGGAGAGGAAAGGATGTTGAGTTAGCTTGATAAATTGAAGAGATGTGAAGATGCAGACTAGTGAGAAAGAATGTTAAGGATACCAGAGTAATAAGCAATTTGTTGTTTGTTCTTCCTGCCTTTCCGCTTTCCTCTTCTTTGGCAAATTAAATAACAACATTCTCATAAGTGGTTTTTGTGATATTGACAGCAGGGGCAAGCTTTTTTGAAGAGCCGCATTGCATAGTCCTTCCTGGGCAGCAGGAAGAAATCTCAAAAAGCACTTGGTCTCCTCTTCTCAGGAATAAACTAGGTGGTTTTCTTCCTCACTGGTCACTTTTGGTCAGGTAGGTAGGCCTTCTGTTTAACATCATACAAGAGTATTGTGTTGGTTAGCAAAGAGTTTGAAATGCAAGAGTGTCTTCAGGACCTTGAA
The DNA here is from genome assembly GCA_013396735.1 of Grallaria varia. NCBI lineage: Eukaryota > Metazoa > Chordata > Aves > Passeriformes > Formicariidae > Grallaria > Grallaria varia. The sequence goes on along the minus strand of VWZG01004255.1, from coordinate 2,255 downwards.
TGAACAGATTAATCATGGCAATTTCGGTGTTTGAACTAGTCTGGCAAAATTAATCTGATACAAATAAAAGACAAATGGTCTTCTAGACCTGCCTTTGGCCTTTAGGTTCATCATAGCTGGTGATCACCCTTAAAGTCATCTAAAACTGATTCATGGCAATGAAAACTAATCAACTACTGCAACTCAAAACTGGTTGCAAGTAACCCAATCAAACTACACACAGTATTCAGGGATGACTATTTTCCTTTGACGTGACAAGATGGCAAGTTTTCAAAGTGTACTATATCATGAATTATTTTGTTATGCAGAGAAAAAAAAGAGATCAGGAGTTGGTGTTATTATTTCAGAGCATAATTGCAGCCTATGGCTTGGGGTATGCTTTATTTATTTATTAAGACGTGGCTTTGTAAAAAGTGAAATTCAGACTTGATAGCATAGAAGAATAGTGCAATCAGGTAAGGGGATAGTTTTATACTGAAGAAACTTCTCCTAAGCTTAACCCCTATTCCCTCAAAAACTAGTATTGTACACTCACACCCTTCCTCAAGAAAAGCAGTCAGCATTTTTCTCCATGTAATGCAAATTACACACAAAAAAAATCTTTCCTTTCTCATTCCCTTTTTTTCTCAATGCTATCAATCAGAAAATGAAAAATAACGGAATCACTTAAAAACACCCATGGAGCTTAACCCTGATTTCCCTTAACAGTTATGCCGATGTAAAGCTAGTGTGATTTTGTAGCAGGATTCTTGATACGTGTTCACCAAAAAAGGAGTACAAAAACCCATAAAGTCTTACAGTAATTTTCAGCTTTTTAAAAGTAACCTTCAACTATTCATAAGGGAAGGAAAAGTTGAAGGTAGACTTTTGTAAAATACAGACCTTAGCAAAATCCGAATTGCTCCTTAAAATCAGTATCGCTATTGAACTACATTTTGACAATTGCTGATTGCTACAATGATCTTTTCACAGATTAAGCATTTTATTATGTTCTAATAGCTATGATGATTGAGGACCTTAAAAACTGAAAGCAAAAAAAACTCATAAAAGAGAATTTTTTACCATTTGAGTTCATTGAAATATATGAAATTAATGCTATTTCAAAAGACATATTTTCTTATCTATTAGCAATTGTTCTATAAGTTTAGAATACTTCATATAAACTTTAAATGTAACAATGTGCATGAATTTTTCATATTTTTTTTTTTTTGATGTTCAGAAAATGTTTAAGCTCAAAACCTGTATTACAATACTGTCAGAGAAAGAGATGTTTGTAAACATAATATTGTGATAGTTCTACTTTATTAGCTGTGAGAACATATCATCAATAATTCTCATGACTAATATTTGCTATAGCTATATTTTAGAATTTTACTTTATAAATAGATTTTTAATAGATTTTTATTTTGTCAAATAAAGGCAGTAAATAAATATAATTAGTTCATAATTCTGTGTTTTACATGAAATCTAGCCAAGTAAAAGAGTTATGGATAGTCTTTTCTAACTGTGGATCTATCTCCATCAAGCTAAGGGTGTGTAAAATCTTCTTTAGACTTTGTTTTGCATGTCTTTTCACGTTCAAGCTGTGTGCCTGCAGTTCACATGAAGTAAGAGGTATTTACTCCAAGACTAGTGAAGGAGGCAGCTCTGCGGTGGTTTTGTGTATATTTGCCTTTAAAATAGAGAAATATGCATGTACACATGTTAAGTTCATCAAGGAATATTAAGCCATCCAAATATACTGTAATTTTATATTATTTATAAGCCACAATCAGCAGTAAGAATTTGTGTTGATTTAAATTTGGTCTGTATTGTAGTTTAATCTAGAGCTGGCATTCAGATGTATTCTCCTCTCAGTCAATACCATGGAATAGTGTTTGAATATTTTCATCTGTAGAGCTGGGAATGGAGAACTGATAAATAGTGGTGTCAGGTGAGAAGGGAGAAAAAGATCTGGGTCTTGACTTGGACCTAGTGCAAGGGACTAGGACTTAGAATGACAGGAGGCTGAACAGACTTCTTTGTCTTGTCAGTAAATATCAGTGAAACCTACTGGCAAAATACAGACTTCATTGCCCTTCAGTTATGGCAGCTCTGGAAGATGCTAATGCATTTCTCCTGCAGGTTCCTGGGATATCTCAAGGTGAAACATGCCTAGAACTTCACTGATGATCTGACAGGAGTTTGCATGGCAACTTTTCTGAGTTTGGCTGAATCTTTTTCTCTCCAATTTTATTTTCCCTTTATCCCAGAAA
>VWZG01004254.1:10512-27840 GCA_013396735.1 Grallaria varia | reverse complement strand
TCACCAGCACCCCAAAAGCAACAGGACCCATCACCAACACCCCAAAAGCAGAACCCCAAAATTAACACCCAAAATCAGCACCTGAAAGCAGCACCCCCGGAAGAAGCCCCCCAGTAACAGGACCCATCACCAGCACCCCAAAATCAGCACCTCAAAATCATGAGGAGCAAGGAATGACACCCCCCCCAAAACCCAACGAGGGGCAGGGAGGGAGACCCCAAATTCCAGGAATGGGCAGGGAATGAGACCCCCAATCCCATCAAGGGGCACAGGCTGAAACCCCCAGTTGGGACTGAGACCCTCAGTCCCAGAGAGGAGCAGGGAACGGGACCACCAAACCCAGAATCGGGCAAGGAGTGAGGCCCCAAATCCTAAAAACAAGGGCAGGGAGACCCCCAACCCCAGAAATGAGGGCAGGGAGCGAAACCCACAATCCCAGAAACAGGGGTAGGGAGTGAGANCCCAACCCCAGAAATGAGGGCAGGGAGCGAAACCCACAATCCCAGAAACAGGGGTAGGGAGTGAGACCCCCCAAGCCCAGCAAGGAGCAGGGAATGAGACCCCTGACCCCAGGAATGGGCAGGGAATGAGACCCCCCCAAGCCCAGCAAGGAGCAGGGAACGAGACCCCTGACCCCAGGAATGGGCAGGGAACAAGACCCCCAACCCCAGCAAGGAGCAGGGAATGAGACCCCCAGCTGGCAGTGAGACCCCCAACCCCTCAAATCCCAGGCTAGGGCAAGCAGGGGGATCTCTGAGGGGTCTCTGGGTGGTCCCTGGCACTCCCCCCCCTCCCCCTCCCCAATTCCCAATCCCTCCCTTTTCCCTTTACCTTTCCGCACCACTTTGTACCCGCCGGGCTCGGGTGGCTCCGGCTCCTCGGGCTCATCCCGGAGCCCTTCCTGGGATGTGGAATCCTGGCTGGAAAGCACTGCATCCCACATCCCGGACGGTGTGGGGGTCGCATCGTCCTCGGGATCCACCTCCCGGCACGGCCGGAGCCTCCGCAGGACCAGGAGCCGCAGCTTCTCCACTGGGAGAAGGGGGAAAAGTGGGATTTGGGGATTTGGGATTCAGCTCCTCGAGGGACACACCCCCGTGGACTCACCGTCTTCCAGCGCTGCCTCGGCCACGCCGTGGGAACCAAAGGATTTCGGGAGCGGGAGGTGGGTGGGGATGGATGGGATGGTGCTGGGAAGGGCCAGGATGGCACTGCCAGGAAGGAGGGATGTGCCCAGGGCATCCTCGCCCTCCTGCCCCCCGGTGCCCGCCGGCTCCTGCTCCAGCAGCTCCTGCTCCAGCAGCTCCTCCTCCAGCAGCTCTTCCAGGGGCTCCTCCGGGCCCAGCAGAGCCCTGGGATCGCTATCGGCTGCGGGAGAGGAGGGAAAAGGGAGAAGGGATCAACTCCATGTGCCAGGGAAAAGGGATGGGGTCCGTGTGCCAGGGAAAAGGGATGGGGTCTGTGTGCCAGGGAAAAGGGATCAACTCCACATGCCAGGGAAAAGGGACTGGGTCTGTGTGCCAGGGGAAAGGGATGGGGTCCATGTGGCAGGGAAAAGGGATCTGATCCATGCGCCAAGAAAAGGGGATCAGCTCCATGTGCCATGGAAAAGAGAGGGATGACCCCCATGTCTCCCCACAGGTCACAGCAGAGGTGACAGAGGGCACAGCTCACCTGTCCCCCCAGGTGACAGCAGAAGTGACAGGGGCACAGCTCACCTGACCCCCCAGGTGACAGCACAAGTGACGGGCACAGCTCACCTGTCCAGCCCCCAGGTGACAGGGGCACAGCTCACCTGACCCCCCAGATGACAGCAGAGGTGACAGGTGACAAGCACAGCTCACCTGACCCCCCAGGTGACAGCAGAGGTGACAGGTGACGGGCACAGCTCACCTGACCCCCCAGGTGACAGCAGAGGTGACAGGTGACGGGCACAGCTCACCTGAGGAACAATCCTCTGCCTCCGGCTCAGCTCCAGAGCCACGGGACAGCACCGGGGACACGTCAGGGTCCTGTAGCACCAGCCTGAAGGGGAAAAGGGTGTTGGGGGGGAGCAGGGAGGGAGACCCCTGATCCCAGGAATAGGCAGGAATTGAGATCCCTGAATCCCAGGAATGGGCAGGGAATGAGCCCCCCAAACCCAGCGAGGAGCTGCTCCACTGGGAAGCTGCAGCCAGAGATGTCTCTGCCCAGGTCCCCAGTGCCCCGAGTGCCACCCCGCTGTCCCCAGGGACCAGGGAGGACTCCAGGGCCCACCCCCTTCCCTGTGGAGTCCCCCGGCCCAGCTCCCACCCTGAGGGCTCACCCGGCGGGAGCGGCTCCGGCCGGCTCCGGCGTCCGGCGCTTCGGGGGGAAGGTGGCATTCCTGGTGGCACTCTGCACCGCCTGCTCCAGCAGCTCCATCCACCTGTGAGGCCCAAAGCCCCCTGTCAGCCCCTCGGGGGGGTCTCCTGCCCCCCCAGGGAAGCCCCTTCCCCCTGCCTTTGAGCCTCACGTGTTTTTCTCCGAGGACGTCAGAGCCACCAGCTCGTAGATTTGGGGGCCCAGCTCCGAGGTGCAGATGATGAAAAGGGCTCTTTTATCTGGGAAAGGGACACCAGGAGGGAGCTCAGGGGCGTGCCAGGAGCCTCAGTGCCACCCCTGGAAGGTCTCCCTGGCACAGGGTATTCCGTGGATTCCCCATCCCTGGAAGTGCCCAAGGCCAGGCAGGAGTGGGAGGTGTCGCCACCCACTGAAGGGGTTTGGGACAAGATAATCTTTAAGGTCCTTCCCAACCCAAAGCATTCCAGGATTCCATGTGCTGATTTAGATGGGATATTAGGGGTGAATTCCTCCCTGGGAGGGTGGGCAGGCCCTGGCACAGGTTATTCCATGGCTGTCCCATCCCTGGGAGTGTCCAAGGCCAGGCTGGAGCAACTTGGGATAGTGGAAGGTGCCCCTGCGCATGGAAGGGGATGGAACAAGATGATCTTTAAAGGCCTTTCCAACCCAAACCATTCCATGAATCCACGATGGGCTGGAGCTTCTTTGTGCTGCCACAACAGCCCCAAGAGCTGCTCCACAGGTGGAATGGGATGACCTTTGAGGTCCCTTCCCACCCAAACCATTCCAGATTCCCCGTGCTGCGTCAGATGGGATATCAGGGCCAGATTCCTCCCTGGGAGGGTGGGCAGGCCCTGGCACAGGTTGCCCAGAGTGGCTGCCCCACCCCTGGAAGTGCCCAAGGACATTTCGGGTGGATCTCTGAGCAACCCGGTCTATGCAAGGTGTCACTGCCTGAGGTCTGGATGACCTCTGAGGTCCCTCCCACCCCACAATCCCAGGATTCCCTCTCCCTACCCGTGGCCACGGAGCGGATGAGCACCGAGTTGAGCTTGAGGACGGGGCTGAAGGTCTGCTTGGTGTCAGAGGAGCCCAGTGCTGTCCTGCTGTGGCACTTGAGCACCAGCTTCTCATCCTGCTTCTGCAGTAGCACCAGGAGGTCCTCCAGGAGCAGCACGTGCAGGTCTGGGGTGGGATGGGGGGCAGAGAGTGGGGCATCAGCCGGGGATGTGCCCGTGGGCCAAGGGGGACCTCCCTCTGTGCAGCCACGGGAAAAGGGGGGCGTTTATCCTGGAGGTCAAACACCCAAGGCCTGGGGGGACACTGAGGATGTGCAGGGCAGTCCCCCAGTGCTCCCAGTGTTCCCAGTATTCCCAGCAGGGCGGCGGGAAAGCTCCATACCCACAGTCTTGTCCTTGGCCACGCGCCACGTGAGGGGACCCTCGTGGATCATGCGCCGGGAGGTGAGATCCAGGTTCTGCCGGACACCAAGGGCCATGGAAAGGCCACTCCGGGGCCACACAGCCCCTCGGCCACCCCCTGCCCATGCCCGGGGCACGGGGGTACCTTGAACTGGGCGGCCAGGGGGTTGCTGGTCCTCTCCAGGGGCGTGGTGTCCAGGCGTTTCTGGTAGCCCTCGAGCCGGTGCCGGTTCTCGGCCCGTTTCACGGCCTCGTTGACGTTCCTCAGGATGTCCCGGCACTGGTCCCGCGCCCGGCACAGCTTCTCGTGCTCCGAGGAGGCTGCTGGGGTGGCACAGAGCTCAGGCAGGGGCAGGGCCAACAGGGCCGAGCCCAGTGGCATCCCAGGCACTGAATCATGGATGAAAGAATCCTGGAATCCCTGAGGTTGGAAAAGCCCTCCAGGATCATCAAGTCCAACCTGTGCTCCATCCCCACCTTGTCACTCAGTGCCACGTCCAGGCCTTCCTTGGACACCTCCAGGGGTGGGGACTCCACCACCTCCCTGGGCAGCCCCTTCCAAAGCCTCACCACCCTTTCCATGGAGAAATTCCTCCTCATGTCCCCCCTGCCCCTCCCCTGGCACAGCCTGAGGCCATTTCCCTCTTATCCTCTCCCTGTTCCTTGGGAGAAGATCCCAACCCCACATTGCCACAACCCCCTTTCATGCCATTGCAGAGCAAGAAGGTCCCCCCCAAACCTCCTTTTCTCCAGGATAAAGAGAGAACTTCTCCCACTAAATACTCCCACCTCCAGGATCACCCTGCCCCGAGGTGAGAAACACCCGCCAGGTGACAGAAGGACATGGATGAGGAATCCTAGGATAAGCCCCCCGGGATGAGCCCTGGATTGGGGCTTGGGATGAAGGCCATCCCTACCCTCGGTGAACTTGATGATGTTCTCCAGCAGCAGAGGGTACTTGGTGAGCCGCTGCATCTCCGAGATGATCAGGTCCTTGAGCTGCAGCCGCCGGCACTGCGGGTTGCTCTCGGCTTCCTGGGATGGAGGGAAGAGGGTGGGAATGTCCCGGGGGGGATCCAGAGGGAGAAAATTCCCCTGGGAAGAGGGGGACTGACCTGCATGAAGATCTGGAAACGGGTCTCCTTGCGCTGCTTGGTCTTGATGAGCTCCAGGGCGATGGACTGGTAGGAGCAGAAGGTGGCGGCGACCTGTTGGATCTCTTCCTTGGCTGGGCCATCAAACTGGGAATTGTGGGGGGAAATGGGATCAGGGACCACCCCAAAAACTTGGCCCTGGGGCTACCCAAGCAACTCCAACCCCTTTAAAGAGGGGACAACCAGCCCTTCCTTCCTTCCTTACCCGGGACAACATGAGATCCCCAATTTCTTTGATGATTGGTCCTTCTTCCCGGAGCTTCTTCATGGATTCAGAGAGGGAATCTGGAGGAGGGGGTGGGACACAGGCAGGACATCCTGAGTGGGGTCACCGGGGACACGGCAGGCACTTGGGGGGCTGGGCACGGGCCAGAGGGTGCCAGGGGAGGGGAAGGGGAAGGGAAGAGAAGGGAGAGGGAGAGGGGAGGGAAAGGGGAGGGAAAGGAGGTGGAAAAGGAGAGAGAAAGGAGAGGAAAAGGGGAGGGAAAGGAGAGGGAAAGGAGGTGGGGAAAGGGGAGAGAAAAAAGAAGGGAAGGAGAGGGAAAGGAGAGGGGGAGGGAAAAGGGAAGCTGGAGTGGGGAGCTGGTCCATGAGAGGTGACCAGAAACACTCGGCCCACCCTGTGCTCCCAGTGAGGAGCAATTCCAGAAGGAGCAGGAGGAGTGGGATGTGGGTGANTGCCCAGGGGGGGCTGGGGGTGCCCAGGGACCCTCCTGGGGCTAAGGGAGTGACCAGGGACACCCAGGGCTGGGGGGGTGCCCACGGACCCCTTGGTGGCAAAGAGCTCTGGGGGGAGGCACAGGGCTGGGGGGTGCCCAGGGATCCCCCCTTGGGGCTAGGGGGGTGCTCAGGGACCACCCTGGGGCTGGGGGGTTGACCAGGGATCCCTCTGGGGCTCAGGGGGTGCCCAGGGACCCCAGAGGGTGGGGGGCACCGGTGGGTTGTCCTTCCCACCCCAGGGGTCCCTCTTGGTGTTGGGGTCACTTTTGGGGGTCCCTCACAGTGTCAGTGGCACTTCTTTGGGTCCCTCCAACCNAAAAGGGAAGCTGGAGCGGGGAGCTGGTCCATGAGAGGTGACCAGAAACACTCGGCCCACCCTGTGCTCCCAGTGAGGAGCAATTCCAGAAGGAGCAGGAGGAGTGGGATGTGGGTGAGAAGGGCAGGAGGGGTAATTCCAGAAGGAGCAGGAGCGGGATGTGGGTGAGAACGGCAGGAGGGGTAATTCCAGGAGGAGCAGGAGCGGGATGTGGGTGGGAAGGGCAAGAGGGGTAATTCCAGGAGGAGCAGGAGCAGGATGTGGGTGGGATCTCTCACTGTGGATGTCGATGAGGTCGGGCAGGTTGGGGAAGAGCAGCGCCAGCTCCTCCCGGGACAGCAGGTTCTCCTTCCTCATCCTCTGGTAGAACAGCAGGTCCAGCACCCGCAGGATGCGCAGGTGGGACCCCTCGGTGGCAAAGAGCTCTGGGGGGAGGCANCTGGGGGTCCCTCCCAGTGTCAGTGGCACTTCTTTGGGTCCCTCCAACCATGGGGGTCCCTCCCAGTGTTCTGGTCCCTTCTGGGGGTCCCTCCCAGTGTCAGTGGCACTTCTTTGGGTCCCTCCAACCATGGGGGTCCCTCCCAGTGTTCTGGTCCCTTCTGGGGGTCCCTCCCAGTGTCAGTGGCACTTCTTTGGGTCCCTCCAACCATGGGGGTCCCTCCCAGTGTTCTGGTCCCTTCTGGGGGTCCCTCCCAGTGTCAGTGGCACTTCTTTGGGTCCCTCCAACCATGGGGGTCCCTCCCAGTGTTCTGGTCCCTTCTGGGGGTCCCTCCCAGTGTCAGTGGCACTTCTTTGGGTCCCTCCAACCATGGGGGTCCCTCCCCGTGTCAGGGGCACTTCTTTGGTGTCCCTCCCCACGAGCAGTCCCTCCCAGTGTCAGAGACTCTTCTGGGGGTCCCCTCAACCCCGGGGGTCCCTCCCAGTGTTGTGGTCACTTCTGGGGGTGCCTCCCACCATGGGAGTCCCTCCCAGTGTTCTGGTCCCTTCTGGGGGTCCCTCCCACCATGGGGGTCCCTCCCAGTGTCAGGGGCACTTCAGGGGGTCCCTCCCAGTGTTGTGGTCACTTCTGGGGGATGCCTATCACCCTGGAGGTCCCTCCGAGTGTCAGGGCCACTTTTGGGGGGTCCCTCCCACCACGGGGGTCCCTCCCAGTGTCAGGGACACTTCTGGGGGTCCCCCCCAGTCCGTACCATTGATCACCTCCTGCCGCTCCACCTCCCGGGGGGGCAGGTTGGCCACCAGCTCCCGGCTCACCGAGTGCTGCCAGTTCTGGGGGTCCAGCTCTGGCTCCAGGTCCCAGAGCTGGCCCTGCTCGTCCTCCAGCAGGTGGGGCAGGAAGGAATCCACCCCGAAGCCCAGGTTGGGAGACTCGATGCTCCTGGGAAAGGAGGAGGGGAAAAAGGGGAGCTTTCCATGTCTCCCAAGGGCCCCAGTTTTGGCTGGAATTACGAGCCTCCAAGGAACACAAGGCTCTGACTCTGGAGCTAAAAGAAACCCCCCAGAAGAGATTTACAAAGGCCTTTTCAGCTCCTGTTTAACACAAGAGAAGAGGAGCCCCCTCATCCCAGCCAGGAGGATGGAAAACTGATGGGAATTCCCTCCCAGTGGGGGATCCATCCCCTCGGGGTCTCTCCAGCCTGGCTGGAAGGCAGGGAAAAGCTAAGGAAGCAGGGATAGAGCCCCTCCAAAAATAAGGGCACAGTCCACAGTGACATTCCTGCTCTGAAGGAAAACTGGGAGTGATTCTGGATGGCTTGGGAGACATGGGGGGAGGTGAGGGGGGTCACTGACCTGCGGCCCATCTTTGGAGTGAAGGGAGGGGTAGGATTTTCCAGAGACCTGTGGAGGGACGGGAGAGTCAACCTCTGTGTCCCCAAATCCCACTCTTCTCCCTCTGGATAGGAGGGTCCCCCTCGTGTCCCAACATCCCACCGTTCTCCCAGCAGTTTCCTAAAGACCCTCCAGACACAGGTCTGGCACAGCCAGTTTGGGGCAGGAATGGGAATGAATGTCCAATTCTCCATGTTTTTCCATGGAAAATGTTCTCCAGGAAGTTCTGCAGGACCTCGCTCTGCATGGCTGGGCTTGGTTTTAACCCTCAGGATTAACCAAAGCTTTCCCAAGGGATTGGTTTCCAAAACCTTCCCTGAGCCCATGGGGTCCATCTTTCAGCCCCTCCAGCTTTCCCAGCTCATCCCTGGATCTGAACGCTCCCAGGGGAGCCCAGACTCCCTCTGGAAGGGATTCCCACCTCGTGGACAGGCTGGATGCAGAGGATGAGGCCGACTGGTGGAGCCTGGTGGCCTCGGCCGCCGCGTCCATGTCCACGTCGCTCCGGGATCTGGGAACGTTCTCGGCCTTCCGGGATTTCTTCATCTCTTCCCGGCCCTTCAAGCTCTCTGAGCGGCCCAGCTTGACCTCGGCTCGGGAGCTGGAGCAGGGAATAAAGGCCAGGGAGAGGCTGAGGATGTCCCTGCACGTGGAGGGGACACCCAGAGGCACCTGACGAGCCTGTGGGAATCTCAGGTTTTTTTGGGACAGCCCTTGGGATCAATCCCCGAGGAGCAGATGGAGAATGACTTGGGGGGGCTGTGCTGGGCTGATCCCCCAGTGTGGGAAGCAGGGCAGGGGGGGATTCTGTCCCTTGGCCCCCAGCTCAGGTGAGACCCCACCTGGAATTCTGCATCCAGCCCTGGGGAAAAGCACGGGAAGGACATGGAGCTGCTGGAGCAACTCCAGAGGGCCTGATCAGAGGGATGGAATTGGGATTGTTCAGCCTGGAGAGGAGAAGCTCTGGGGTGACCTAATTGTGGCCTTGCAGGACCTGAAGGGGCTACAAGGAACATGGAGAAACTTTGGACAAGGGCCTGGAGTGACAGGGAAAGTGGGAATGGCTTCAAACTGACAGATTTGATATAGGGAAGAAATTATTCCCTGGGAGTGTGGGCAGGCCCTGGCACAAGTTATTCCATGGCTACCCCATCCCTGGAAGTGTCCAAGGCCAGGCTGGAGCCCCCCAGGGCAGCGGGAGGTGTCCCTGCCCATGGTACCAGATGATCCTCCCATCCCACCCCATCCCAACCCATCCCAACCCATCCCATGACTCCAGGACTCTGGGAAACCCCCCGTGGGACCCCTCAAATCCCCGGGCTGGCCCCACCTGTCTGACTCCAGGAGATCCTCTGGGAAGCTCCCTGTGGAGAGGCGTTGGGTGCCGGGCTCCTGGCTCTCGGAATGCTGGTTGTTCTCAAAGTGCTGGATAATATTCCTCACATTCCCAGGTTTGACTGCTGGGACAAAAACAGGGAAAAAACCATCCCCCAGAGTGAGCCTAGGGTGGGCAAACAGCACCCAGGGCACCTCCGGGAAGTTCTCCCAGCTCCCCTGGGGATGCTGGAATTCCTGGGAAGAGCCCATCCCTCCTCCCAGAGCCCATCGCAACACCCCGGGAACGTGGCTGGGGATGCTCAGGGTGGGGGGACACCAACTCAAAAGTGAAGCACATGAAGAGGGGGATGGCAAACCAAAAGAAGAGGCGTTTTACCTTCAACAGGGGACAAAGGGACATGAAATGCTGGAAGGAAGAACAAAAAAAATGAGGCGTCAAATCAAGCCCGAACTCCGGCAACCAAGGAAGGGAATGAGGGAGCGGGAGGGGTGGAAAGGTGGGAACTCAAAACTGGAGGGGAGGGGAGGGGAGGGAGGGACATGGACACACACACACACACACACACGGCTGTCACCACGTTGCCACCCCTGGGTGTGGCACTCCTGGGGACATGGGGAGCAGCCTCGGAGCCTGCAGGGTGGGGAACGCTGGATAAATGCAGGAGATGGGGATTCGCCCAGCCCAGGGAATGGCTGGAGCTGTTTAGATGGATATTGGGAAAAGGTTCCTCATCCAGAGGGTGGTTGGGACTGGAACAGGTGTTTGGAGAGGGACTTTTCCCAAAGGGAATGGGTTCACACCGACCCAAGGGAGGAGCTTTAGGCTGGATATTTGGAATAAACTCTTCCCTGTGAGGGCGGTGATGCCCCAGTTTTCCAGGGAATTTGTGGCTGCCCCATCCCTGGAAGTGTCCAAGGCCAGGTTGGAGCAACCTGGCACTGCGGGAGGTGTCCCTGCCCACGGCACTGGATGAGCTCTAAGGTCCCTTCCAGCCCCAATTCCGTGATTTCCCAGGGAATTGCTCATGGCCCCTGCCCTGCCAGAGCTTCGGAAGAGTTTGGCCGACACTCCCAGGGACAGGCTGGGATTGTTGCGGCCATGGATTGCACTTGGGACAGGCTGGGATTGTCGTGGCCATGGATTGCACTTGGGACACGCTGGGATTGTCATGGCCATGGATTGCACTTGGGACAGGCTGGGATTGTCGTGGCCATGGATTGCACTTGGGACAGGCTGGGATTGTCGTGGCCATGGATTGCACTTGGGACACGCTGGGATTGTCATGGCCATGGATTGCACTTGGGACACGCTGGGATTGTCGTGGCCATGGATTGCACTTGGGACAGGCTGGGATTGTTGTGGCCGTGGATTGCACTTGGATCTCAGTGGGTTCCCTCCCACCCAGGCCATTATTCCAGGATCCCACGGGAGCTCAGCTCTGCTCCCTTCCCGCTCCCCCCAGGGAACACGGAGGGCTGACGGGGATGGTCTCCAAGGAGCAGAGCAGAGGGCACGGGAGGAGGAACACCCAGCAATTCCAGGCCTTCCCAAGGCATTCCCAGGAGGCTGCAGCGGGTTTGGCACCTCGGGAAGGGCCCCACACTCACTGCTCTGTGAGGAGATCTTGGGCTTCCCGATGTACTTCAGGATGGGGTTGCGCTTCTTGTCTTCCAGGGATTCCTTGTCCTTCTTGGAGCTGCTGCTCTGTTGGGACACCCGGGAGAATGAAACACGGAGGGAAACAGCCCCACAGGAGATTCCAAACATGGAACGAGCCCCTGGAGAAGGGATGGGGCCGGGATCTGGTGTTCTCCAGGGTGTGGGGGGTGACCAGAGGGAAGGGAGCTGGGGAAGGGGCTGGAGCAGCAGGAGAAGGGGCTGGAGAATTCCCAAGGGAGCTGAAAGGGCTCATTCTGGAGAAAAGGAGGCTCAGGGGGGACCTTCTGGCTCTAAAATTCCCTGGAAGGAGAGGGGAGCCGGGAGAGGTTCAGGCTCTGCTCCCACAGAACGGGGACAGGACAAGGGGAAATGGCCTCAGGCTGTGCCAGGGGAGCATCAGGTGGGACACGAGGAGGAATTTCCTCCTGGAAAGGGTGGTGAGGCTTTGGAAGGGGCTGCCCAGGGAGGTGGTGGAGTCCCCAACCCTGGAGGCGTCCGAGGACATGGCACTGAGTGACAAGGTGGGGATGGGGCACAGGGTGGACTTGATGATCCTGGAGGGCTTTTCGAACCTCAGGGATTCTGGGCTGCCAGGAATCCCCCACCCACCTTCTTGGCCTTGGGGAAGAAGGGCAGCCACTTGTCCCTGTCTGGGAGGGATGGGACCTTCTCAGAGGCACCGGGGGGGCGCGGATCCCGGCCCCGGATCCCAGTGTGGTTCATGTAGGTGCTGAGGGCAAAGGCCATGGGGGAGCTGGAAGAGAGCGGGGCAGGAGCATGGACACGGATCCCACCCATGGACACGGATCCCAGCCCTGGACACGGATCCCAGCCATGGACACGGATCCCAGCCCTGGACACGGATCCCAGCCCTGGACACAGATCCCACTCATGGACACGGATCCCACCCATGGACACAGATCCCACCCATGGACACAGATCCCACCCATGGACACGGATCCCACCCATGGACACAGATCCCACCCATGGACACAGATCCCACCCTGGACACGGATCCCAGCCCTGGACATGGATCCCACCCACGGACACGGATCCCAGCCCTGGACATGGATCCCACCCACGGACACAGATCCCACCCATGGATACGGATCCCAGCCCTGGACATGGATCCCAGTCCTGGACACGGATCCCAGCCCTGCACATGGATCCCAGTCCTGGATCCCAAGGGAAGTTCATCCTTCCCTTGCATCCCAAGGGAAGTTCCCCCTTCCCCAGAGCCATCCCAAGAGATAAGTGGGCACATTTGGCACTCCAGAATCCCAAGGAAAGCCCACCCTCACCAGCTCCACCCGGACAGCCCTGGCTGCACCTCTGGCACCAGACTCCACATTCCCTATGGAATTCCCACCCCTCTCGCCGTGCCCTGGGCTAGTGGGGGGGAATCCCTCACCTCCTGTCCTCTTCATACTTGGACCTGTGGAGAGACGAGGAGGGGTCAGAGGGTGTTTTGGGGGCCCCATGTGCCCCCCATGGCCCCCGTGTGCCCCCCATGCCCCCTGTGCCCTGGTGGCACTCACAGGATGTCCCCAAGCTGTGCCAGCTGTCGCTCGGCCACCTGGCGCTCCCGCTGTGGGTCCCCATCCAGCTCCAGCAGGTCGTTCTCCCCATACAGGCTCCCCAGGCCCATCGTCCGCTTCGTCCTGCCGGGGAAACCGGGATCGGGATCCGTGGGTCGGGATGGGCATGGGGGAGCTGTGGGGTCTATATGGGGGCTGCAGGGGCTGTGGGGTCAATGGGGCTTATGGGGTCTGTGGGGTCTATGGGGATTATGGGATCTGTGGGCTCTGTGGGGGCTGAGGGGGCTGTGGGGTCTATGGGCCTTATGGGGTCTGTGGGGTATATGGAGCTTATGGGGNATCTGTGGGCTCTGTGGGGGCTGAGGGGGCTGTGGGGTCAATGGGCCTTATGGGGTCTGTGGGGTATATATGGGGCCTGCGGGAACTATGGGGTCTGTGGGGGCTGTGGGGTCTATATGGGGGCTGTGGGAGCTGTGGGGTCTATGGAGTCTATGGGGACTGCGGGGTCTGTGGGGTCAATGGGGCTTATGGGGTCTACTGAGCCTATGGGCTCCATAGGGTCTGTGGGGTTATAGGGCCTATGTGGCCTAAGGGTTCTTTGGGGTCTACGGGTTCTATGGGGTCTACAGAGTCTCTAGGGCTGGCGCAGCCCCTGTGCCCCTCCCGGGGTGCTCTGTGGGGGTGGGTGCCAGGGCAGGGGTGGTACCTGTAATCCTGGATCTGCTCCTGGATCTCGGGCATCACCATCTCCTGCGCCTCCAGCAGCGCCGCCCGGGCATCGTCCCCGCTCCGCAGGCGTGACTCTGGGTGGGGAGGGACCCATCCCGGTCACCCTCCACCCCAGGGATCCTCGGGAATGCTCAGGGGGACCACCCCCTTCCAGAGGGCATTCCCATCCCGTGTCCCACTTTGCTGGGACGCCCCCGGGAGAGCTCTGGGATCACCGGGAAGAGCTCTGGGATCACCACGAAGAGGTCCTGGAGCCCCCAGTCCCAAAGCCCAAATCCCAAATGGATTGGCATCCCAGGGAACAGCCCCCCACTCACCGATCTCAGCCAGGAGCTGCTCCGACACCTTCACCCGGAGAGGCTGGAGAGGGAGGGAGAACAGAGGGACAGCTCAGCCCTGGATCCCTTTTCCCAGCTGGAAGGAGCTGGAATTCTGGTGCAGGAGCCCTCGATTCCTGTCCTGTCTGCCCATGGAGCTGGCACACACCCAGCACCCAACAGGAGATTCCCAGTGGGAATCTGCTCCCTCCTAGGGGGCTCTGGGCTCCAGGACCCTCCTCTCCTGCATCCAGGGAATCCTCTCTCTCCAAGGGGGCTCTGGGATCCAGGAGCACCATGGGAACACCTGGAGCTCCTTCCTCCCTTCCAGGACCCTCCTCTCCTGCTGCCAGTCCCAGGACCAGCTGGAATTGTGCAACTCCTTGTGCTGGTGGAGGAACCAGCAGCAAAGAAACCTTTTCCAGTGGGAAAACCCACCAAAAACAGCTCCCAGAATGGTCCCGGGACACGAGGGGAACGCTGGAATTCCAGCTGTTCCCTGCTATGGCATAACAAGAGCTCCAGGAGCATTGGAGAGAGCTCCAATCCCAAATCCTGGTTTGGCACCCTAAGGAACATGCAGGGAAGAGCTGCTGGTGATCCCAAGGATGGAGCGTCCTGGATCCCATTCCTACCGCATTCCTGTCCAGGAAGATATTCCAGATGTCCTTCCCCAAAGCCCGGGAATCCTTGGATGAGGTCTGCTGGAAAACCTCCGTGCACAGGTAGAAGAGCTGCAGGAAAGAGGAGGAGGAACGTTGGGAAGGGAGGAGGGAAAGGGCTCAGCCCTGAGCAGCGGAATTGGAAGTGATCCCGAGGGCCTGGAGGAAGTGCCACCCTAAGGAAGTGTCACCCACGAAGTGTCACCCACGGAAGTGTCACCCACGGAAGTGTCACTCACAGAAGTGTCACCCACGGAAGTGTCACCCATGAAGTGTCACCCCAAGGAATTGTCACCCACAGAAGTATCACCCATGGAAATGTCACCCACGAAAGTGTCACCCACAAAGTGTCACCCACAGAAGTGTCACCCACAGAAGTGTCACCTACAAAGTGTCACCCACAGAAGTGCCACCCATGGAAGTGTCACCCTCCCTGTGCTGTGGGCCATCTCTGTCTGAGCAGGGAGACGCCAGAGGCCGGGAATGTCCCTCAGGCTCTGGCATTCCCGGGATTGCCACGGGCACTCCAGAGGGGCCTCACCAGGGGGCTGGGATCAGCCTGGGAGAAGATGTAGCGCAGGAAGACCCCCAGATGTGCCGGCCGGGATTTCAGCCTGCCCAGGTCCTGGAACAGGGAGTCGCACTGGGAAGACACGGGAAGGGAAGGGATTCACTCCTCGGGATCCACAGCCCCGCTCCTGCATCCCACCCCCCTGGGTGTCTCCCGAGGGGAATTTTAAGTCCCAGCAGGCCTCAGGGGTCCCTAAAGGGATGGCAGGGATAAGAATTCCAGGAATCCTTGTTCACTTTTACCTCGTTGTTGAAATATCCGGGATCACAATCCTCCTCCGGGCCGATGATGAGGGGCCGTCCCGGCCGGTCCTGCCCGGGAAAAGGGTGGGAATTAGGAGCCAGGAGCTGGGATTGGGGGGGACCCTGGGTATTCCCGAGGGTGCAGCCCCCCCCTCTGGAGGAGCCCCCACCTGCTCTGCCGAGGGTGGGAAGGGGCTGTCAGATCCCTGGCGCCGATGGTGCTGGAAAAGCCGCGTGGAGATGATGGGAGAGGTCCGGGGGCTTTCCAAGCCATGGTCAGACAGGGTGGAATTCCGGTTCAGGGAGACCTGCTCGGGATGGGAGACACTGCGAATGTGGGGCTGGTGCACTTGAGAGCAGTTCCCAGCTCAGAATCCCTAAAGAGATGAACCCAGGGAGCTCGGAAATCAAAAAACCCCTCAGTGGCCACCGGGAAAACTTCTGGACTAGGAGCACAAGCTGGGAATTTTGGGGGGATCCCTCATTTTGGGGTGATGAGCCCAAGGAATTCCGAGTTGAGGCCACATTGCAGGAAATTCCATTGGTTCAGGTGGCAAAGAGTTCATTGGGATTACAAAAGCAGGTCCTGAGGATTCCCAGAGCAATCCAGGGAGCCAGAAAAGTCGGGATGGCCCTTCCCAAACCCCTCTCTCACCTCACTCACAGATGGGAATCTCTCCGTCCCAGATTCCAACCCGCTGTCTCCATCCTGGGAGTCCAGGGAGAGGCGTCCTGGGAGCAGAGCAGACACTGATCCATGTATCCAGGACGTGGAATCCCGGGATGCTCCGAGCAACTGGCACCACTCACCTTCCACGGACCTGAGCCCAGCCATGCTGGAGTCACTGCCCAGCCGGGAATCCTGCAGGGAGAGAGGGGTGGGATCACTGGGATGGTGCCCAGGACTTGGGATACACGGCCAGGGATGAGGGAGCTGCAGCAATTCCCAGCACAGGAGGTTTGGGAGACCAGGGATGTCTCTGCCGCTGATCCCAACAGCCTGAGAGGGTGTTCCCACACCTTGGGATAGTGATTCCACACCCTGGGAAGGTGATCCCAACACCCTGGGAGGGTGATTCCACACTTTGGGAGGGTGATCCCACACCCTGGGAAGGTGATCCAAACACCCTGGGAGGGTGATTCCACACTTTGGGAGGGTGATCCCACACCCTAGGAAGGTGATCCAAACACCCTGGGAGGGTGATCCCACACCCTGGGATGGTGATCCTGACATCCCAGGAGGGTAATCAATCCCACACTTAGGGAGGATGACCCCCCACCCTGGGATGGTGATCCTGACATCCCAGGAGGGTAATCAATCCCACACTTAGGGAGGATGACCCCACACCTTGGGATAGTGATCCCGACACCCCAGGCGGCTGATCCCAAACCTTGGGAGGGTGACCCCAGGCTCACAGGGGGTCAGGAGGATGGGGATGATCCCCCTGAATCCACCTACCAGGGAGTTCCCAGTCTCCTGGAGGATTTTCAGCTGGAGCTGGCTGACCCTCCGGCGCGCTCCCTCCATCTGCTCCTCCACGGCCGCGCCGGGATTCCGGCTGTAGAGCTCCTGGAAGCGCTGGTGGGGGGACAGGAGGGGACCTTCAGGCCAGTCCCAAATCCAGGAATCCCATCCCAACACCCACCAGAAAGGTTTGGAGGGTGCCCAGACAACTGTGGATGCTCCATCCCTGGAAGTGTTGGATGGGGCGACCTGGTTTAGTGGGATGTGTCCCAGCCCATGGCACAGGGTGGAACTGGATCATCCTTAAGGTTCCTTCCGACCCAAAGCATTCCAGAATTCCATGATTTAACTTTACAGATCCATGTAACATTGCTTCTCTTTTCCAGATGGAGAAACGGGCTCCGGAGGGAATATTAGGGATAAATCCTTCCCTGGGAGGGTGGGGAGGCCCTGGCACAGAATTCCCAGAGGACTGGTGGATTCCCCATCCCTGGAAGTGTCCAATGGGAGGTTGGAACGACCTGGGATAGTGGGAGGTGTCTCTGCTCATGGATTGGAATGGGATGACCTTTAAGGTCCCTTCCAACACAAACCATTCCATGTTTCCATGTGTTGGTTTCAATGGGATATTGTGGAGAAATTGAATATTAGGGATAAATCCTTCCCTGGGAGGGTGGGCAGGCCTTGGCACAGGTTATTCCATGGATTCCCCATCTCTGGGAGTGTCCAAGGCCAGGCTGGAATAACCTGGGACAGCACGAGGTGTCCCTGCCCATGGATGACCTTTCAGGTCCTTTCCAATCTAAACCATTCCATGATTCCATGATGGGCTGGAGCCTCTTTGTGCTGCCAAGAGAGCACCAAGAGCAGCCCCGCTGTGGCTCCAAGGAGGAAAAGAGGGAAAAAGAGGGGAGAAGAGGGTAAAAAAGGGGGATAAAGAGGGGGAAAAAGGGGGAAAAAAGAGGGTAAAAGAGGGAAAAAAGAGGGGAAAAAAAGAGGGGAAAAAAGAGGGGAAAAAGAGGGGGGAAACGCGGGGGGAAAGG
>VWZG01004254.1:0-10495 GCA_013396735.1 Grallaria varia | reverse complement strand
GAAAAAAATGGGGAGGAAAAGAGAGGGGAAAAGAGGGGAAAAAAGAGGGCAAAAGAGGGGAAAAAAGGGAAAAAAGAGGGCAAAATAGGGGAAAAGAGGGGGAAAAAGAGGGAAAAGCCCCTTGTACCTGCAGCTCTGCCTCCTCCTGGCGCAGCATGTTCCGCAGGATCTGCGTGGCGTGTTTCTGCACCTCGGGGTCCTGGAATTCCACAGGGATCCAGGGACACGGCTCAGCTCTGTCCCACTCCTGCCCCACATGGCACACGGGGCACAGGGGGCATGGAGGGCACACCTGGAAGGGTCTGGGGTCGGTGATGCGCTGTGGCAGCGGTGGTGGCGGTGGGGGAGGACACGCCGGAGGGGCCTGGGGGGATCCTGAGGGTCCCACATCCTGCTGGGAGCCGGAGACCCCCACGGAAGGAGGGGGGGATCCCAGGAGGGTCAGGGCAACGTAGGCACCGGCTGGAAAAAAATTTGGGAAGAGAGTGAGAAAGACTGCAGTGATTTACTTGTGGAAATCAACTTGACCCAAACCCACCCCCTGGGCATTGGGGTGGGCACAGCCCTGTCCAGTGGGGCTGCCAGCTGGATCAAGCTGGATTTTCCCACCTTTTCCCTAAGAATCCACAGCGGCCCTTGGGTGGGATCCCGTGGCCACCCAAGTTGGGGAAGGACGAGGTGGCCCCTCATGGGAAAACACTCATTTGTGGTTTTAAGGGTCTTGTTTCAGGGCAAAGCAGCCCCTCACAGAGGTGGAATCGGATCCCCCCCGAATTCCCCAAGGATGGAATTGTGCTCCTGATTTCCCCCACTCTGCCTCCACGGCACCTCACAGCATTCCAGCTGGGAAGCGCAGCCGCTGATCCCTGGCCAGACTCACACTTGATCAACTTCACCACTTCCAGGTGGGAGCTGTTGGTCACCATCGTCCCGTTCACCTGGCAGAGGAGAGAGGGGGTGGCAGAGGCTGGAAAAGTGGGAATGGCAGAGGGAATCCGTGCGGAGAGGAGGCTGGGAATGCTCACCTTGACGATCCGGTCGCCTTCCTGCACCCCGGCTCTCATGGCAGCCCCACCTGGGACACAGGGAGGAGTCAGGATGGACCAAAGGGGCAGCTCCTGGTGGTCCCAGATCCCCCCTGGCACATTCCATGGGGACGCAGGGAATGCCACACACATAATTCCCATGGGATGAACCCTGTGACCGAGCCTGGGGGACTTCACAACACCCGTCAAGCTCACCCAGGACAACCCTTGTCCTGCCCATCCCAGCCTCTCCCATCCACCTTGGGATGGGAGAGGGGTCCCAACGTGTTGTCCCACCATCTGGGCTGGCTTGGACACATCTGGGAACACCTGGATCCAGAGGCAGGAGCAGGCCCTGCTCTGCCTGCCTTTCCCTGGCTGCTCCTTAACAGAATAACTGAGGTTGGAATATGGGAAAAATCCGCTTTTTCCAGAGCCAAAACCAAGGGGAAAATGTTTCCACTCTGCCAAACTCTAAGCCAAGGGTCTGAGAGCAGCAGTGAGTAGAAAGTCCTCAGAATTGCTGGGATTCTTTTGGAATCAATGATTATTGGAAAATGAAGGGAGTGGGGAGAGGACTCGGGAATGTCCTGCTGTTGGGGACTTCAGCCCTGTCCCCAACTTCCAGGGATAACTCCAGCTGCAGGAGTGCTGGAGCTCCCGAGCCTTTTCCCTTTCCTATATCCTTGTTTTTCCTGGCTTTCTGGCCGGAGAGGGGAAGGGGGAGGAGCTGGGAACATCCGCTGCAAAAGAAGCAGCTCATTGTCTATTTAAATTGCAGCTCCAAAGCCACGGCACAGGAGTCAAATCCATGTTTTCCAGGGGCTGCAACAGGGAATTCCCACCCCACCCACCCAGCTGCTCCTTGGGATGTTCAAGGAGAGGGCAGAGCAGGGTGGTTTGGGGGAATTTTCATGGAATCATGGAATGGTTTGGGTTGGAGTGGCCTTAAAAATCCAGTCCCACCCCCCTTCCATGGGCACCTTCCACAGGTTGCTCGAAGCCCTGTCCAACCTGGCCTTGGACACTTCCAGGGATGGGAAATCCATGGAATAACCTGTGCAAAAGCCTCACCACCCTCCCAGGGAAGAATTTCTCCCCAATATCCCATTGAAACCAGCACATGGAATCATGGAATGGTTTGGGTTGGGAGGGACCTTAAGGATAATCCAGACCTTGAGCAGGGACACCTCCCACTATCCCGGGATGCTCCAAGCCTTGTCCAAATGGGACACCACCCACTATCCCGGGATGCTCCAAGTCCCATCCAACACAGCATTTCCAAAACACCTTCCCCAAACCCCCCATGGCTGATGCCACAGCAAGACCACCCCAAACTGGGCAACCCTTTGGAAGGAAACCCCCTTTTCCCCACTTTTTCCCCCACGGGATGGAGCGTGGGGCGGGTGGGGGGATCCCTGGGGAATCTCCTGCCCTTCCCTGGATTCCTGCATCCCTGGATTCCTGGATCCCTGGATTCCTGGATCCCTGCCCGGGGCAGGGCTCTCCCACCTGGGCGCACCGACTGCACCAGCACCACGCGGTCCCCGCTGACGGTGAAGCCAAAGCCATGTTGGTCCTTCTGGATGATGACGCAGCGCTGGACCAGACCTGGAATGGGAGAGGGGAAGGAGGAGGAGGAGGAGGAAAAAGAGGGAGAGGAGGGAAAGGAGGGAGAGGAGAGAGAAGAGGGAGAGAAGGAAGAGGAGGGAGAAGAGCGAGAGGAAGGAAAAGAGGGAGACAAGGGTGTGGAAGGAAAAGAAGGAGAGGAGGGAGAAGAAGAGAAAAGGGGAGGGAGGGGAGGGAGGAAAAAGAGGGGAGGAAGAAGAGAAGGGAGAGGAGAGAGGAAGGAGAGGAGAGAGAGGAAGGAGGAAGGAAAGGAGGGAGAAGAGGGAGTGGAGGGAGAGGAGGAGCAGGAGCAGGCACTGAGGCTCCTGGGTTTGGCTCGTGGGGACCCTCAGCCCGTTCCAGGTGGTCAGAGCTGCTCCAGGTCCTGTGGCCCCTGTGACCTTGGGGTCATTGTCTATCCTTGACCACTGGGGGCCTTGGACACTGTGACCTTGGGTTCATCATCTGTCCTTGACCAATAGGTCCTGCGGCCACCCAGGACCTTGGGGTGATTGGCCGCCCTTGACCACTGGGTCCCACAGCGACCCAGGTCATTGTCCATCCTTGACCATCAGGTCCTGTGGCCACCCAGGACCCTGAAGGTCATCATCTATGACCCCCAGGTCTTATGGCCACACATGACTCAGGGTTCTTTGCCCACCTTTGACCATCAGGTACCCCAGTCCATGACCCCAAGATCATTGTCCATCCCTTGACCACCAGGTCCTGTGGCCATCCATGACCCCAAGATCCAGCCCATGAACCCCTTGTGTGATGTCCCTGCTTGGGCACTCCCAAAGTCTGGGTGTCCCAGGGTGGGAAGGGCTGGACCACCAGCCCCGGCCCTGCCTGGAAGGTCCTTCCCTCCCCAGACACCCACCCGGGTGACCTTGGCCGCTGTCCCCAGTGTCCCTGCGTGGACAGGGTGCTCCATGTGGCCCTGGAGCTGAAGGGAAGCGGAGGAGGGAGAGGGAATTCCCACCTGTGGATTCGGAGGTGTCGGACGGCTGGCGGCGATGCCCGGGGGACCTTCGCTCCGAGGAGGAATCACCCAGCGAGGACAGGCTGCTCAACCTGGGGGAGGAGGAGAGGTCAGGGATGGGCAATCCCAGAATCCCTGAGGTTGGAAAAGCCCTCCGGGATCACCGAGTGCATCCTGTGCCCCATCCCCATCTGGTCACTCAGTGCCACATGTAGGTGTTCCTTGGACACCTCCAGGGGCGGGGACTCCACCACCTCCCTGGGCAGCCCCTTCCAAAGCCTCACCACCCTTTCCAGGGAGAAATTCCTCCTCATGTCCCACCTGCCCCTCCCATGGCACAGCCTGAGGCCGTTCCCTCTCATCCTGTCCCTGTTCCCTGGGAGCAGAGCCTGACACCCCACCACCCTGGCTCCCCTCTCCTTCCAGGGAATTTTAGAGCCAGAAGATCCCCCCTGAGCCTCCTTTTTCTCCATGATGAGACCCCCCAGCTCCCTCGAGAGTTCTCCAGCCCCTTCTCCTGCTGCTCCAGCCCCATTCCCATCCCTGGACACGCTCCATGCCATTGAGGGGCCCAGATCCGGATGCAGCACTGGATGTTCCCTCTGCAGCACCCGGCACGGGGGGGACAATCCGTGGCCCGGGAAGGAGTGGGATTAACCCCACGGGATTACTGGGCAGACAGTGCCTGGAGCAGCTCACACCTGCTGCTCATCCAAGGATCTGCTCCCCCGGGATCTGCCTCTTCATCAGGGCAATTCCCAGATTCCCATGAGCGCCAGGACCGCACCTGGCTGCGCCTCCGGCCCCTCCAGCAGCTCCCAGTCCCACCCAAGGAGATCCAGGAGCTGTTCCCATCCCTCTGGAAGGAGCCGGGCCAGCCCTGGCTTAGTGAGGCTAAAAGAGTAGTTTAATTCGGCTTTGCATAAGCTCCTTCCTAATTGACTTATGGGCGGCCAAAACATGCCAGTGGAATCCCAACTCCACGGAGATCCGACCCCGGCTCCGGCTTCCACAGGGGAAGCTCCCAAAGAGCTGTTTTTTCCCAAAAAAATTCCCACTCCAGAGCCTTTTCATAGCATCCAAATCCTGCACCGCCCCTTGACTGCCTCAGTCCCCGTCCCTGAAGTGGCACCTGGAGCCACATCCCACATCCCACCCCTCCAAGATTCCTGCTCTGAGCTTGTTTTCCCAGATTTTGGCCTGTTTTCAGTGAAATTATGGATGTTCGGGTTTGGGGAACGCAGAGCCTCATCCTGCCTGGAATGGGGGACAGGATGGAGGAGTGAGGGCACAATCCCAGCAAGAGGCATCCAGGCAGGTGAAGGTGGGCACAGCCAGGGGGGAAAAAAATGGGAAAACAAGGAGGGAATAAAATCATCACAGAGTCACCTCGGGAGCCCACGCAGAGCAAACGCCACAATGAAAGGATTCTGGGAAAAACGGGATCAAACCCTCAAAGCCGGTCAGGAAGTTCCCAAAACAAACCCAGGAGGTTTATTTTACTCCCTCCTGATTTTCCAAAAGGCAGCTCCGTGTGTTCCCCGCTCCAGGGAAGAGGAAATGTTTTGGGAAGAGCTGGAGCCTGCAGGGGAATGCCCAAAAATCCGCCGCCTTTGGAAAAGAACTGGGAGGCCGGCATCGACCTTTCAGCAGGGAAAGCTGTAAAAAATAGGGATACATATGGAAAAATAGGGATGTATCAGGAATAAAGAGGAAAACCACACGAAATCCAGGAGCTGGGAAGGGGAATAAGTGTCTTGGTGGGATCCCTCTTGCAACTGAGCCACTGCTTCCACCCGTGTGGATAGGGAGCACCCCAGGATTATCCGGGATTCCCCAAGCCAAACCTTGCTCTCCCAAGCCACAGCCCTGCAGACAGTTCCCAATATTCCCGGGACAGGAAGGAAGGAAGGAATTCCAGCTTAAAAAAAAATTAGAAAGGGAGAGAGAGAAAAAAATAAAAAAATGATTCAGCTTCCTCCCCTTCCCCCTCTCGGATTGTCCGCTCCCGGCGCTCCCAGTTGGAGCAGCTCCAATCCAACCTCCCAGCACAGAGGACACACAGCTCCCAGGGACATCCCTCCACATCCCTGTGGGAATGGGCTGTGCATCCCCTGGGAATGGGGCGTGAACCCCCTGGGAATGGCAGCAAGGGGGTGGAAGGGTGAAGGCTCGGAGCTGCTCCTGCTCCGCAGCACCGGGACACATCTGGGAATCTGGGAATGATGCAGCTCCGTGAGGCACGGTTAGACCCTGCCAGGGTTTAAAGGATTGGGAAAAAAAGAGGGAAAAGTCACCATTTCCCAACATTTCTGACTGCCTGGAGGTGTCACCCCATGGGGTTTCCTTTCCATCCCTTCCCACAACTCCTGGCTGGCAAATCCCGCTGGAAACACAGGATGAGGGCGGCTCTCCAGGGATTTCTGGCCGCTGCTGGAGCAATATCCCGGTGGATCCATCCCCGTGGTGACCCTGGATGTGATCCAGCTCCCTCTTCCCAGCTCCACATGGCTGCCAAACAACCCCCCAGAATTCCAGAGGGCTGGAGACATCCCGGATCCATCCAGGCTTGGCGCAGCAAAAACTTTTCCTTCTCTATTCCCTGATCATTCCTTGGAGTTTTTCTTCCTGGGGGAAGGGAAGCTGAGCCAAAGTTCGGGAGGAGTTTGGGAGCACTTTGCAAATCAGCTCCAAGATCCCAGGGATCCACCAGAACCACCAGGATTCAAAAACCCAGATTCCCCCAACAACTTTGTGGATCCTGGAAAAGCTTGGCTTAAATTAAGGCTTTTAATTAAATAATAAAGCTCCAGCTGTTTAATGGCACAGGGGAGGCTCCATTCCCAAAATTCCCGGTTGTCTCTGCACTCGAAACCCGTGCAATTCCAAGTCCCCACAGGGAGGGATGTGGGGAAAGCTGGGAATTTGGACAGGCAGGTGTCAGGTCTGGAAAATTTGTTGGGTTTCTGAGTCACGGTGCCCGAAATGGCCCCGTTGGCTCCTCCGAGGGGAAGGGAGATCCCAAAGAACCTCCTGGAGGAGATTCCCAGCAGGATGAGACCCAAAAAGGGATGGAGACAGGAGTGCTCTGCCCAGGAGGGATTGGGAAAGGCCTGGGAAGAGCTGTGGGAGCTTAGGGAAGGGACGAGAGAGGATTTGTGTCATTATACAAAATTCCCAATGTTTTCGTTCATGTTCTGCTCCATAAAACTTCACGCCCAGCTCCAGAAAAATCCTCTGGATCAGCACCTGGAATGCCATCCTTCTGGGAAAACCATACAGGAGAGTGCAGGGAGCTCCCTGCCCAGGAAGAAGCAGAGTCAGGTCCCGGCTTTCCCGGGAACGCTCCACGGGCTAGGGCCAGGAGCAGCTCCCACTTCCCGGCTTCCAAGTGCTCTCCCAGCTCTGAATTCCCAACTTCCAAGAGCTCTCCCAGGCAGGGTAATGATTAACGGTGCCACTCAGCTCCTGGAAAACAGGGAGTGGCAGAGCTGGTTTGTCTGGCACTGATGGCGCTTCCGGGGTGAGAAATCCCGGAGTGAGATATGGAATAACCTATCCCAGAGGGATATTTTTCTCCCAACCCTTCTCCTAAAGGAAAGCCACACGCCCTGTGGTGGGGAGGATCACACCTCCCTGGAAATAATCATGGAATGGTTTGGGTTGGGAAGGGACCTGAAAGATCACCCAGTTCCAACCGGACACCTCCCGCTATCCCCGGTTGCTCCAACCTGGCCTTGGACACTTCCAGGGATGGGGCAGCCACAAATTCCCTGGAAAACTGGGGCATCACTGCCCTCACAGGGAGGAAGTTATCCCTAATATCCCATCTAAACCAGCATGTGGAATCTGGAATGGTTTGGGCGGGAAGGGACCTCAAAGCTCATCCAGTTTCATGGGCAGGGACTCTTCCCAAAATCCCAGGTCACTCCAATCTGCCCTCGGACACTTCCAGGGATGGGGCAGCCACAAATTCCCTGGAAAACTGGGGCATCACTGCCCTCACAGGGAGGAAGTTATCCCTAATATCCCACCTAAACCAGGATGCGGAATCTGGAATGGTTTGGGCGGGAAGGGACCTCAAAGCTCATCCAGTTCCATGGGCAGGGACACCTCCCACTATCCCAAATTATTCCAATTATTGGACACTTCCAAGGATGGGGAATCCACAATTCTCTGGGCAACCTGTGCCAGAGCCTGCCCACCCTCCCAGGGAAGGATTTATCCCTAATATCCCATCTAAACCAGCATGTGGAATCTGGAATGGCTAGGGAGGGAAGGGACCTTAAAGCTCATCCAGTTTCATGGGCAGGGACTCTTCCCAAAATCCCAGGTCACTCCAATCTGCCCTCGGACACTTCCAGGGATGGGGAATCCATAATTGCCCTGGACAAGCTCTCCTCCAGGTTTCCTGGGAGCCCCTTCTCCAACAAAAACCGTGGCAACATAAGAGGTTAAAGACCAGCATCCAAATCCATGGACAAGTCCCATCCCCGACATTCCGTCTCCATCTCCCAGTCCCAGAGGAGGATCTGTACTGGTTTGCACTGGTCTGCCCTTCCCGGGAGCCTCCCTATTCCTTGGACATCCCTGAGCCTGGGCCCATCCCAAAGCCACCTCTGGAACACAGAAGCAGGAGCTTCTGGGAGGTGGGAGGGGTTTCCATGGGGAAATAACCCAAATCACCCCATTTTTGGAACACTTCTCCCATTTTCCAGGGATTTTGGAGCCGTTTCTCCGGCCCCCAAGTGACTCCTGGCCTGGCCAGGGCCCTGCAGGCTCCTGACCTTAAGGAGAGCCGGAGCCTGTGGCTATTTAAGGAGCAGAGAGAGTCTTAATCCCAGTGCTGACGCCGGAAAAGTCGGGCAGCCGAGGCCTGATCCTGCCCCTTTCCCACCTGGGATGGGGGTGGAATTCTGCAGCTCCTCAATTCCCACTCCGGAGGAACAAGCAGCAGCCTCAGGGATGAGTTTTCCAACTCAACACAGATTTGCACAGAGGGGAACAGCGGTAGGGTGGGTTTGGGATCTGTCCCAGTCCATCCCCAACATGCTCCTTTCCCAAAACCAGGAGAAAACTTCCCTGGAGAAGGACAACCAACATCCCAAACCCCCCTGGAGCTCACGTGGAGCATCTGGCCAGGGATGTCCCCGGCACGAGTGGCACCTCAGCCACATCCCCAATTCCTGCATCGCCTTTTCCAGGGCCACAGGGAGGGAAAACAAACCCTCTTTTTTGGGACAAAGCCACGTGGAAGAGATGCTGTGGGACACTGGGAAGCTCCTCACCTGGAGACTCACAATTCCTAAAGTCACAATTCCCAAAATCACAATTCCTAAAGTCACAATTCCCAAAATCACAATTCCAAAAGCAAACAGGTTTTTTTAAAGATTTATCCCACTGGATCACATCCCCCCGTGCCAGAGACACAGGGAAGCTCCTTGTCCAGAGACCCACAATTCCTAAAGTCACAATTCCAAAAAGAAATGGGATTTTTAAGGATTTATCCCACTGGATCACATCCCCCCGTGCCAGAGACACAGGGAAGCTCCTTGTCCAGAGACCCACAATTCCTAAAGTCACAATTCCAAAAAGAAATGGGATTTTTAAGGATTTATCCCACTGGATCACATCCCCCCGTGCCAGAGACACAGGGAAGCTCCTTGTCCAGAGACCCACAATTCCTAAAGTCACAATTCCAAAAAGAAATGGGGTTTTTTAAGGGTTTATCCCACTGGATCACACCCTCCTTTTCCTGGGACAATCCATTGGGATTTAATGATCTGAATGACCCCAGGGATCTGAGGCCTGGTGGGACATCCCAAAAAACTCCCCACACCAAAAGCTCCCCTGGAGAAATTTAGGTTAAAACTGAGCCTTTTTGGAGCAAAATAAACCAGGGAAAAGACATTTCCCAGCAGGGTGGGCTTTGGGGCGTGGGAGGTTCCCCTGTGGGGCACTGGGTGGGTTTTGGGGGGATCCAGAGGGGGCTGAACCCCTCTTTTCATCCCCTTCACTCCCAAAACCCCAGAGTTGCACCCCAAAATTGCTGCTCCCCTCCAGGGGTCTATGGAGGGACTCAGGGTGGGCTGAGCCGCCACATTCCCAAAATCTCAGAGTTTCACCCCAAACCCTGAGGGGTCTATGGAGGGCTGGGGTGGGGGGTCCAGGGTAGGCTGAGCCCCCCCTTCCACCCCCTTCACTCCCAAAATCTCAGAGTTTCACCCCAAACCCTGAGGGGTCTATGGAGGGCTGGGGTGGGGGGTCCAGGGTAGGCTGAGCCCCCCCTTCCACCCCCTTCACTCCCAAAATCTCAGAGTTTCACCCCAAACCCTGAGGGGTCTATGGAGGGCTGGGGTGGGGGGTCCAGGGTAGGCTGAGCCCCCCCTTCCACCCCCTTCACTCCCAAAATCTCAGAGTTTCACCCTAAAATTGTTGCTCCCCTCCAGAGGTCTATGGAGGGGTCCAGGGGGAGCTGATCCCACTTCCCCACGGGTTCAGGCTCCCAAAACCCCCCAGTTTCACCCCAAAACATTGCTGACCCCCAGAGGGGTTCAGGGGGAGTTGATCCCTCTCCCCTGAACCCTGACACTCCCAAAACCCCACAGTTTCACCCCAAAACATTGCTGTCCCCCAGGGGTCTGTGGCTGAGCTCCCTCGCTTGTGAGGCCACACTCCCAAAATCTCAGAGTTTCACCCCAAAACGCCACTCCCCCCTAGAAAACCAAGGAAGGATGGGCTGGGGGGTCCAGGGGGAGCTGAGACCCCTCCCCTGAAGGTTCAGCCCCCCAAAACCTCCCAGTTTCACCCCAAAATGCCACTGTCCCCCAGGGCTCTATGGCTGAGCTCCCTTGCACCCCAAAATCTCAGGGTTTCACCC
>VWZG01004253.1:903-36482 GCA_013396735.1 Grallaria varia | reverse complement strand
TGGATTTGCCCCCTGGATTTGCCCTGTTCCCCCAGGATTTGCCCCCTGAATTTGCCCCGTTCCCCCAGGATTTGCCCCCCTGGATTTGCCCTGTTCCCCCAGGATTTGCACTCCGGATTTGCCCTTTGACCCCTGGATTTGCCCCCAGACGGGACGCGACCCCACCACGAAAGGCCCTGTGGGTGCCGTGTGATCATGGCCAGGTGTGATAATTGATGATGGTCAGATGCCATTGATGAGTTAAACACTAGCACGGATCGCTTGGTGCCCTCCCCTACGCTCATTTTCCTTTATATATATTCTGAAAAGGGAAGGAAAAGGTCGCATGAAATCACGCTCAAGTCGTTACAGTAGCATGGGAAACACCACGTTTTAGAAAGGTTTTGTATCGCCTAGTAATTGTATATTTAATGTAGCAATTTAATTGTATAATAAGTTGCAAATTTCTCGTGCGCCCGTGTAAACCTGTTGGTAGGAGAAAGGGCTGTTAGTTCTGCTGGAGAGAAGAAGTAGAAGCTCGGATTTCTGAAATTGTGAGGAGGAGCATGTGGCTCTTTCTCCTGGGGACAGGGTAAAGCAAGCCCAAGGTCCCAGAAGAGTAGTTTGGGATCTTCCCGAGCTGCCTCCTGGTGCTGCACAGTGCAAGTAAATCAGGTTTTTGGTAGGGCTGGCAGTGCACTGAGCCCTGAGGTTTGTCTCCCTGGGTGCTGACTGGAAATGCAGCTTCTCTGCTCTGTTTTAACTGTCAGCTTGGCAAAGCCCCAAACACTTCATGAGGCTCGTCCCACCTCTGAGGCTGTGGCCTGTTTCCTTCAGAAATTCACATAGAACAACATCTCTGAGGTGCATGAGAATGTGTGACCAAACATTAGAGTATTTTCTGGAACTATTCTTTGTTTGCAGTGCAGTGCAGGTTCAGTAATGTTGAACACTGGCTGATTCCAGGTCTCAGTGCAGCTGTTAGAAGAGACCCAGGTGATTTCAGTGGGGCTTGGACTGGGGTTGTGTTGCTCTGCAAGTGCTGGTTAAGCTGGCAGGAACTCAGCTCACTGCCTGGAATCACAGCTTAAAATCATTCATTTGCCCACACCCTCCTAATTTTTTGCCCCATCTCTCTCATCTCTTTCATTTGTGTGTGGAGGAGGTTTATCTACACAGAAGTTGGAACGACTGAACTATTTCAGGGTTTAAGCACTAACTCCTGGCATGTGCTGGCGCTTGCAAACCAGCCCTCAG
This sequence comes from Grallaria varia, assembly GCA_013396735.1. Taxonomy (NCBI): domain Eukaryota; kingdom Metazoa; phylum Chordata; class Aves; order Passeriformes; family Formicariidae; genus Grallaria; species Grallaria varia. The sequence goes on along the minus strand of VWZG01004253.1, from coordinate 35,246 downwards.
GACATTCTCTCTCTCTCTCCACACTTCTTACACAGCAAGGCTTTCTGTGCTGGCTGCTTCTCAGCTGTTGGGAGCATGTAAATAGTAGACGCTTTGTTTGCATTCTTGGTCTGCACCCTCAGTTGAGTTCAGGACTGAGTGGTGTGGGGGGGATGTCCTGGAGGCATCTCCTGATATACTGAGTTTAAACTCTCACTGCCTGGTGTGGCCAGTGAGTCATAGTCCTGAGGAGGCCCTGATTTCTTGTTGGTTGATGGTTGCTCTCACAGAGAGAACAATGATCCTGAAATAAACCTTTTATACAATCTTTATTTATGTTCTTTTCTCAAGTAAAACCCATAGCAAGGTGCTGTTGCAAGGGTGAGATACTTCAGGAGGGAGCCAAGAATTTGTGAAAAGCTGATGTATTCGTAGCTTGATAGGCAGCAAACAAACACTAAAAATAAAGGTTTCCCCTCAGTCTTTTTTGCCTGAAATTGAGTGTGCAGAGACACAGCAAATATCCTGTCTCTTTTTTCATCCATGTTGCTGTGTGTTACAGCTTTGTCTTCCAAGCCAATGTCACAGAACTGTTCTGCCTTCAGTTAGAGAGAGATGTCTTTGTCTCTTCTGTTAAACTCGGATACTGGCTTTTAAGACAATGGATGGAGTTTAAAATAATCAGCACAAATAGATACTGATGTACCCTTTGCTGGTTGGTCAAGGTGGTTCTGTGGATATAGGGACTGTTCTGTCCTTACTGTGAAGTAAAGAGGGCTTGTAAAATCTCTGCTAGTGGGAAGTGTAAAGTGAAGGGAGTCATTGGCTGAGAAAATTGTAATTTTTTTTATTATGCTGATGCAGAAATGCTTTGGGCAGTGCTTATGGGGGGGTGTCAAGACCACCTTAGGGACTGGTAGAAGGCAGCTGCGGGTATGTGGTACATGCACAGAGATGCTGCTTGGACACTTGCTGGAGGAACCCTGGTGATCTTGTCACATCACTGTCCCCAGAGGATCGGTTTTGTCGTTTCTGATGTACAAACATGCAGAATTTATTTTATAACCAGGGAAAATACAGCATAAGTAAGAGTTACTGAACATCCTGTTGTGGGTGTGTGCATGAGTGAGGAAGAGCTGTTACAGATGCTTTTGATTTGATGCTGAACTGTGGGCTCTCTTCTTGTCTCTTGAATGTGAACATTTTTTCCCCAAATGGCAGTGTTTCACATAGAAATGTTATTTGCAACAAATTTTTCTGTGGTTCCTATTTGCACTGCAGACATTTGTTTTCTTCTTTTTCAGTGACTGTGAGTAACCCTGTGGAGAAAGGTACGTGTGTTCAGTTTCCTATTTGACACTCAATCCTGGTGTAAAAGGATTCCCAAATGTTCCAGCTGAAATTCCAAAAATATTTGCTGTCAGTCTTGTAAATGTACATCCTCTTTCAGTGTTCCCTTCCTGTAATTACACTCCGTGGCAAGCGTTGTTAGACATGCTGTAACTTTTGGATGCCTTGGGAAATGCCCTGTTCAGTCACAGTGTAAGCAGAACACGGAAAGGCTTTGATCCCTCTCACTCGTTTAGGAAAAGCTGTGCATGTCTGTGCACACCCACACATCTCTCCTCCCTTTCTCTTTCACATTTTCAGAGCTGATTTTGCAAGCCAAATAGAAAAGAACACCTATTTTTTTTTCACTGTTTTATTTGATCTTTCAGAGAAAGCTATTTTTAATGGGTTTTGTAGGCAGGCACAGATTTTTTGCATGCTTCTGTTGCCCACTGACCAGTTGTAACGCAGTAGGATCTCTCCATGAGAATCTTCCCACTGCTGTGTTGTTGGAGGCCATGGTCACGTTCTAAGAATAAGAGTCAGTGGCCATTTTAGTGTTGCTGCTCTTCTTCCTGGAGGTGTTTTGAAGGCTCTTGGTTAATCCAGGTGGTCTCTTACCTTTGTTTCTTCCTCTGGGGTTGTGGAAGATAGAAGTAGATGTAGTAGTTTTCAACTGGCAAGTTGTTCCATGAAGAACAGTGCCAGGTGATACTTAAAGATCCTCTGGATTGTTGCATCAAGTCAATTCTCTTTCCACTACAGAGCAGTCCTAGTATTTGAAATTGCTACAGATGAACTATGGAAAGCAGGATATTGATGACTATTCAGCAGAGGAAAGTTAGTAGTTGCCCAATCCTCTGGGACATCTCCAGGTCAGCTTTCTCTGATGTGCTGCTTGATCAACAAAATTAAACCAAGATTTATCTCCTTACTTACTAATTAGAAAGTGGGTGAACTCCACCTGCATATGGTGTGAGGATAACATCTCAAAGAAACTTGGAGCATAAAAATGACTTCTCTTTGATTCACAGCCCCTTCACACAGTCCATCACATCCTTGTGAGGCATGTGCCCATCATGTGCCATCTCCTTAGAAAATCTCACTAATGCATTTGGCCTTTTTTACCAATTTTCACACAGGAAAGTAAGTGTTTTCACACGGTTAGGAAGTGTTTGGATTTTAGACTTCTCTTTCTACTAGTAGTATTTATTTTAATCTTAGTTTCTAGAATTTGAAGCTTAAAAGAAATAGGGGAAATTATGTTTTTATTGCAATTAAATGGTGTGTTCCAATAAAACTGTACAGTAACTGATACTTTCTTAGTGAGTTGAGTGTTAAATAATTACTAGTTTGTGTAGCTACAGGACAGCTGCCCTTTGGCTTCCTGACCATGGAATGCCTGCTCATGCCCAACGACTCTGGAATAAAGTTTGCATATTGAAGTAAGACTGCTCTGACACATGCTGGTTTCACGTGGTAACCTTGTGTCTGGTGGATTACAGTTCTTCAGTAATCACAAGACCTGTTTTGCTCAATTTGAAAAAAGTTTTCCTGTATCAACTGTGGCAAATGTAATGTTTGATGAGAAATTTGGGTTTTTTCTGGTCTTGTAAAGCTCATGTTACTTCTCTCAGCTCTCTCAAGAATGCAGTGCAGGGGTGGACAGTGCACTGCCAGTGTGGTTCTGTGGCTCCAACTGCATTTAGTAGCAACTGAAGCCCCAAACTGGGAGATGCTGGAATATTGCAGTATGAACCTTTCTGCTGCTCAGCACCAGCCAGTTCTGCTGGGCCTGTTGTGTTTAGGATGTGGGGGGGAGAGACGGGACTCTTGTCATTCCCAGGATTCGGGGTCATCCCCTGGCCTGTGGGTGAAGTCTCTCACAGCTGTCCCTTCCTCCCCCATGGAATGGGATCGGGTAGAGAAGGGGAGGCTGGTGAGGTCAGTCCCCCCTGGGTGCAGTCCCTGAGCTCTGAATGCTGCTGTGAGATTTGACTGGACTGTAAGACTGGGGGATTATGCCCATCATGAACAGGACTTTTGCTTAAGAAATCATTGCTCTGTTTCTGTTTTTTCTTTTTGTTTTTAGTGGCCTATCTTGTAATATTCCATATTCTCTTTGTGCTCTTTGTGTGGACATATTGGAAGTCTGTTTTCACTCTCCCGGTGCAGCCAGACAAAAAGGTACGAGATCCTGCATGTTCCATCCCTTGCAGAACAGAAGCAGGGACACTAAAGAGAACTCAGAAATCCTTCAGTCTAGTTGATCTGAACAGCACAGTCAGATGCAAACATGTATTTTAAAGCTTTTTCTACCTAATATTTACTTTGTCCCATTGCTTGGATTGGTAGAATTTTTTTTGCATTTTGTTTTACCACTCTATGAAATACTAATGCAACATTATGTTTGGAGCAACAGAATGAGGACGATGTCTGTGTGGCACTCCAAATATACATGGCCTTAATCTGATACTGATTACAAGAATGTAAATTTATAAATAACAACTAATCCCAGTTTTAGAAATACAAAACTGTGGCTGGAGACAGGTTCTTGCTCACAAGGGAAGTGCTTAAAGTGTTATCAAGGTGACTAACGTTGTTCCAGAAAAATAGTCATCTAAGGCGGCAGTAGGAGCAATTCTGGTAAGTTGGTTTATAATCTATAAATTTTACATTAGCATTCCTTGTTGGTGTATCACGTAGGATTCTGGCTGTCCAGCACTCACTCTCTCTTTGTCTTCCTAACAAACACATTTTCACACTCAATTGATCTCATGAGCAGCAGTGGGAGGCAAAAATGTTTCTAGACTTGCCTGTGTTTGAAAGGCTCTCTCTGCTCCCCGGGGGTAACTGCTCTGTCCGGCTTCTGCCCGCAGTTCCACATGTCCTACGCTGACCAGGAGCGCTACGAGAGCGAGGAGAGGCCCGAGGTGCAGAGGCAGATCCTCGCCGAGATCGCCAGGAAGCTGCCGGTGTACACGAGGACAGGGAACGGAGGTCAGCCCAGCGGGGAGCTCCGGGCTCTGCTCTCGCCAAACCCCGTCAAGTAGCACACTCACTGGCACTCCAGGGGATCCTGCCAGCCAACAGCATTCCCAGTGCCACTGCAGCACCCACTGACTCCCGTGGGAATGGTTTTCATGCCTTTTCTTTCAGGTTTTCTCTTTGGGAAAGCAAAAAAGTCTTGAACCTGCCCATGGACTACCAGGTGCTGCTTTTGAGAAGCAATAGGTTACCCTTTGGCTTTGCAGTTCAATAGCCCACTTATATTACCTGTGTTTAGAAATAGCAATAGAATGACCAGATCTGTCATCATACTTACTTAAAGTGGAGTCTGGCTTAGAGATGATGGACATGTGACCAGGTTTCTGGGCTGTGTTCAGTGATTAAATGGCCGCTCCACTCCTTTCACAGCTTAAAGAAGGCTGTGTTCATATTGTAGGCTCTGACCTCCTCATTTCTTCCAGGCAAGCCAAAGAATTCTGAAGTCAATAACTGGAATAAATAGGGAATTACCAAAATGGAATGTATGTATAGTCTGAGTAAATGTGTAAGCCCGAAGGAAGCGCACAGTTATGGTTTATCACTTTTAAGCTGGCTGTATGGTTTAGAGTAGGTTTAGATTAGAAGCTGGGGAGAAATTCTTCACTATGAGGGTGGACAGGCCCTGGCACAGGTTGACCAGAGCAGCTATGACTGCCCCTGAATCCCTGGAAGTGCCCAGGGCCAGGCTGGATGGGGCATGGAGCAACCTGGGCTGGTGGAAGGTGTCCCTGCCCATAGTAGGAGTTGGAATGGGATGATCTTTAAGGTCCCTTTCAAATCAAACCATTCTGGGATTCTGTGATTTCTGTGAGGATTGTTCCCCGCTATCTGCAAGTCTCCAGCAGAACTATGAGCATTGCTAATCTGATTGCACCCTGGCAGGAAAAATCAGCAGCAAATGCACTCATCTGCTGAAGTGATAGGGGAAAGAGCATGAATAGTTAGGAAATCAGCACAATTATCAACTACCACGTGGAAAAAAAGGAACACTCTTCCATTATTTGGTATTAAGTTGTCTTCAATTTCAGGTATTCGATTCTGTGACAGATGCCAGCTCATCAAACCTGATCGCTGTCACCACTGCTCCGTGTGTGCCATGTAAGTTTGGGACTGCTTCCCTGGAGTGAACAGTCACCACGAGGTGCAGAGAATGGGCTGCTCCCTCTTTCCACAACAAGGTACCCAGGGGCCTCTGTTCCAGCTGCAGCCAGCAGTGCTCCTGTGCAGAAAGCACTGTCGTGTCTCTTTCTCTGACTGAGAACAAAGGACGATAGCTGGTCATGAAAAAATAATGAGTCCCATCTTAAAATAATACCTATCTTAAAAAACTTAAAGACAGAATCATTTTGAGTTTCTGTGCTGTAGAAATGTCACAAAAAACAGAGGTTTTGCTGTTGCTCTGCAGTTGGCACTTAAGTACCAATTAAAATTTTCCCATATTTCTCTTTTGTCCTTTTGCAGGTGCGTGCTAAAAATGGATCATCACTGTCCATGGTATGTCCTAGATCCTAGTTTGTGGCGTTCTGAAAAGAAAGGTTGCTTATATATATTTCTGCCACATTTTTTTATGGCTCTCTCACTTTAGGCCATCCATCTCTTTATGTTGGGAAATTTATAACATAATTGCACTTTGAAATTGCCTGAAATGTTTGATATTTTGAAAGACAGACCATTCACGCTTGTTCCATAAACTGTGTGGAAAACCTGTTATACTGATAAAATTTAAACTCCAATTGCTAATTCAGTCTTTGACTATTGTTCAAATTTGAAAGGAACTTAAGCTTAGCCTTTATTTTGGGTTCTGTCATCATTTCAACTGCACTTGGGGGTGCTTTCAGGTAGCATTTGCATGTGGATTCTTTCTGAACTGATGCCTAATCAGAGACCATCAGAGCAGAAAGCTGCATGGATGAATTGAGCTTTACACTTTCTGAGAATTGCTGCCACTAAATTTATTAAACTTCTCCTTTTTTTTTTTAAAAAAAAAGATTAAAAAAAGTTTTTAAAAAAAAAAGGAAGATTTCAGAAATCAGAAACAACACAAACATTTCCCCACCTGAACCTCCCTGGTAATAACACATGGTAGAGGAGTTTCCAAGCATGAGCTCTGAGACAAACACCCACTATGTTTTCCTGCATCCCCTTGTTCCTTTGGAGAGTTGTCCTGTGCCTGGAGAATCAGAACGGAATTTGGGGCTGGCTGGGTTGGGTGTCACAACCAAGCAGTGGGGACTGTGGCTCCTGAGGTTTGCACAGGGATAAAGGAGCACAGCAGTGCCAGAGCCGACTCCCTTTGCAGACAAGAGCCAGACAGGAGGAATTAGGTCCTGCCTCTGGGACACATTTCCCTGTGGTGCCAACCTGGAAACACGAACTGTGCTTGTCCTTGGCCCAGGAGGAAGCCTTGGAGTGCAGAGCAGAGACTTGAGTTCTGTTCCATGTTGGCCACTAAGGGGAGCTGGTTATTGACAAATTGTGTTGGGTGAGCCCCAGGTTTCCTAAAGCCCTCAAAGTGGTCGTGCTCATTGTGTTACAACCATGTGCTGCACAAATCCTGATTTCAACTTTGCTTTTGTCCTCTAGGGTGAATAACTGCATTGGATTTTCTAACTACAAATTCTTTCTACTGTTCTTAGCCTATTCTTTGTTGTATTGCTTGTATATTGCTGCAACAGTCTTCAAGTATTTCATTAAGTATTGGACAGTAAGTTGTGACATCTGGTTCCTTTTTCATCTCCTGTGAGTTTTGTGGGGTTTGGTCACTCTTGTTGCTTGTTTGCTCTCAGTCGAGTGGAAGGGTTGTATTTCTCCCATGAGTTATTTTCTTGGGCCCTTTTTGAGTCCAAAACTCCCATTATTTGTCCAAAATGCACAAAGCAAGAGGCAAGTAGGCGACAGGAATTCCAAAGTATAGATTAGCTTCTGGGGAAGAGGTTATATCCTTTTCCTGTTCTTGTGTTTGCATGTGTGCCTCTCAGAATGTTTGGATTTGACATGTAACATCCTGGCATTGATCTGTACATATTTACCAAAAAGAGGAAAAAGAAGTCAAAAACCCTTGTTCATTTTGTGATCCTCATAGGACTCCTTTCTCTGTTTAAAAATGGACCAAAGTCAAGTAGCCCTTTTGTTCAGTCCCTCGTTTGCAGCAGTGCCAGCTTTAACTTAGTTGGGCAGTAATTGTTCCTCACGCCCAGCCAGACTCAGCCGTGGGCTCTGTGGCTGTTCCCATGGGATGAGCAAAGGCTGGGAAGTGCCCTCATTCCCTGGAGGTGCCCAGAGCCTGCCTGTGTGCTGGGCCCCTCTGGCACTTGATTCCTCTGCTGTATAAGGACATCTTGGAAGGTCCCACTTGGCTTTTAAACTTCCCCAGCCCCTCTCTTCCCATTTCTAGCACACCCAATAGCAGCAGGTGTGCAGGCCAGGTTCTCCTGGCTTGCCTCACCTTGCAAGAGGTGCAGAATTTTAGACTATGCACAGGAAACTCAGCAGAACATAAACAGGGCTTCAGGAGCTGCTGCCCTCCCTTTTCCCCGTGGGCACAGGGTGTGTTCCTGGTGCTGCCTCTGATGCACGCAAAGAGTTGTGCTTTGGGTACAGGAGGGGAAATGAACCACATCGTTTCTTTGGCTCTCCTTGCTTTTTATAGTAAAGTTGTTTTTTGTCTGTACAAGTTTGAGGACTCCCCATAAGTTTTAGAAGCTCTGTTTATTCTCTCTAAGAGTGAAGAATTTCCAGCTTTAATTTGTTCCTATCACTTGTTCTCTGTTGCTTTTCTCTCCAGGGTGAACTGACTAATGGACGTTCCAAATTTCACATCCTTTTCCTTCTCTTCGTGGCGATCATGTTCTTTGTAAGCCTCATGTTTCTCTTTGGATACCATTGCTGGCTTGTTAGCAGAAACAGATCCACTTTAGGTAAAGCTCTTCTGTCTCTCTTCTTTTAATAAGACACCAAAGGTGCTGTAAGAACTAAAAAAAGAAAACAAAAAAGACATTTGTTCTATTTCTGTGCATTCCTGCTGGCTTATGAGGGGAGAAATATTTAAGATCTTGGCACAAAGATGCAGAAATTTGTCATTTCAAATGAGTTACGTTTATTAGCTGGTGTGACAAAAGCACATAGGAAAGCAAAAAGCACAAAGGGAAACAAGAGTCTTTTAAGTCCAGAAGTCCAATTATACAAATGTTCTGCATATGTATAACTATGTTTGAAATGAGTGCAGCTTTTCAGGAATGCTGGTTTGTTATGTCCCTATGCTGGTGTGCATCCTAAACCAGCGTAATGAGGTTGGGGAACAGGCTCCATCCTCACTGATAAAGGCAAGGAGGTTATGGCTATAAAACCAAAGGGATTTTCTAAAACAGAATGATTTTGCAAAGTAGTTTCATTGTCTTTCCTCAGATAAATGTTGTTCAATTTTTAAAGCTTTTTGGATAGTTTTGTGACAAAACAGACACTACCAAGAGTGAGCAAATATTCTGATTTTGTCTAGTTATTAACTTCAAAACCCATTTCATGGGGCACTGAAGCTCATCTATGCCAAAGCATCAGACCTGTGCAGCAGCTTCAAAGGTAGATCAAATTGTTTCTAAGGCCCTCTAGGTTCTCCTCCCCTCTCTTTTCTTAATTTTATGCCTCACCATAACAGAGGGTCTATTTGCATTTGTTTGTTCCTAATGCTTGTTCATTATGTCATTAGTGAATGAGACGATTTCAGTCTCTGGTACCACTTCTGGATTATGCATTGAGAGCCAACCTATTTAATTCTGCACATTTTTTTACTTAGAAAGCTTTTACCCACTGAATTTCCCAGAAAGAACTTTTAACTCTTATTCTCTAGATTTAACAAACCATTTGGGGTTTGTTTGACTGTTCCATAGTTGCACGACCCAATTTCTGCCTTCAGTTGGGAAGTCTGTGCAGGCTTTGCAAAATGGTAAAAGCTTTCCATGATTTTCAAACTTTGTAGTGCTGTAGCAATATAATCTGTCAAATGACGTCATCTTTAGGTGGCCACAACACGCACAGTCCTCTTTCAGAGAGTTTGGCATTGATTTTCATTTTTTTCACCGAAATTGCATCTGTGTGCAGAGGCTTTCTCAGCCCCGGTGTTTCAAAATGGCCCGGATAAAAATGGATTCAATCTTGGCTTTGTAAAGAATCTTCAGCAAGTGTTTGGAGAAGAAAAGAAGCTCTGGTTGCTGCCTATTGCCTCCAGGTAAGTAATAAGTCAGTGCTAAAAGCTGATACAATTGCAATTTGCCCCATTTTGTGCATAGGTTTAGGTCACAGCAAAGGAGGGTTTATGTGTCTTTCAGTAACATCTCACTGAGATTGAGGCTGTTCTCTCTTGGGTGTCACTCAAACACAGATGTGTCATTTCTGCCCTGATATTCTGTAGTATCAAGTGATAAAATTGACACCTATGGTCTTCATTGCTCCTTTTTCATAAATGTTGTCCCCCTCTCACTTATGGCTGTCCAAAATTGGAGTTTTTTTTCTGTTTGGGTTGGGGGTTTTTTTCGGTATCCAAATGACTTGATCAAGTTAGCACATTTAAGTTCTGCTAAAAATTACTTAATTCCAGTCTTTAGACTTGAGTTTTTGTTCTCCAGTGAGCTTGAAGAAATTGAGGGCCAAAAGTGCTCTCTAGAAAACGTGCCATCTGAGGTGCCATGGAAAACAAACATGGGGCTTTTCAAAGCTTAAAGATAATTTTAAATAAACGTGGGAAATACAGGCAGCAGAAAACTTTGTTTGCAGATTAAAAGTGTTGAAACCATCATCCTTTGGAGTCACTTGCTGCTTTCCCCCATATGTCTCTGCCTTTTCCATGCAGCCAGGGGGATGGACATTTTTTCCCGATGAGAATGTCGTGTGAAGCTCGGAACCCTCTCCTGGCAAATGAAGAGCAGTGGGAAGAGGATGGAATAGATGAAGAGCCTCAGGGTAAGGTAACACTATAGGAAATTAATTGTGTCTTGACCTACAGTGCCAAATAGTTGAATTCTGAGAGCTAATCAAATAAAAATTGTGTTGGCTAAGTCCCTGGGCAGTTCTGACTTGACTAATGAGCACAGATTAAAAATAAGACCTACTTTAGAGTTGACTTTTTTATTTTTCTAGTAGCTTTCTATTTGCAAGTGAATGAACTGAGAGGGTGTTACAAGCTGGAGGGAGAAACTGAAACTGCCACAGACTGAGTGTATTTACCTGTCAGTGTTGCTGCATGCAGTGCAATTATTTGGGACATAAAAAAGGAGAATAGTAAGATTTTTTAAAATTGCAGTTATCCTCTGAGAGCGTGTGAACAGGGGCATGCAAACACCTGAGTGCAGGGATATGTCTAAGAAACTCCTTTATACTTTGGCCAGCTTTATTACAAGAGTAAAGCAGTTCATGTGATACTTGATTTGATGTGCTGATCTGTACAGAAGAAATAGATGTGCTGGGAGCAGTTCTAGGGGAGCTGATGTGTTTGTACAATACATTTGGTGAGTTTCTGAAATTCAGAGACACCTTTTGTGCTACAGACATCCTATTATAAAACAGAATTTGTATGGATATACATTCTCTGATGGTCTTTCTTCGATTGATCCAGAATGCATTTAATGATTTCACATTTCTGTATTTGAACTTGACCTTTTGCCCCTTGGATCTTTACCTCCAAGCCTTGGTCCTTGGAGAGCATAGAGTGGATTGGGACATCAGGATTTGTGTCAGAGGCCCCAGTCCCTGTGTTTGAGGGTTCAGAAACCCTGTCAGTGGGTGAAGCAAGGGCTCCTGTTCTTTCCTTTGGAGCAAGGATGCCATCCACAGGGTCCTTTCAAAATAAAGGTGGTAATCCCACTCTTTTTTCCCCCCTTTAAGGTATGGGGATAGTGGGAATCAGTTCTCAGGTTACTTATAATTAGTGGATCAAAAATCAGAGGTGTCATCTCTTTGTTGCCTCAGAGGAGTTCTCAGAAACTTTGCTGATGAAGTTCCCTGCCAGGGTGTGCATTTTAGTCGTGGCTGTTCAGGGTGTTTGTTTGGGACCTGTGAAGACAATTTAGCCCTGGGCAACAGGGAACAAAAGCTTTTCCTGGGAATGTTTTCACACACACCTTGTGCCACGAGCTTTCATCCTTCCAGCAGAGGCCCTGCTGCTCAGGCTCTGCTGAGCTCTGACCTGCAGCCTTTGTTCAGGTTTTCCATTGCAGAATAAACAGACTTCGTGTCTTCCTGGGCAAATCCACTCTCCAGGATTTGTCAGTAGAAGAGGCTCATCTCGGCTTTTTTTCACATGAACTGCTTTAATTAGTCCTTATTTGTGCGTTAGAAAACTACCTGCTCTTCCTGGTTTGTTCTGTGCATTTTGGCAGTTACAAGGTAACACAAAAAATTGGCTCTAATAGTAACAAACTGTGGCATCTCTGTGAACTTTTTTTTGATGCTTGAAACTTCAAGTCCTTTGGAAATGAGTCAGAACTTCTTCCAGCTTTTACAGAGTATAACTTCTCTGAATAAATAATTACCTCTTACATATGAAAACTTTTGACAGTGAGATGATTTTTGGCTAGATATGACCCCAGAATATGAGCTTATAAGAAGTCCCACAATTTGTAGAGCTTCTAAAATAACTAACATGGACAGTTGGATTAGATGATCGTTATAGGTCCCTTCCAGCTAAAATATTCAGATTCCCTCTGAAACAATAGATCTAAACCAGTATCACTGACTAATCAGAATGACTTGAAATGTTACACAAAAAACCTGAAAGATCTTTATTTGTCTTTTTGGCTTTCAAGTATGTGGCATGGTTAACAAATAAACAAAGCAAATAATAGAGTAATCTCAGTTTGAGAACAGCTGTTCATTTATCTCTGACAAGTGGGTGTCTGTTTTCGTTTGGAAGGACTTTTAAAAACACACTCCCATACTTAGTGAAAAGTATATTCTCAGTGAGAAAACCAGATTTTCTCCCCTCTGACTGCTTTGCTTTTCTTTCTACAGACTCTGGTGAAGCCTCAGCCCTTGCCATAGAAAGGGAGACATAGCAGTGTGAACAGGCAGCCAGATAAAGCTTGATCACAAAGGTGGGTGTTTCTTTCCTCGTTTCCCTCAGATCCACACTCTGCAGGGAACTGGGGAGGTGGTGTTGGCCATGTTTGGGCTTTAGCAGTGACATACCCATGGAGAGATCCCTGAACATGCTGGATGCAGCTGGACATGGTGTGATTTCAGCAATATTCTCCAGCTTGTCCAGAAATACCTTGTCCAGGGAACCCCAAAGGAAGGGGTGGCTCTCAGTAGCCCTGGGCTGGGTGTTGGCACAAGTAACACCAGAGCCACCAGCACTGCCTGTAGGGGAGGACACAAACCCTGCAGCTGCTCTGGAAAATGTGGCAGGGGTGGCTCTTACACTGACTTGTACAATTCCAAGATAGGAAGTCTGTGCAGGGATTCATGGAAGGTGTAGGAAGGTGCAGGTGGAGTCTGAAACTGAGGTTGAGAGCAGCCAAGTTGCAGTTGGGAATAAACAGAAGTGACTTGGAATGTCACATCAGCTGCTGCTCTCTGCTCTGGTTTTTTCCACCCTGGAGGAACGTGGGTACAAGGACAGGTGACACCAAGATGCTGCTCCCAGAGCATTCCCTGGTCTGTGAGTGTGTTCTGACCCTGAGAACAGGGGCACACACACACAGTGAGCTGCAGGCTGTGTCCTCTTCAGGCTCCAGGAAATGTTTTCCTAGAGGAGTGTAACAGACTGAGATCCAAGGAGTAGGAATCTGCTGTCCCACCTGCAGGAGGTGGAATAGGCAGATGGAGTTTGCCCCTCGGTTTTCCATGGGTGTTAATAAGTCTTGTATGGCAAAGCACTGCAATCCATTGCCTGGCTCTGCACACAAACTGGGCACCTCCAGACTTTTATCCATGGGCTTCTGGCATACTGTGGATGCCAGTCCATTTTCTTCCACTAGGAAGAGCCCCGAAGTGTTTTTCTGTCAATAGTGAGAACTGAATTCTGCCATTCCACTGGGGAGGGAAAACCACATATTCCCTGTTCTTCATGGCTTTAAAACACTCAAAGTTCAGATCAGCCATTGATGCTCATCACAGCACTGTTATATTTGCACGTTTTTATTTCTTTAAATTGCAGCTTCCCTCTCAGGAGCCAACATCTTCTCTTGGCATGGACTTCAGTTTTGAGGGGCAGAAAACAAGCGGATCTTCAAGATGAGAAAGCATCCTGAAGTATCATCTGACTGGAGTCTGCATTCAAGAGTGCTTCTCCAGAAATCCCTCTGTCCAGATGGCCCAGGGCTTTATAAGTTTAAGTCACAGAGTTAACAGAACAGTTTTGTAGAGTGATTGTGGCCAATCTTCTTTGGCCTGCTCTCTTTATTTTATAAATACTATATATTTTTTATTCGAAAAAGGTAAAAATGTTGATGCGAGTGCATTTCCAAAGGCCTTTTCATTCTGCAAACATCAGGGACTCGAGTTCTTGAAATTCTACCAAGCCATAATATTCTTGGGGATGGTTATTTATTTTAAGACTGACTCTCCAACCTTCTCTGACAAGTGGCATTTTCTGCTGTGTTTGAAGTTCTGAGTCAGACAGACCCAGTTAAATCTGGCACTAAATTGGTGGCTGGATGTGTGTTGAAAGAAGTAGTGCTGAACATGCACACAGACGTGTGCAGCTGTGAATGAAAATAAAATATTCACATTGTCAGTATGAAGATTCAAGAATATTGTGGCCATAGACTTTTTTAAAACTTTTTTTAGGAGGGTGTTATTGTCTTAGAGTTTGGGTTATAGTGCTCTTTGCCCAGTCCTACTTGCAGGCATCTAAAATGCAAACAGGAACTTCAGACAGTCCAGTTTGCATTAATTCCTAGGGCTAAAATATCTCATTCCTGGATCAGTGTTTGATGGAAATTTGTGTGTTTGTAGGGTCAGAAGGGAAGGTTTTAATTCAAAACAAGTGCTGGCAACGTGCACTGAAAGTTTAGCTTCAACAGTGGTGCTTGGAGTTTACACTCCAGAAAGGTGGGTTGAGTTCCAAAATGCTGAAACCACAGTTGATAAATAGAATTTTTCAGACTTCTTCCCAAGCCAGTGCACTGACTGGTGGTTTCAGGAGTTTCAGCACTAGGAGGTGATCAGGTTTTTTTTACATTTTTCTCCATTTGCAGTCAAAGGACGTATCCCTGGTTTTGTTCTGGGGAATGGAACTGAGACTGGCTGGATTATACATATTTTCCTACACCTGAGTCTTTTTTTATCTGCATGAATCAGCCCTGGCAGCTCCATCACTCATGTCTGAATTAGGTGCATGCTTAAAGTGTTAATGTACTGCCTTTAAGATCATTTAGTACCATTTTCTACCCCATTTTTGTGTTTGTTTATCAGCCCATTTGTGTTGACAGTGACCACAGTTGTGCATGTCAGGAGAAATGACATGATAAGTGAGTTTGGTGACAAAGGCTTTGCCTAAATGCTTTTTTCTCCTCTGTTTGCTCTGCTGTTGCTCCCAGTGGGAATGTGTGTGTGAGATGGGAGAGCCTTGCAGAGCCTTTCTGCCCCGTGGCCTGTGTGGTTGGGCCCTGCAGTTCTGTGCAGAGCAGGCTGGAATGTCTTGGGGCTGAATTTGGTTGCGAGGGGTCCAGCTGGGTCCGGGCTCAGTGTGGGTTTGTCTGTCTCCTCAGAGTGGTCCTGAACTCAGAATGTTGCTGTTTCAGCCCCCTTGAGCCCCCTCTGTGGGGAGGTTCTGTCACCAAACAGCTGGTGAGTCCTGGAACTGCTTTTCCTCTCAATCGAAACTGGCATTTCTAATGTAAATCTGTTGGACCTTACCCTCTGCGTGATGAAAGATGCAGCAGAATTAATCACCTCATTTCTGGTGAAGTGTGCTCTGGAGGGAGAGTTAGAGAGGACAATGGCAGCTAAACACAACAGGAAAAGTGCAGGAATTCAGCACCAACAGAAGTGTTATTTGTGCCTTTAGAACCTCAAAATTCCTCTTCTATAAAACCAGAAAGAAGATCTGGTGACTTTCTGTTCCCTTCCATCAGCTGAAGTGTATTTTTCTAGAGCTGTGTAGATTCACAGGAGTTTTCTGAGCAGGTTCCTGTGTCCTTCCTGGGTTTGGTTCTGGTTACAACCCTGTCATTCTTCGAGCTGTTTCTCTGCCAGGCAGCAGCAGAGCTGCTCAGGGGCTCTGCAGGCAGCACCCCTGCCTGCTCCTGCTGCTGCACTGCTCAGGAGCTACCATGGACATCAGGTTTTGTCTCCTAATAATTATCAAACCAGGTGTCTTTAAAAGGCAACTGCCCAGCTCAGATTTAGAAACAGTTTTAAACATTTCCAAGGCACTTGTATTCAGTCACTTTTCTTGTAAATAGTTATGACCAATTCTTCCATCTTTTGAAAGCAGCTCAGCCTCCCGTGGTTGTAACCAGCTCTTGTCCAGATGGAGAACATACAGGGTTTTGAGTGCTTCAGAACCACTCCCCATCAATATCCAGGTGTTGGGAAGCTTCATGGAATGTGAAACAAACACAAAAGTTGCGTGAAAATGAGGCAGAACAAAATGGAGAAAACCTCCATGTGCGAGTGACTGAACAAGCTCCATTTTGTTCCCCTCTCCTCACTTCAGGTGATATCCTTCTCTTTCCCTGGCATTTGTCCTGTTTGTGCCAGGTAAGTGCACTGGAAAATGGAAGTTCCTCAGGCTGCTGTGGTCACTGCTGCAGGGGTTGAGAGAGAAGGGACTCAGAGAGAAGTGCAGGGGTGGTTTTTTTAACCTGCAAATGGCTCTTGAAGGGATACACCTCCTCAGTTTTCCATCCCCTAATCCTCATCCAGGGGCTCTCCATCATCACTGCCTGTAAGGGATGTGTCACCAGACCTGCCCTGCCAGCCCCTCCTGAGCAGCTGCTCCCTCCAGCCCAGCACTCTGGAGGTGGGACTTGTCCCCCCAGGTCTCAGCAGCAGGGATGGCACTGCAGCCTTGGATGCTGCCCAGCACCTCCAGTCCACCCTGGGTGTTTCTCTGGGTATGGGACTTGTCCCCCCAGGTCTCAGCAGCAGGGATGGCACTGCAGCCCTGGGAGCTGCCCAGCACTTCCAGTCCCCCCTGGGTGTTTCTCGTGCTGCCGTGCTGGTGTACAGCTCTTTCAGGTCCCTGTGTGTCCAGGAGCAGCCTGTGCTCCCCTGGCACCCCGTGGTGTTTACTGCCAGCCTCTGCTCAGGTGCTGTAAATCCAGTTGCACCAAAGAATTTGGTGAACTACTGAGGTCTGAATGTCAGTTCTGCTGCTGTTGTGAGTTGTGTGCCTGTTGTGCTCATTGCAGTGTTGAACTGCAGCCTGGAGCACTGTGGAAGCAGGAAGGCAGCTCTGGAGCCCATCCAGGGGACTGTGTTCTCTGGCTTAGTGTCAGAATGAAGCAGAAAATAAGGGGGTTTCAGCTCAGGGTCAGAACCAGCTTTTGCCCTTAGGGAATCTTCTCCTGCTGCAAGAGCTGGAGGTGTAGAAACACCTGTAGGCCAAGGAGAAGGTTTTGTTGCCTTAGCCCAGTGCAGCCAAGGTGGGAGGAGAGCTGGCTGAGCCCCAGTGCCAGCTCCTGTCAGGGCTGTTCCCATGGGGAGCAGCTGGAACAGGACCACTCACCAGGCACCAGTAACTATGGCTGGAGTGACAACCAGCGTGGCAGTGACAGTGGCAGTGACACGGCCATGGCTTTGTGAGCCTCAGTGAGGGCAGTGTGGGTTCAGCCCAGGTGCAGCAGCTGCCACCTGGCCTGGGCTCCCTTGGTTTGTATTCCAGCATTTTACAAATGCATTTCACATCCCGCATGAGACAGAGCTGTCTCAGCTACGAGCAGCTTTTCCAAGTGCTGTCCCCATGGGAAAGAAGGAGTGAATGGTCTTGCTGGACTTTGCTGTGGTACTGCCACTGTCTCATCCCTCTGCCCCTGGATTTGTGCTCCAAAACAATGGACCACTCCCTGCCGGCTCCCCACCTCTCCCCTTTCTCTCCCATTCACAGTCAGGTATAGTCTATTCCTAAAAAACAGAGCAAACATCACACTGATGTTCCTTTGAGTAGAACTGTGGTGAGTCGTGTCCTTGGCCAGTGAGTCCTGCCGAGGACCAGGACTCATCCCAGCCTCCCTGCACTGCCTCTGCCTCAGCTGGAACGGCAGGTCCTGGAGCAGGAAAACACGGCCTTCCTCGAAACAGGGAGCAGTACTGTGTGTTTGCAGCAGGCTGCACCCAGAGAGGGTGGTGCACAGGCACTGGCAGGAACCAGGAGGCTTCCTAATCCCCCTATGCAATGAATGTTTGCTTCCTGGGAGAAATGGGAATGGGATTCAGCAGAATCCAACCAGCTGGAGCTCTGGAGCTCTGCAGGCTGGTGTGGACTGAAAGCACAACTTGATGCGTAAAGTGTGTAATAAAATATGAACATAAAATGTCAAGGGAAAAAAGTAAAAACTATTTTACTGGGTTTTCCCTGAATTTAGCTCTGAGGAACAACACGCTGAGCTGTTTTCAAGGCCCCACTGCCTCCCCTGCAGAGCAGAGTTACTCTGGGCAGAGCAGTTACTCTGTGGAGTTACTCTGTGCAGAGCCAGCTCACTCACGGAAGGGTTTAATTAGCAGGTGAAGGAGGCCTTGTTTATTAAGCTAGAATTATTTAACTCAGAAGGGTCACATTTTCTTTTCAGTGACTCCTGTGGTACAGATTTTTGAAGTTGATCCATAGTACTTGAAAATACCTCAATTTTATTGATATTTTTCCAATTCTATCAGCTTCTGCTTCGTTAAAGAACACTTGCAAAAATCAACTCGTTCTGAAGGGATCAATTAAAGCATTTGCATGGTAGAGTGGCTGTTTTCATTGCCAGCAATGGGCTGTCAAACAGCTTGGCAGGGCAACATTGCCATGGGCTCTTCCTGCTTAATGCTGCATTTCCTGCCCTGCTGGTAACAGAGCTCATACCCGCTGCTGCAGAGCTTGTCCTTTTTCTATCTCCCCTCTTCCTCCTGAACATACAGTTCAATATTTTCAGCTTTGAGCCGCTTGTGCAAGTTTTTTGGGTGCTGTGAAGGTGACTAGGTGTCATTTTATGCAGCTGTGCGTGTGTTTTGTTTGTAGTTCATCTCACTCTTTGTCAGGTGTGGGTTTGTGATTCTCATCAGGCCCAGCTAGCTTTGCTTAGAGCAGCAGGATCCCACTTCCTGCATTTGCTCTTCCCTGAAAGGCCTCATTTCTTCATTCTCTCAATTCACTTTGGGATGTAAACCTTGTGAAATAAAATCTGAGTTTACATTTCAAATACTAGTCTGTAAGGTGGTCATGCCTGCATGCTCCTTAAAATATTAGTTTTTTCTGTGTAAGGTTTTAAGATTTACAGCAGCATTTGTACAGCTTCAGTGGGTAACAGGTACTGTTGAAAGAAGTATGTTAAGCGTGGGGGAAAGCAACCAAAAAAAAAAACCAACACAAAGGACAAAGGGATCATCTTTGCTCCTTATTCCAGCTGTTTGAAATGAAATGCCTGCTTGCATCACCCAGCTCATGGAACATGCAGGCATTTCACCTGAGGGCCTCCCTGCTCTTGCAGCACTTCCTGAAGTACTTGATTTCTTGAATTTGACCTCGAACTAAATCCTATAGAACCAGCAACAAAATTGTCCTCCCCATCTCCCTCCTGCCCCAGGAGGGAGGTGTGTGCTGCCCCTTCTCACATCAGCACTTTCCTATGTGAGAGAAATAAAAATCCAGTGGATTCTGGAAAGGGTCATTGTGTTATTTTTTTCCCACTTGCCTTTTTCTGGAGGATCCAGGAGCCCTAAGGATGTACCTGAGAGAGAAATCCCTCCTGGAATCCCAAAGCTGGAAGGAAGGGCAGGCTGGCACAGGGATGGCCTCCCCTGAAGAGGAAAGGGAGGGGTTTGTGACTAAGAACTTGTTTGAGGAGGTGCAACTGTTGTTCTGCTTTCTGAACTAACTCCATGCATGGTCATTCTTCCTTGGAATTAGTTACACTCTGGAGTAGGTTCTTGCTGTACTTGCTGCCTGTCTAAGCAGGAGCTACTCCGGAGTGAATCCAAACCCATTATTGGAGCAGGGAATTTTGAACAGCTTCCCTTTTGCTGAGGAACAGAGGAAATAGAAAAGGTCCTGTTATTTTATAAATTATGTGCTCAGATGGCTGATCTTCATCTGAAAATGATGTTTATTGTGCAAATGGGCCCCTCAAAGATGAAATTAATTCTCAGGATCAGACGATGGCAGCTGGGTGTGTATGTGCTGCCCAGTGTTAGCAGCAGTTCTTACCTCGCCTTGCCTTGCAGGAAGGCCGGAGGGTTTCGCTTGCTGAGGTTTCTCCTGGTGGGAAGGGGGGGCTGAGCTGCTGGCGCAGGAGCTGCCGCAGCCGGGGGGCTCCGGTGGGAGCCAAGGCACTGCCCCTGCACCGGGGCAGGAGCTGGAGCCCGGGGGCAGCCCTGGCCCCTGGCACTGAGCTCTGTGCCAGCAAAGGGGGGGCACACCAGGAACTCCCCGGTGCTGGTTTGTTATCACATCCAGCTGCTCTCCAGGAAACCAGCGTGGGCTGGTGGTGGTGTTGGTTCCACCAGCTCCGGTCTGTGCTGCCGAGGACGTGCCGCTCAGCCAGGGGAGGGGCAGACAAATTCCTCACCCCTAATTTAATAGGACAGAACTATTTTCCAGTGAATGTCACAGAGGGACTGCTGCCCACCCTCGGGTGCTCAGTTGGGTTCAGTGCTGCTGCTGACACGGAGACTTTTCATATCAAATGGGTTTTTACAAAAGATCTGGGTACTTGTTTTTCCTGTTGGACAAACATTCTGACTATGCTGATGCCCTGTGGAGTTTCTCTGGCATTTTGCAAGTGTTTGTACAGTTTCTACGGCTGAATATTCTGTATGTTCTGCTTTGTTGTTTTTTATTATGGTTTATACTGTACTGCAGGCAAGGACTGCATTAAAACCTTTTTTGGCTAATTTATTATACTTGTGAATGGTTATTTCCTATGCTCAGGTTAAACATTCCCTCTCAGAAAACCTTACATAACTTTAATGCATTGGAATTACACTTTGAAGCAGGGGAAGGTCTTTATCTGTGGCAAAAATGATGGTGGGGGCAGCCCAGGCCCTGGCACTCTGCTCACCTGCCCAGAGGTACAAAGGACACTTGAGACAACCTTCCCTAATCCTGCGTTTGTTAGAATATGGATGTATTTTAAAATAATAATGGACTGTGTTGTATTTATAGATACATTCCCCCCAGGTTACAATGAGCCAGCTGAAGTGCTGGACATTGTGTTTGGTGCCAGGGGATTTAAAGCCAAAGAAAGAAGGAATTTGGCCCTGATTGATGTTTAATGTGACCCATACAAGGGGTGCATTGAGGGCTTGGAAAGGCTGCTGAGCTCCGAGGGTGTCTTTGTCTTCTGGCTTTAAGTTCTGCTGCTCTGTGAAGAGAACTAGAAAGGGAGTTCCAGCTTAGTGCTGCAGTTTTCTTCATTTAAAAGGGCTGGTGAGACCAATCCTGCCACAAGCTTTGACTCTTAAAACTCCTGTGAGTGTAGCACCTCCACAGGCACTGCTGCTCCCACCCAATTCCCACCCAGTTTTCCAGGGCACAGCTGCTCCAAGAGGAAGCTTCTTTATTCAGGACCATCGAGCAAGACAACTGGGGAAGTTTTACTCTTTGAAAATACCTTATACCGAGCCAAATTCCATGAGCTGTACCTTTGGTTCTCAGCCACCACACAAAGACCACAAATCCTGCCAAAAATTCCCTGTGGCTGCTCAGAAGGACACTGAGGTCCAAGTGCACCCACAGTTTTAGAGGCATTGGCAGTGGCTGTGCCAGCTGACCTGGAGTGATGGAAAGTGACCCTAGAAATGAAGGAGGCTCCGTTGGGGTTTAGTGGGTTTATTTGCTCTTGCAGGCAGCCACGGACAGGAAAGAGAAGAATAAATAAGTTATAGCAGAGTGTGGCAGTTTATACAACCCCAACATGGAGATGCTTGGCCATGTAACTGGAGTGCTTTGTACCTGATCCCTGTTCAGGCCAGAACTAACCTAAGTCAAGTATTTCTCCCTTTGGCCAAAAAGGTTCCCAAACCTGCCCTTGACCAATTCAACAGTAATAAAACGTAGAAAAAACCTCTTGAAATGTCATAGAGTCATATCTGGTTGTTCTGAGATTGTCAGTCTGTTCCAAAATACTTCTGTCCAAAGTGTGTTGGTGCAACAGGATGCACTTCTGTAGTTATAATGGTGATTTCTGGGAATTCCTGGATGATTGACTTGGCACCTTTGAAGAGACAGCAAAGGCAATAATGACTATGGTACTTCAGCGCACGTCAAACCATGATCAGCAGCACTCCAAAGGTTAGTCAGGCTCTGTGCTCCTGTCTCTGCTCCCTGTTCCTGCCTTAGGTAACTGTCTATGAGGAAAACTGCCTGACCTTAGTGGATTGCTTTTTGGGGGGGTTGTTCTTTTGATTTTCCTTTCCCTTTCCCTTTCCTTTCCTTCCTGTCCTCCCCACCTTATCACCCAAGTGGTTACAGGCTGCAGGAAGAACTCCTGCAGTGCAGCTGAGTGTTCTGGTAGTGATTTCTGCCATGGCCAGTTTCTAAAGCACCCGAGATCCATTTTGGTACTTCACAGAGGCAGATGCTCCTGGTTTAGAGCCCCTTTTGCCAGGTAGAGATCTCCATTCACCTCCCACTCCTGAAAGAACTGGTGTTCCTTTGGTGCTGGACCAACCCATCACATTCCATGGGCTGCCACTGGGACCAGCAGCCAGCCTGGCATTGCTCTGGGAGCCACAGAAGCCTTTCATCAACCTGACAGTGCTGCCAACTCCTGCTTTTGGGGATCCTGTCCCATTTGCTGTTTTGCCCTTTGGTGTGACACGCCTTTTCTTTTCTGTCACTCCCTCACTGCCCACACCACTGCCCTGTTTTACAGTTCAGCCCAAAAAGCCCCAAAGCCCCTTCTGTTTGGAGCAGAGTGACGGTGCTGTGGCCGTGGCAGAGGCTCAGCCCTGCCTGCCGTGTCACACAGGGACTGATGCCACCTCTGCAGGGACACAGCTGTGCCCCGTCCTGTGCCCACCCGGTGCCCCATCCCGGCCCCAGCTCACCGTGTGGGGTGGAGAACAGGCTGAGCAGGATGATGACACTGGGCTGGACACCGTGTTCCACGAGCACCTTGACAGCCTCGATGACGGTGTTACCGGTACCTGCAGGGACAAAGGGTCATGTGGTTCCTTCCCCCGGGTAATGAACGTGTCTGGGGATGTCAGTGTGTGACTGAATGGTGGTTCTGTCCTTTCCCCTTGGAGAGCAATCACCTCTGCCTGTGTGAACTGTAGAAAAACTTGGACTCGTAATGGAGGAACTTAGACTGGAAAAGTTCCCTCATCCTGACAAACTCCTTACCATGCTCACCAGAGTAGGAGTATTTTTTTGTTAGTCTTAACTTCATTTAAAGTAATTTCCTTCTCTGATTATAATATTAATTAAAAAATGTCTTTTCATAGCACAAGAAAAATGTCGTTTGAATCTTTTCTCATGGCAAAATTCATATAATTCAATTTTTATCAAGTCTTAATCTTGAGCCTTTCTCACAAATGCAGCCATGCCCAAAGGATTTGCTCTGCATTCCCACTGCTGCAGCTGACTAATGTGTGTCCTGGCACAGCCTGATAAATTCCCTCCTCTCTCACCTAAACCAAGCAGAAAACCTAATTAAAGCCCCTGAAATGTGGAAGTTTTCCTTTCAGTCCAGGCCCTCGCAGTTCAGAGGACTCTGCCTGTCCCTAAAGTGACAGGCACTTACTCAGAATTGGGTACATCAGCAGGACCTTCCTCCTGTAGATGTCTGGAGGGAACTTGGCGTAGTACACCTTGGCTCGCTGGGTCTCCTCGTCGCTCTGGATCAGGATCTTCCCGATGCGGATGGACCTGCAGCAGTCCCGGAGGCCTTGCTCCATGGCCTCTCCTGCAAGGGAGCAGCACAAACACCACCAGCAGAGTGTGACCACTGAGAAACAAACAGCCCCACTGCAGGGCAAGGGACAGTCCCAGCACTGGGATAACAAACAGCCCCACTGCAGGGGAAGGGACAGTCCCAGCACTGTGACAACAAACAGCCCCACTGCAGGGGAAGGGACAATCCCACCCCTGTGCTGGTGGAGAGCTCCGAGGGGAGATTGGTTTTCTCAGTTCTAAGTGTTAAAAACACTCGAGGGTCTCTTCCCTTTCTCTCTGTTCAGACAGAAACCCGAGTGCCCTCGGCGTTCCCCTGGGGTTGGTGCTCCCACGCAGCAGTGCTGAGCTCTCAGAGGGCAGAGCTGGCAGTGTCAGGGCCAGCGTGTGGGGTTTGGGGACCTCCCCGGTGCAGGGTGTGGGGCAGGAGCTGTGGGATTTGACCCCGCAGAGCCCACGGTCTGCACAGCACTGGGAAGGGACTCTGCCAGCAGAGCGTGGCTGGAGTGGGGCCCTGGCTCTGGGCAGAGATGGGCAGTGGGAACCAGGGCAGGGCAGAGAAGAGGCCAGAGGAGGTCTGTCACAGCCATTTGTTGTTAATGACAGATATTCCTGGGCATTCTGTGATCAAGGATACACAAGGAAGAATAACAACTGGCAGGTTTGGGTAAACCTTTGCTGCAGAGAAATGTTGTTGCACAGTTTTGCAGGGAAGTTGCTTTTTGCTTTCCAAAGTGTTTAGTTCATGCTCCTTTAACACCCAGAAGTACCTACCACTCCTCATGATGCTGACCCCACAGTTTCCCTTTTCAAATCGGACCCCTTCATATTTATGTCCTGTGAGGAAAGAAACCAGAGCTCGGTCAGTGGCTGTTCCCTTCTGCCCCCTCTGGACACCCCTCTGGGGACACTGTGTGACAAGGCCGTGGTGGGAATGGAACCAAGATCCCTGGAATACCCAGGGACCAACACGACATCCCATGGCTCTGCACAGGTGGCATGAACCAACCCACAGCCCAGAGCCTGCAGCCCTCCAGCAGGCAGCAGGAACAGGGTCCAAACCCTGATGGTGAAGAACTTGTGCTTTTTTATCATTAAAAGTCATGTAAGAATGGCAGCACAGTAGTGATCCTGCCAGGCGTGTGTTTGACAACAGAGATCCTGCCAGGTGTGTAGTGATCCTACCAGGTGTGTGTTTGACATCAGGATCCTGTCAGGTGTGTAGTGATCCTACCAGGTGGGTGTTTGACAACAGAGATCCTGCCAGGTATGTGTTTGACAGCAGAGATCCTACCAGGTGTGTGTTTGACAGCAGAGATCCTGCCAGGTGTGTAGTGATCCTGTCAGGTGTGTGTTTGACAGCAGAGATCCTGCCAGGTGTGTAGTGATCCTGCCAGGTGTGTGTTTACAGCAGGGTCCTGCCAGGTGTGTTGTGATCCTGCCAGGTGTGTGTTTACAGCAGGGTCCTGTCAGGTGTGTGTTTGACAACAGAGATCCTGTCAGGTGTGTAGTGATCCTGCCAGGTGTGTGTCTGACAGCAGAGATCCTGTCAGGTGTGTGTTTGACAGCAGAGATCCTGCCAGGTGTGTGTTTGACAGCTCAGGGATTTGGTGACTATTTCCAGTAAAGGACATTCTGCCCAATGAAGGTGAGCAGTGCAGCCCCAGGGGCCAGGGAATTGCAGCCCAGGGCTGCAGGTGACAGAACTGAAATACGATCCTACAGTGCCACTTCATCCCTGAATGAAAACAAGGGGCACAGGACACTCTGCCCGCTCAAAAAACCTGCAGAGCTCCCAAGGGATGGCACTTGCAGGGCCCTGCCAGTCAAACTGGGTGTCACAGAGGGCAGATGGTCACTGATCTGTCACTGACTGATGGGAACAGATGTGACACCAGTGCTCAGGAGGTAAAGGAGCTGCTGTTTCACCTTAAAAGGAGCACAGGTAAGTGATGGAGTGCCCGGGTGCTGCTTAAACACTCTCAAGTTTCACAATTCAGAGTTTCCAGTCCATCCTTTCCCTAACGAAGTAAAGACATACCCGTGATTCGGTGCAGAGGGTGGGAACGTCACCCTGCAGAACCTCAGAGAAATGACGCTCCTGTGGGCTGTTTTGCTCAGTTGTGTTGTTACACACCTTCTATCTGTTTAAATGACAGAAGGGACCTCAGCATTGTGCTCTGCCTGCACATTGAACTGTTTCAGGTTCCCCAGGGCACTGAGCCTGTCACAATTCAAGGAGCTCCTGCATGTCACAGGGTTCAGTTTCAGGTAGTCCTGTGAGGAGCTGGACCCAGTGACCCTGTGAGTCCCCTCCACCTCAAGATATTCCACGACTCTTGGAACAGTTCTCTGCGTTCCTCTCTTAGTTACTCTTCCACCTCCTGTCCTGCCCACGTACCTGTTGGAGTGGTCACGGTGCATTCTGTGTAGGGCAGTTGATTCAGTCCCTCTTCAACCACCAGTCTGATCTGTGGAACCAAAGAGGTGGGTGGGCGTGAAGGGATTTGTTATCTCTGGAGATAAGACACTCCACCTCAGCAGTTGTTACAAGCACGAGATGAACACCTAACAGCCCAAAGGGTCTAAAAGGGTCTTTTTAATAGTAGTGTCCTAGTTATAGTGGCTGGGACCAGTTTATCACTGTGTGAATGTAACTGGAACTGCCTATTCCATACCCTCTCTGCCATTTATCATGAACTGTTAATGATGCATTGTTTGCAACAGCTGCCCAGGACACACCTCACACCTCAGGCTATGAACTGGGTGCATGAGAAAACAGAGATAAGAGGGTTCCCTGTCTTCACACCAATGGCTGAGGTGTGATAACTCCCCTCTGGGAATCATTAACACCTTCACACACCTTTTGAGTTGGGTTCATTTCTCCTGCCGGTTTACTTTTTAACCAGCACACATCCTTAAGAAAGGGAATGTAGGGGGGAAAGTGGAAAGCCACAAAGATACACAGTCTCGGGTTGTGGTCATACCTAAGCCCTGAGCAAGCCTGCAGAAGGCCAGGATTAAGGCTGGGCTCGTCCCAGGGAACCTGCCTGCTGTGGCAAACAGTGCCGGTAACTGAATGGTCTCGCTCTCTGCTACAGGGGGAAAAGATTTCCCTCTGCTAAAGAGAGTGGATTTGCAAAAAGCAAACACCTTGTGCATACAAGGAAGTATATGTGTAATAGCAAGTGCTGTGGTTTTCTTTCAGCATGTAATTTAAATGAGAAAAAGGCTGCATTCCCTACAGTATTTGTTCTGACTTACTAAAAACTTCCATCTGCTTTGACCCTGCCAGTAACTATCACATAGCTAAAAACAAATCTTACCCCGTGGATGCACACACAACCACTAACACAAAACAAGTGCCAAGAGGCAGTTCTGCATGCAAGCAATTGTTAACATCTAGGCTGGAAGAAACTGTACTGCTCTGCTCACAAGATCAAAAGTCCTGTTTCAAAGTGAAACTCCATTATCTCTAGCCCTTGTGCATCTGTTTTTAAACAGTAGTCTCTTATTACTGCTGCTCCCTGTCCTCATGTAGCTGTCTGATAATAACACAGTCTCTGGAATCCACTGAGATGAAACAGAGAACAGAAATCCATATACAGAAAGTTGCTGTCGAATAGCAATTTCCTTTGGTTAGAAAAGTTGCTCCCACACCACCATTATTCTATCCTGAAAGGCCCTTTTAATGGAAGACTTACAAAGTACAATGCCAAGAAGAGGAAATTCTTCACCTACCAGACGATCAGCAGAAAATACGAAGTCTCCTCTACTGGATTTCCTGGGGGAAAAAAAGTAATAATTTATGTTTTAAATTGGGGAATAACTTTAAGAACATTGATTAACTATAATATGAATTCAAGGACAATATACCCTAAGGCAGCTCAGAGAAAGATCCCCTACTGGATACAAAATTTATCCCCAAGATTCTGCACTGTGGGTTTCCTGGCTGGTGGCAGGCACGGGGCTGCAGTGAGTGACCAGGGGCTTGGCTCCCACTGCTGCTCCGAGCAGTGGCAATCACAGCATGAACATGGAGGGATTAGGCTCTGGCTGGAGGTTTCCCATTGTACTGCTGCTCCAGCTCAGCCCCAAAACGCCCCCCAAGGCCAGATGTGCCCCAGCCCGGTGCAGTCCCTGCAGTCCCTGAGCAAGGAAACTTTGCTCCACGTATTCTTCAGTCAATCAGAAATCACAGGACAAGGATAATGCAGATCCCTAACCCTGAGCCTGACAACACACCTGATAAGCAGGGGATATATCTTATCTTATCTGGAACTCATTCCGAGCGTGAATCATCAGTGAAGCTCAGATTAAAGTGAGCAGGGATTAACGAGAACTCCCTTAAAACACCTCTCTGCCTCTGATTAGCCTGGGTACAAACTTTTGCTTGTGTGACTGTGTAGCTTTTGGCACCCCCCCAGCAGGCAGAATGAAAGGTAAATAGCCCAAATTTTAGAAGCAGATTTTAACACCTTGTTTCCTATGCCATAGACCAGCTCTCACTCCAGGAGAGTAGGACACGTTTCCAATCAAGGAGCCCACACTCGCAGGACACTCGCATTAAAAACACTCAGACACAGCTCCAACACACTGGACAGGTATTTTTACATGAAATGTTGTACTCATCACAGCAGGAATACCCTTCTCCCATTATCCTAGTTACAGTGGCTGGGACCAGTTTATCACTGTGTGAATGTAACTGGAACTGCGTATTCCATACCCTCTCTGCCATTTATCATCAACTGTTAATGATGCATTGTTTGCAACAGCTGCCCAGGACACACCTGACACCTCAGGCTATGAACTGGGTGCATGAGAAAACAGAGATAAGAGGGTTCCCTGTCTTCATACCAATGATTCAGGTGGGATAACTCCCCTCTGGGAATCATTAACACCTTCACACCCAACCTGAGGGGTCATGTCTGCTGATGGGCCATCAAGTAGACCAAAATATCCTGTGATTCACTGAGTAAATTGCCCATTGTGAAACCCCTCACCCTGGGGGAGGTACTGGGTGTTCCCATCTGAACCCAAGCATAGATAAGCTTGGGGTTTGGGGACTTGGGGCACTCACTCACTCGTCAGACTGAGAGGAGGACCAGAACCTCAACAGGACTGCAACTACCACTCTCAACCAGACTGCAACCACCAACCTTCTGGAAGGAAAACAGCTTTTCCTTTTCTTTTTGCTTTGGACTCAGGGGGCCCACGTGGTGCTCAGCACAGGGGCTGGTGAGCACCATCCTGTTTGTGCCCCAGGGGGCTGGGTTGTACAACTGGGTTTTGAGGGCTGAAACCAATTTTCCTTTGTATCAGTGTATCTATTGTAATTTTTTTATTAAATTGTAGTTCTGACTGCTAAACTCTTTTGAGTTGGATTCATTTCTCCTGCCAGTTTACTTTTAAACCAGCACACCCATTT
Organism: Grallaria varia; assembly: GCA_013396735.1. Taxonomy (NCBI): domain Eukaryota; kingdom Metazoa; phylum Chordata; class Aves; order Passeriformes; family Formicariidae; genus Grallaria; species Grallaria varia. The sequence continues at coordinate 6,432 of VWZG01004253.1, read as the reverse complement.
TCAAACCATGATACCCTGCAGGTCTCCTTAATACCATAAAGAGAGTTTTGCATTTAATCCCCAAGGTTCGGTGACACCTGATGGTAACATGAATGAAAGTCAAGAGGTTTGCCTGCTCCTTGCCTGGGAACTGGCCACTGCCCCACACTGAAAAAACAAGATTTAAGAACAGTGGCAGCCTAATTTAATTTCTTTCCTTGTATTAACAACACACTGCTTATTAACACCTTTTTATTAACAACCACTGTTTGCTTTGAATTTTTCCTCTCTCTTTCTGCTAAAAACAGGATATTCCTGGGAGTTTTTTTTAAGGCAATGCTCAAAAAGACCACAAAACTGGAAAAAGCAACCCCAAGCCCTTATGATTATAAGAATCAATTTTATTAAGATTTTTATAGGATTCATATTTCCATCTATGGTCTGTAAGTATATTTTTAAAAGGAACATAGCAAAGTGGCACATCTAGATTCTCCCAGACTACAGCATTTTAGAAAATTTAGCCAAATTTCACAAATGGGTGGTTGGACAAACTAAACAATATGAAGACAACAGTTTTGATTGCAAAGTGATACATGCTTAGGGGGGTTACTCTGAGTTATTGATACAGGTTATTACAGGCTTTAAACTAATCACTGTCTTTGCTGATGCCTCAGGATTTTTTTGATTTTTGAATTTTAATTTTTATAGATTTTAGAAGTCATTGTAGATTTAATGTAGCTTAATGTTTGCAAATACCATCCCCCATCCTATATCAATCCCTTAAAATTCCAGTAGCTGTTTAGTCTTCATTTCAAGGTAGAATTGCTGAAAACCACCATGAGGTCTGCACCAGAAGATAAAAAAATTGACAAAGGGGCCTCCAAATCTCGGACTTTGGAAGGTCTCCAAGGACCTGACGTGCTGTGAGGAACATGATGATGATGAAAGAGGGGTCCTAAACCCCCAGACTCAATTCTTGACGGGGTGTGCCGGGGGGTGGAATGGGGCAGGACTGGGCAGGGGGGAGCAGAATGGGATTGGGTGAACATTATTATAAAATCATGGAACCAAGGTCAGAGGGCACGAGTGTGGCTTTGTATTCCTGGAGTCTCATTAAAGCTTCTGCTCTTCTCTATCTTCTCTCCTACTACATTTGACTGGAGTTTTGTCTTTCTTGATCCTTAAGGCATTGTTGCAAAGGCATTTGATAAGGGAATTTATCACTTAAGAAGTATGTTTGGTGGTTGTTTTAAAACATTTAGACATGCAAATAGCCTACACATGGTGGGGAGAGAGAGCCAAGGCCACTCCTCAATGGCCCAGTGGTTTCTGTAGATAATAAATCAAGGAATATGTCAAAAAGGTAAGATAACTACAGAAATTCATTAATTAGACCAGTTTGAGCTGTTAAAAAGATGGGTTACAGCTGCCTTCTGAGCAAAGTTGAAAAGGGCACAGCGAGCAAGACCCATAACCTTCATCCTCAAGACCCCCGAAGACCCCTGCCCAAGACCACTGGAAATCACTGCACAGACTCAGAGAGGAGGGGCTCAAGGTGGAGAAAATGAAAATTATTTCCGGGAACTGATTAGAATAACCCTGCCTTTTTCTAATAAAATAATGCATTTGTATGGCAAAATAATGAATCTGTACACTGCAATTGCACATAAACAAGCCTGTGAGAGCAGACAGGGGTGCACGTTTTCGGAGGAACGACCCCCCCCCGTGCATCCAGCACTGAATAAATGCCCCTCTCTAGAACCTCTTGGGGTGTGGGGCTGTTATTCCACAAATCACATTGCTGGTTTTATGCCCAGTTCACTGAACACCCACAGTTGGTCATGCCTGGTTTTTGAGAGGGGCAGGACAACAGAAAGACACAGTGCATAAAAACAGGAATAACAGTTATACAGAAAATGAGAGACCTCGCCTACACGGGCGGCTGGAAAGCTGGGACCGCCTTTCACACCCCAGGAGCAGGAAAAAGGGCTGATGTGACAACACTGTAGCTGCTCCCCCAAACACCAGGCAGAGGTGTAGGAAGTAACAGGCCATGGCAGAGCAGAAACTGTATCTGCTTTTGGAACAAGTAACCAGACAACATCTGCAAACACCAGGCATTAGAACCCCACTGGACGCACATAACTAACAATGGGAATGTTGTGTTACACAGTATAAATTAATTTCAGGTGTTTTCTGAAGGCATGGGAGCCTTGCTGGTGTACAATTACAGTCACATGCCTATCTTGAGAGAAGAAATGTTTTTGGGGGGGATTGGCACAAGGTTTCTTCCTGCCTTAGCTCTTGGTACTGGTTCCAAGCACTGAGAGGGCTGCAGGTTTGAGGTGTCTCTGACTCCTGTCTCACTGGGATGACAAGGCTGGAAAAAAGCCACTTATTTACACAGCATTTATAAAAGGCTTTTAGAAGACAACTGAAGGCACTGGACACACTGCTGGCATTCAGGGAGGTGATGTAGCTGGGAAACAGGTCCATGTTCTACCTGCAGTACTCCAGTACTTAATATCCTTCAGTACCTACTTTTGTCAGTGCCTGGGCTGGGGTGGGACATGAAAGTGATCCCACTGTCCCTCCTGCTGCAGTCCCTTTGCTTGTCCCAGGTGAGTTACACACTCCTGAACCATCCTGCTCTGTGCAGCAGCCAGGACTCTGTGTGTGTGTCCCACTGCTTTGCCATCTGCATTTCTATGGTTTCACTCCATTCCCTGGGGAGTGAGAAGCCCTTGCAGAACACACCAGAATGATCTCACCCAACAGACACAAGAACCTTTCGTTATCTGGATTTAAATCATGTCTATTGTCAAATTATGAGTTAAAATGACACTACCAACCTGAACTAATGAATTTGCTTTGACATAAACACATCACTGAACTACTCATTTCTGTTTTCAGATCCTTGGTTCCCATCTGTGAGGCCCAAAATGACTTTGGGATCATTCCCTCCTTGGGAAGAGGAAGTAATTGTTTGTTGCAGAATGTTCAATACCTAAATGCATCAGTTCACATTGCACCAGAGCCCTTGAGACTCACACCCAACACACAGTGTAAAAGGCATCTGCTTGCACTAAGCACTCACGAGATGGAAAAGTGACAAGCCTGAGGAAAAGTGAGCAAACCCAGGCACAGGTAAGTTGAGGTGATCCATCCATCTCCCTGATTCTGGCACACAGACCAAGCTCTTGTTAATTTTAAGGAAGCAAAAGAAACACACAGTCATTTTAGTGCACCAGGCTAAAGCACTGACCCAGCCAGCAGCCTCTGAACCCCACAGGACGTGACAACCAGCCACAGAAACACAGGTTTTTCTTTAGCTGTCAATTCACAACCCGGGTACTTCTGAGGAAGAGTTTCTTTTACCACTTGGTTTAAATGCTCCAGTGGCCACGGAGCTGTCTAAAGGCAGATTGCACCTGCCCAGGGAAAGGTTAATGAACAGTGCCTACAGAAACCTCTTCCTTTCACAGCTGAGCATTTCCAGCATCTTTGGGAATGGCAGGGACAAAATAGACCACTCTGAGGTCTCTTATTTAATGAGATGCAGTTGAGTTTCTGGGACACAACACAAAAATAATGGTTCCCTGTTGTCCTTACCTACAAAGCCTACACCTGCCTTTCTGAGCTGGCTGGTGTCCAGTTTTCCTCACTGGCTGGGAAGGGAGCTTGGAAGTGACACATCCCCACTGCCAGGGCTGCATCACACTCAGAATAAAGTACAGCCTGTGACTGCTGCAGCTGCTCGGAGTAATTCATTATTTACAAGTCTTATTCTAGACTTTGTCTTACCAAAGTCTTGCGCAATGAAGTTGATGTAACTCTAAAAAAAAAAAAAAAAGTCTTCCAAGATAAAAATGCAGCTGCTGGATTCTGGATAAGCTCGCTATAACCAGAAAACTATTGAATATACTTGCAAGAGTAAAAACCTGCTTACAAAATAATGATGATAATACCACCTAAGTGCAGTAACCACATTGCTAGCATTTGCCTAGATCTCAAAACTATATGCTATTTCCTTTTCATTGCCCTCAAAACCTTTTGCAGGCCATCAGCAAGCCTAGTTGGGATTTCCTCTGTCTTTCTCTGCTTAGCCCACTTCCAGCCTCCCTTTGTGCTCCGCAGGGAAGCTGCCAGGCAGTCACTGTCACCTGCGGAGATCTCACAAGTGCTCTCCTAACACAAAGACCACCTCTGTGTGTTCCTACCTGCCAGGGGAATTATGCTTTTCCACAGTGCTTGGAAAATAAAGAAAACAAAAACCACACCAAAACAACCACTCGCTTAAGGTAAAAAGGCTCAAGTAAGCTAATAAAATTAATGGAGGGATTGTCTTTGAGAGACGGTGATCAGTCTGGCATTAAAAACTGTATTACTGTGAGCTACGAAGTTAAGCCTCAAGAAGCAGAAAATACCAAAATGTAGACTATGCAGATGGACAGATACAAAGCACAGAGACAAACAGTTATTGCGGATGTCACAAAGTCAACACGCTGCAGGAAGAGGTTTTATTCAGAATCTGATCCCTCTAATGATAAACTTAGTTTCACACCTCTTTGCTGGTGGTTTTTGCATCAGGGTAAACTATGCTGTTAATAGATGGATGCTACTTATGTTTGTCTTACATCGCACACTAAGTTTAATACCTTACAATACGACTTTTCAAGCGCTGAACAATAAAGCCACAGGCATGACCAGGGGGATGGATGTGTCCAACACCTCGGATGAGCTGTGGAACATCGCGATCACATCTCCTACAGCCAGAGCCTGGTCACTGCTCACATCTCCTACAGCCAGAGCCCGAGCACCGCTCACATCTCCTACAGCCTGAGAGCCTGGGCACCGCTCACATCTACAGCCCGAGCCCAGGCACCGCTCACATCTCCTACAGCCTGAGAGCCCGGGCACCGCTCCCTGCCGAGGTGCGGGCAGAGGCACCGAGCCGGTGCTCCTGCCGGGCGCTGGCAGCGACCACAAGGCACAGCCTCCTCTACCCAGGGCTCGACACTCCTTGTGGTGATGATGTGGCACGGGAGCTCCGAGCCGCCCGCGGGCCGAGGTGAGCGAAAACCTCGCCTCGGGGAGCGCAAAGACCTGCGAGGGGCTTTAAGACCCGCCGAACCGCCGTCTCCGTGCCCGGCCGCCCCGGCGCGGGGAGGGCAACGGAGGCCCCGGCGCGGGGAGGGCAGCGGAGCCCCCGGATCAGGGTGGGCAGCGGAGCCCCCGGATCAGGGTGGGCAGCGGAGCCCCCGGATCAGGGTGGGTAGCGGAGCCCCCGGATCAGGGTGGGCAGCGGAGCCCCCGGGAGCGCTGCCCGCCCTGCGGCGCTGCCCAGCCTTGCCCTGCCCTGCCCAGCCCCCGGGCCCCGCGTCACCGGACATGGCCGCTCCCCCTGGCACGGCAGCGCGTCCCGCCGGGACCGGCACCGGCCCCGGCATCGGCCCCAGGGATGGGCCCCAGGGATGGGCCCACGGGATCGACCACCGGGATCGGCTCTCGGGACAGGGACCGGCCCCGGCCCCGGTCCCGGCGGGGGCA
>VWZG01004252.1:0-21103 GCA_013396735.1 Grallaria varia | reverse complement strand
CTATGATTCTATGATTCTTTTTATAGATCCCATTCCAGTGTCGCCATTAGCTCATCTCATTCACCCTCATTTCTTGTTTGATCTAGTTCAGATGAATGAGCATCTTTCCAGGAAGCACAACGAAGAATGGTGGAAATAAATAACCAAGGGGATTTAAGATTTCTTTTTGACTTTCAACCTGGTTTCCTGAGTGTGAGCACCCAAGTCAGACCTGACTTGGGAGAGATGCTGATGTAAGTGTACAATACAGAAAAAGATTAGACCTAGAAGAGGTAAAGTTAAGTGACATGACTTGTCCAAAGACTGGACATAAAACCAAATCTCCATAAATGTACAAGAAGTATCCCACACTGCGCTTCCTATTGACGTTTAACATTTAAAGAGTGTTTTTGTTTGTTTGTTTGTTTTTGTTTTGTTAGTTTCTGTTTTTTGTTAAGTGCTCACAAAGCCTTGTACACTGAGGTGTTCTACTTCTCAGCTCTCTACTTCCAGTTTTCCACCATGTATCCTACAGCCATCACTGTTTTTGTATTATCTCTACCACACATCAGCATATGTATTTCAATTTAAAACATCAGCCAGGGGAATTAAGAGTTGCATATCCACGGTATGAACTCATCACTTCTCAAGGCAAACTAAATTTAAAAAATAAGTAGATATATTTATATAAGTGTATATAAAAAGCTAAATATACAAACCATTCAATCAGACACTTCAGAAAATTAAATTAATGAAAAACTAATGATAAGTTCACAGTTCAGTCATTAGGTTCTTAAATTGCATATTGTCTGTGCCAGAATACTGATGCAGCCTCACAAACTCGCAGGTAGCTCAGCAGGTACCTGTCTATCATCATTTATTACGGCACCTATCAGCTCCAACCAGGGTTAGATCCTCACCGTACTCAGCACAGTACGGAGAAATGAAGTGGCACCATATTAAAGAGAACATCTCAAAATGATGGACCTAAAATTATTTCAAATGGACCAAATTTTCAGATTTTGATGGAATTAGGACTCCACAGTGGATAAAGTAATTTGAACAGTGTATTTTAAGGGCTCTCATTTTAACAAAGCTGCCTAAACACACACACACACACATTTTTAGCCACGCTTTTGTGCAAATTATCGATATATATTTTCAATATTTTAGCCAACAAAGACTATAATGAATAGATTCTCATCTGCTAAAGACAATGAACCTACTCTCCTTCCCCCAGTAATTATAATCTCCTGTGTACTTTGTACTTTTACAGCAGTATGAGTGCTGTAAGCTGGAGATACCACTACCAATTCTCACAATTTTGTCACGATTCCCATATTATTTGGTAATTTTTTTCTTAAAGTATTATTTAACAAAAATTAAAACAAAAAAGCTGCACTTCTGGTTATAAAATTCTGATGAAACAACTGAAAATGCAAAGCCTAGGGTCTCAAGAATATAGGAAGCAAACAGGGAAAAATCTTCCGCCAAATTTTTTTTTTTTTTAAATTTCATGATACTGAATACCTCATTGAAAATTTGGAAAGCTTAGGTTTAACAATTCTTCTCATGACTCCGAAAGGAGTAGTTGTCATGTGTTTTGTACAATGATGGACATGGCTAGTTTTATATGTCACCCCACATCTGAGGACCACCCTTTCTGTTCCTTTGTATGCAGACAGGCTGATGCTGTAATCAGGTCTGCAGAGGGTGGCCACAGCACTAAGGTAGGCACAGTGGGACAATATATCTTTTCTCCTGTGTGGGTCTTTCATGCAGGCAATGACAAGGAAAAACATTCTTTTTAAAGCAAAATAATTGCAAACCCACAAAGTTTGGCAGAAAAATTTAAAGGAGGCGTTGTACCAGAAACTTCTTATTTTCTGTAAACTAAATATAAAATTGACTCCATCGACTTGAAATTCTCACTTTCTGTTAAATTCCTTAAAATTATTATAAGCTTGCAGTTGGGAAAGTTTCACAATTTACCATCAACCAAAGCAAACTGCTTCTGAAAATAAATCCCTGACTACAGTGTGCAAGGGATAACAGAAGAAAGATGAGGTATGTTCACAAATCATGGCTAGAGTTTTTCAAAATCAATAATTAGCAAAACACAATGACCCAATAGTTATTTAGTGCTGTGTATTCAAAAAGTAATTTGTGTAGATATTATTTGTTGCACATTTAATGTCAAACCACAAAGTTTTAATTACTAAATATTAAGATACATTTTAACATATGATTTATGATTTAGTACTTGTAATTCAAGCTATAAAAACCATACAATAACAATAGAACTAATTACATTTATTGGTGGAACTTTAACTCCCACACATGTTAATCACTTTCAATTATTCCCCTAGTAATCTATGACGCAGCAAGGTATAGAAAAGGAGACTGAGGGGAGACCACATTGCAGTTACAACTTCCTCATGAGGGGAAGAGGGGTGGCAGACACTGCTCTTTTCTCTATGGTGACAATTGACAGAACCCAAGGGAATGGCCTGAAGTTGTGGCAGGGGAGGTTTAGGTTGGATATAAGAAAAAGGATTTTCCCCCAGAGAGTGACTGGGTACTGGAACAGTCTCCCCAGGGACGTGGTCACAGCACCAAGCCTGCCAGAGTTCAAGAAGCATTTGGATGATGCTCTCAGGCACTTGTTGTGACACCTGGGGATGTTACTGTGCAGGGCTACGGGTTGGACTTGATGATCCTTGTGGGTCCATTCCAACTGAGCATAGCCTGTGAGTATTACTGTAAGAAAATGTGTGCCTGTGTTGCAGCAACTGGGAAACAGTTACTGTGCACCCAAGTATGATATTACAGACTCATCCTGTTTTTCTTAACATCTTACAATCACAGACAAAAGAAAATGTAGATCAAAAAGCTGCAAAGACCAATAAAATTTGCAGATGCTGTGGCATGTATTTGAAAACTGCAGCCAAGTTTTACTGTTTTTTTTTTAAATGAAGGACTTTCAAATCATATCCTGATTTTTATGGTAGGATGAAATTTACAATGAAGACTAGGTTTGACCACCAAAGTTTTATTCACAAAAATGGTCCTCCTTTTTTACCAATTTCATATGTAATGGTCCTATTTGGTCTCTTTTCACTTTGAGTTTCCCATTGAAGTACATGCCCACACCCCAGTCAAGGGACAAGGCAGAGCAGAGCTGCTTTTCTTGTGGTACCTCCTTTAGCAGCTGCAAACAAAGAAGGGCCTGGACAGGTACTGTCCCTGCAAGGCTGAACACTTCTCCGCATTGCCCTCAGAGAGCGGCAGTTCCTCCCCTTTGATGGTACAAAGGCCCATGAACAAGTCTTTGTTTAATATCAGGTTTAGCTGGGTTTCTATGCTTAATGCAAGAACATCCCATTTTCACCAAGAGCCTTGCACCTTCATGAAGTGACAAGCTGGGGATGTCTGTAGCTGAGATAACTGCAAGCTATCAGGACAGACCTTGCAGCACTGAACATGCAAAGTGAATTAAAAATATATTGATTGAAAACACAAATGTTTCTGGACTTTTTTTGCTTGTTTTCTTTTTCCCTGCAGGCAAAATAAAATGCAGAGGGCTCAGGCAGAAACCTTCACTAAAATTAAAGCCATGTGCTTCACACTGCTCTCCTGTAAGAGGCACAGATGCAGAAGGAGCAGTTGTCCAACAGGTCTCCATAACAACTATAACCTACAATTTCATGAATCAGTTGACCCAAAATCCTTGCAAAGGAAGTGTAGAAGTGGCACTGTTGCTATGTGGTGTAGCTGCTCTATCAATCTCCTGATCACCCCCACATAAAGCAAGGAAGAAAGTGAAGCGATCGAAACTTGTCATAAGACAGTAATTGCCCATCATCTGTTCTATTTCTTTTTTTGACTTTTTTGCAATTACTAAGTGCCATATGGATATAAAGTTTAAGAGAAAGGAGATGATAACAAAATAAAATCTTAAAAATTAATATTGTGATGAAATAGTTCAGGGTTTATTTCAATGATATCTCCTTCGGTGTATGAATTATTTAATCAAACTGCTTTCAGTGGAACTTAAAGATCAACCACCTCTACCAAAACCAGGTGTTAATATCCTTTGATTTTTTTAAAAAAACATTGGGCTACATTAAAATTACATTTCAGGTGTAGTTTTGCATGACAGATATGTGATGTGTCAATGGTTATGTATTATATTCTTCCTCTCAGGCATGTATCTCCTGCAGAGACAGCAGACCATTGAAGTTGACCCTTACTGAGACCATCTTGTCTGTCAGACAAAGGTCCTTTTTAATCTCTTACTCACTGCTTCCTGCGATGGATGTAAACTTTAGCTCAGCTTGTGATAATTTCACAGGCCCTGAGCACCCTGACCCTGGAAGCCCCAAAATCAGAAGTCTTGTTCTGAAACATTGATGTGCTTCATATTAAAGTAGAACAAAAGTGAAGAAACATTCACCAGTGTGACCAGAGAAACAGGACAAATGGGAATGACACCTTGGTCATCTGTTACCCATGCCACCTCAACCCACTGACTGAAACATGATGGAAAAGCTCCCCAAGACTCCTTCAAGCACTCTGTTTAGGAAACAGTGAGAAAGGTCTCCAGTTGATTTTTATTCCTGTCCTCTGCTGAGCATATGTATCTCTGAGCATCTAGTGACCGAAACGTTTTACAAAACCTACAGATATTCTGCCAACACTTCACTTTGGATGCCCAAGTTACAGAAGAATAACCAGGACTGAAACACAGGGCAGCTGAAAATAAGAACTCAGGAATGCCAAGACAGAAGAGCTGGTCCATAAGCTTCATTGCAGCTGAGAAGCAACAGGCACATACAACACAACCCATATTTTGCCCAAAGATGTGGTTATAGGAGGAATTATTCACCTTCAAGGTATATAAAAATTTAGTTTTGAGCCTATTTAGTGGAAGATCATCAATTCTCAAATGATCTTTAGATCAGGAAAATGAACAGTTCTCAAGTCTCAAATATGTACATGTCATACACATTTTACAAACACTCTTCCAGAAGCACAGGGAAAATGAAATTGGCACTAATTTCTAAAAACCAAAAGGGTTAAGAAAAATTTTAAGTTCTTGAAATAGTAACAGTGGTCATGCTCTGGATTGTTCTTGCTACTCAGGGCAGCACAAGATTAAAACCAAAACACTCATGTATGCTTTTTCTTAACTAAGGCGTTCATCTTCTGTTCAGGCAGGAACCACTTTAATCAGTTTTCAGTTAGATTGAACTAACGTGTTGTAAACAAAAAATGTACATATGTGTCTGCTGATTCCTGTGTCTATAAAACCAATTGTAATGCTCTGCAATTTACCTTTCCACAATAAACAGGACCTTTCTTTTCTTTTTTAGTTTTCTTCAATAGAACACATCCTGATTACACCAGCGTCTCAAAATTAAGCAAGGAGACTATAGCTACACTGAAAGAATGGTAACAAGTTTAACGGGCAACTTTGTGTACCAGCTAGAGCCAACAAATCTGCCTTTAGAGAAAAGGGTGAAAGCCTGACAAACTGGACATTCAGCAGTTCCAGCACCAGGTGCAGAGCAGCTTTACACTAAGCAGAATTTACCCCACCTAACATCACTTAAGGGTTTATAGAAAGCCTAACAAATGACAAAACATAAATCTTCCCAGCAACTTCTGCAAACCTTTGTGGAAAAATTGCAAAACTGAGTAAACCCCCCAAGCTTCTCCTCATGTTCAGTGTCCATCTATACAGATAAAGTTGCATTTGTTAATGTGATTTTGCTTTAAAACTGTTCTTGTAAGTCCTCAGCCTATACCTCTGGTCTTTCTGTCCCACAACAGAAACTGCTGCCTTGTACACCGTCTGGACAAAGAGGATCCAATGCATTTTGTTTTTACTCAGTCTTTCAGGTTTATGCACACTTGGGACTTTATTCTCTTATCTCAAAGCCAGAAAATATGCAGTGATCTTCCAGTTGCAAAGAAAGCCTCACAGACCTGAATGTGACCACTGGCTCAGTTGTTCCTATATGTCTGCTTTCAGGAAGGTGATCACAAAGAATTTAGAAAATCTGTGACAGTCTTCAGGAAAGAAGGCAATGGATAATTCACACTTACCAACTCTACAAAGGCAAGTCCACCATAACTGTGAGCAACGAAAAACACGTTCTCTGCAGCTGACTGGGAAATAAAATGGTCCCAAACATAAACTGCATGTTCTTCAGGGGATCCATTATCCTGCAGAAAGAAGTTACAGTTGTGACAATTACCTTTAAAAAAAAGGTAATTCTGTGTAAAAGCAAAGAGTTCCTATATCTTAAAATGTTTTGTTAAAACAAACCTCAAATGAATATAATCTAGTGTGAAAAAAGAACAGATTCTTTTGTCTAAATAAAGCAAATTTAGGATTGCAATTTAAAGGAGGTAAAACTGTTGGGGTTTTTTTGTCTTACTTTAATATATACAACAAAAATAAGGCAGCTGCCAAATTTTGTCTAAATACCATGATGACAATTCTGCTAAACAGAGGCATTCAAAGAAATTATGAGCTACTGTTTAGGTTTTCATTCTTTTGACTAGTCTTTGTCAAATGTTTGTTCACTGATGGTTTGTTTAAAGTAGTTATGCCTTAGTCTGATAAAACAAATAAGGTAGGAACAATATAAACAGAGAACCATAAAACCATTTAGGTTGGAAAACACGTATAATTTCAGTTTTTACATTTTTTTTTTCTTATTAGGGGTCACTGGAAATCTGTCAAAGATTAAAATTGTGGTATTTGCAACTGCTGTTTTAAATGCTACTTCTTGTGACTGCAGACTATGAGGCACAGCACAAATAAAACACTTCTTGTCTCGTTGGAGCCATTACTTTGGAGTTTTTGATAGTTAGGGGACTATTTTTCTGTATTATTGAACAAGATTTTGTCAAAGCCAGCCAATGTAAAAGTCATTCAAGGCACTAGAGTGACATACACTGATTTTACTGCACTCTCATCAAAAGTCGAGCTTGTGCACTCCCACCTTAGAGACATTCAGAAAGCACTGTACCCCTCTATATTTTCCTCATTTCTCAGTTTGTTGAGGTTGTAACTACAAATATGGTCTAGTCTCAGGTGACAAGAGTAAGACGGTCTGGTAGATACCCTGCTCCACTAGGATTTCACACACCCAGCATTACAATGCAGGCTCCTTCCAGTCTCTTAAGTGCCAGAAAGACCTGATCAGCCAAGGTCAGGTAATTTCCTCAAATTTGCATCCCTTTTCCCTTTGCTCTGCTCCACAATCAACTTCATAATCTTAGGTGACTCTGACATAGGCCACAAAAGCCTCGTTTCCCTGGGGAAAACAAAGCACAAAGCTACTGGCAGAAGCTGCTAATTATGCAGTGTGAATTACTGTAATTATTGCAACTTTACCAAGAACGTTGAAGCGATTTAGGTCTCAGACCCATTCTGCAACTCAGTTTTGAGAATTTAAGCTCTTATAGATGTCCAAAAAAAGTGGGAAGAGAGACAACTAAATGATGTGCTGGACTTAGGCTTTTAGTTCTATTTTCATGCCCTGTTTCCTAAATAAGAGTGAGATGGCTACTACAAATCTTTAATGGACCTGAACCCAAAGCTTTTAAAACAATTATGTGCTTCTATGTTTTTTGTCTATGGCAGCAGTGATTAAAAGCCAAAAAACACAGGATTCTTCTTAATCTTTGACATGTTCTGCTCTTGACTGACTATGACAGTAATTATCTATCGCCTATTGTAAACCACCTCAGCATGGGGAAAGGGCTTACTTCAAAAGAGCTTATTGCTGTTTTGAAATTTGATTGTAGAGATAAGTAAAGGAGGTAAAGACTCCTTCCTTTGTGAGGAAAGAGGGAAGTTTTTCCAGGGAAGTGTTATGAGGAAAATATGATTGACAGACCACAGATAACGCTGAAGAACAACTTGGACTGGAGTTTCCTATGGAAAGGTCATGTACACCAATTAAGATACGTATGAAAACCACATTAAAACACTGACAGATTTTTAAAAATACTAGTTTATCTGGAAGATTTATTTTAGTTAAATACACAGGAGGTATATATTAAAAATAATAATATTACCATTAATACTGTTCACAGCAATTTGTGTATAGGTACCCAACCTTGCTTTAACATTTTGAGAAAAAAAGGAGGTGGCTTATGGTTAATATAGCATTTTCAGGTATTTTGTATTTATTATTCTATGTGCTGCTGGGAGAAGCATATAATTTTAGATTCCACAAGACTAAGACATCAGCAAGAATTTTCTGAACTCAGCCCAAAGAAGCTTCCACCGATTAAAGCATAACCATCAGTCTAGTAAACCAAATCAATAACTGCACAACTTTACAGTCTAGTACAAAGACTCACTAAGATTCCATACAAGCAAAAAGAAATTAGATAGAACAAGTTAGATAAAGACTGTAACTACAGTTTCCTTTATAACTGGTGAAAAAAAAAAGCCATAAAATGACAGGATAAACTGTGTTGCTGTACATACTCTACTAGTTTCTAAACAAGGTAAGAAAAGCACATATGTGTGTGAAAAGGAGTTCAGAGGAGTCCTATATGTTTAGAAGAAAAGCTCTCTCTTCAGAGCATCTGCTTATTTTTTCCCCTTGTAATAAGCCCATATTTTAAACAACTTGGACAGAGAATAACCTGGCACCATGTCTGTACAAGAAACACCTGGCTGTGGGAGAAGAGCACAGCCAGTCTCCTTAGGATTTCAAACTGTGCTGGGTCTGTGAGGATTAACCTCCTCTGCCTGGCCTGGATTAAATTAAGAGGCTGGATGCTGCATTTTCAGTATGAAGGGTGACAGTCTCAGGCAGCTGTTGCTTTCCATCTGAATGCACTTACATAGGACATTGTTAAATTATTTGATAGAGAGGGAGGTCTCTTTACATAATTATCTGTATGACTGTACAGAAATGAATGGAGATTAGCCAGAAGCAATCACACTATGTACCTCAAAAGGCATCTGAGGCTGAATGTATTCTTGTTTGTGAAAAAAACAAGAGACAGGTCCTGGAAAAGCTGAACTTAGATTTCCACCTCCTGAAAGCTAGTAATCTGTAACAGGTAATTAAATATATCTAAATAAGTGGTCTGGTTCTTTGGAGGTGTGGAAGTCATAACTGTGATTTTCATCCCTCTGAAAATCCCTCTCCCTGACCAATATACATAATTAGACATGAAAGGAAAACAATTTTAAGAACCATGTTATTGAAAAGCCCCCATCCAACATTTAACCAATACAAAGTAGCCCAAAATAAGGCACTTAATCAGATTGCTGCAGATCAGGTACCTTCTGACTGGACTCCTGTACCCTAGATTTGTGGTGCTCGGGTGGGGAATAGAGCAGATGCTTTGAGTAAAGAAGGTACAACCTCAGTTCCCATCAAGCAAAATCTTACCTGTTTCTGTTTTCAATGGAATACAATCAGTAAGATTTACTCTTGAAATCAACAATGAATGAAACCCATGTCTTTTTCTTAATAACTATTGTATATTAGTTCTTCTCACCAATCAAAACAGAGCAAATATAACTCATTTACCATCAGTGACTATTAATGCTATGGAGTCTATAAGATATTGAACACCTGTCATACTTGGATGCAGCAAATCCCACTGAAGACTGCCTTTGAGACAGAGGTGATTAAAATCATTTAACCCAAGTATTGCTGAGGGATTTTAGATTGCTGATTTATTTCTTTGCTTGAATGCTAGAGAAGACACACATTCTGGAACCTGCTATAAAAGGGGCACCCATAAAAGTAATATAGAAGATAAGTAGTCAGCTATTAGGTTCTGATTCAGTTAAGGGCTGGTGCATGGGGCAGGCTAATCAAAAAGATGCTCTTGCCGCATATCACTGAATGACAAGCGATCAACAAGTGTTTAGAAATAGAATGAAATTTTATTTTAGGTGGAAGAGATGAATATTGACAAATACCAGATTAAGAACAGATTCCTTTTTCTAGTGACATAAACTGTTTTTTTTCCCCAGTGTTTTTAAAAACACTGTCTCTGAACTGTATACAAAAAAATGCCTCACTTTTTAAACCCAAGTAGTGATTGCTCGAAAAAAAGATCATAAATGGTTAATACGGAGCTTTTAATTTTAATATAAAAATTTAATCAAATAATTTAACAGTACAGTCTATGAAAATAATATTATAATGACTAATAAATTCATGTTTTGCATATATCTGAAGCCATTTAATTTCCCAGGGCCAGAACCTCTCTTACAGCTGCTTGCAGCAGCAGCTTATAGAAGTGAAGAGTTTGCCAGTTGCTGATGTGCTCAACCTCAAGTCAAGGCCTGGAATAAGTTAGCAATGTTGTGGGTTCCTCTAGCCTAGACTAGATGGGCCCAATTTTGAGGGATCTTACAGCAAGAACAGAAGCCCCTGACTATGTTGTTTTGGGGTCTACGCAACGCTGACAGAAATATAGTTGTATAAAATGCTGATCCATGTTTTGTTTCAAAAGGAGACTTTGCTTTGAGAAAACTAACTTGCAGATTCAGAACTCTCTCTGTAGTAGTTTTTATCTCCCTAAAAACCCAAAATGACTGTGGGCAAATACCCAGGCCATCCATTGGGCAGAAAAGTAGAGGGAGAGAGGTCAGATTTTGGTCTGCCATTTTCCCCAGTATTGCTAGTGCTAGGAGTTGAAAGGTATATAGAATCTTTACGGCTAGAGCAATTAGGAATACACAGACAAGCAGTTTGCACATGGTGAATACAACATTATGTTCTTTTGCATTCAAAAAACAAGTTAAATTTACTAATGTAATACCAGTCATCAATTCTTAAATACCAAGCACAAGTAACACAGCAACTGAAGAATAGAATCAGCTATGCCAGATTCTAACACAAAGACATTGCTAGGTCTGCAGTTATGATGAACTACCTGAGTTGACAGCACAACATTACCTAAACAACATTTGCATATTTGTGTAATTATTTCCTAAGGTTAATTAGCTCCTGCAAAGCAGCTTGCCCTTTGAGAGTGCTTTGAGAGTGATAGGTTCACATATTTTCTGTTTCAGTGCCAAATTTTATTTTATTCTTTTTCGTTTAAGGTAGACGGTTGCTGGAAAGTTACAGATGGGTCAAGAGTTGGAGACTTTGAACCACTATCGACTTTACTGGGACAGAGCAGCTCAGATGTCACCTTAAACTTCTAATTCCTCAAAACAAAACAAAAAACCACTCAAACTAATAAAAATCAACTTAGCTTTCAGCTCTGGTAACAGCCCTCTCCTTCTACTTTGGTTTTTTTTGGTTTTTTTTGGTTTTTTTAATCAAGGAGTTGGAATCACATTTTTTTATGACAAGTGAAAAGTGGAATGTACACAAATAGGGAAATATGCCATACAGCTGAATAGCTTTTTAACAAATTATTTGAAGGTGGTTTCTGTAATTACAACTTTTCTCAACAAAACCATTTCCTCTTCTAGCTCAAGGAGCTACTGTATGTTACGCGTCTTAAACACGGGACAAGAAAAGTGCATGATCGCTGGGAAGCAGAAGGATGCAGAAGGCTCAAGTCTCCTGTCCCTGGAGATGTTAGATCCGTCTCCACCAGCAGCACTTTGACAGCTACATACAGCTTGTCCCATTGCCTCAGGGAGCTATGGGTCAGGCAAACTTTTGCTATTCCCCGCAACCTTTCAAAAAAATCATTACATTAAAATTAATATATAACATAACTATAACAACACCCTTTTCCAACATCACCCTTTATGAGTATTACATGATGCTTATCAACTGCTGCATTTTTCTCAATCCTTTTGCAAATATTTGCCTTACATGAGACAAAAACTTTTCATTAAGGTGGAACCTAATGTGATGAGTTGCTATCACCAGAGCAGCTCCAAAATCTCAGTGCAGTACAAGGTCTAAGAGGCTTTTGTCATTGTTTTGGAATGCCACTCCCTAATTTAGTCCTCTCACCCAAGACTCTCTCAAGCCAGGTGGCACTCCCCTCTGCACCTTCTGGTGGGAGACCCAAAAGACAGAGGTTGTGCCTTGGACAAGAACAACTTACTGAAAACAGCAATTAGATAAGAAAAACAACAGTATCAGCAGCAATATTAATAACAAAAGTATACCAAAAAAGGGTGGTTTAAGTGCAAATGCTCCCTGGGTCTGAACCGATACAATGCAACCTCAAAACAAGGAACAAAATGGCAAATATACCCTCTGCACACATGCTTTTTTCCCCCAAAAAAGCCACATCTCCCCCCATTCTTGGATGTGAAAATCCCTTACTTCCAACACCCAGAGATGATGTGAGGTGGTATAGAACACTAATTTAGACACTCCCAGATGGCTCCAGGCTCTGCCCTCTCACAACTACTGAGAAGAAATTAACTCTGTCCTGGGTGAAACCCACAACATTATTCACTGCTTACATATATATATATACATAATCATAGGTATCATAACTAGAGTTAATGTCCACCCCTCCAAGTTGCTTGTTGAGTTCATTTAGTCCAAGACTACGGGTTCTCCCCATCCTAGATGTCTTCCAGGGCAGGAGGGCTGGTGTGCTGTCAGGAGCTCATGACTGGTGTATCTGGAACTCATTGTCCATGGTAATTACATCCTACAGTGGCAGCCTCATTCAGCAACCAATATTATAGAATTCAGCATTACAGATTATTTTANGAACAACTTACTGAAAACAGCAATTAGATAAGAAAAACAACAGTATCAGCAGCAATATTAATAACAAAAGTATACCAAAAAAGGGTGGTTTAAGTGCAAATGCTCCCTGGGTCTGAACCGATACAATGCAACCTCAAAACAAGGAACAAAATGGCAAATATACCCTCTGCACACATGCTTTTTTCCCCCAAAAAAGCCACATCTCCCCCCATTCTTGGATGTGAAAATCCCTTACTTCCAACACCCAGAGATGATGTGAGGTGGTATAGAACACTAATTTAGACACTCCCAGATGGCTCCAGGCTCTGCCCTCTCACAACTACTGAGAAGAAATTAACTCTGTCCTGGGTGAAACCCACAACATTATTCACTGCTTACATATATATATATACATAATCATAGGTATCATAACTAGAGTTAATGTCCACCCCTCCAAGTTGCTTGTTGAGTTCATTTAGTCCAAGACTACGGGTTCTCCCCATCCTAGATGTCTTCCAGGGCAGGAGGGCTGGTGTGCTGTCAGGAGCTCATGACTGGTGTATCTGGAACTCATTGTCCATGGTAATTACATCCTACAGTGGCAGCCTCATTCAGCAACCAATATTATAGAATTCAGCATTACAGATTATTTTAGCCCAAAAATCAAATCCCCTTGAGATACACATTGTCTTGACCTGTCTATCTGCATTACTCACCAAGTGCACCCAGGTCCTTGAGCAAAAACAATCCCATGGATGGTCTTGCCTTTGTCTGAGGCTGGATTAATCCAAACTGTCTTTCCTAACAGACTGCTTATATGCATCATGGGGACTTGTTCCCCTTCTATAGTATGTGGAGGTTTTGATTGGGCAGGGCCAGCTCAACTGGTAGAGCCTCCAGTGTTAATGAACTAAGTGGCCTCTGCCAAATATAGACNACTACTGAGAAGAAATTAACTCTGTCCTGGGTGAAACCCACAACATTATTCACTGCTTACATATATATATATACATAATCATAGGTATCATAACTAGAGTTAATGTCCACCCCTCCAAGTTGCTTGTTGAGTTCATTTAGTCCAAGACTACGGGTTCTCCNTTTGAAGGTTCCACCACTCTTTGCCTTCAATGTGGTTTTTAACTGTCCATTGTACCATTCAATTTTTCCAGAGGCTGCAGCATGATAGGGAATATGACATACCCACTCAATCCCATGCCCTTTGGCCCAGGTGACTATAAGGCTATTTTTGAAATGAGTCCTGTTGTCCAACTCAGTTCTTTCTGGTGTNCATGACTGGTGTATCTGGAACTCATTGTCCATGGTAATTACATCCTACAGTGGCAGCCTCATTCAGCAACCAATATTATAGAATTCAGCATTACAGATTATTTTAGCCCAAAAATCAAATCCCCTTGAGATACACATTGTCTTGACCTGTCTATCTGCATTACTCACCAAGTGCACCCAGGTCCTTGAGCAAAAACAATCCCATGGATGGTCTTGCCTTTGTCTGAGGCTGGATTAATCCAAACTGTCTTTCCTAACAGACTGCTTATATGCATCATGGGGACTTGTTCCCCTTCTATAGTATGTGGAGGTTTTGATTGGGCAGGGCCAGCTCAACTGGTAGAGCCTCCAGTGTTAATGAACTAAGTGGCCTCTGCCAAATATAGACCCCAATGTTTGAAGGTTCCACCACTCTTTGCCTTCAATGTGGTTTTTAACTGTCCATTGTACCATTCAATTTTTCCAGAGGCTGCAGCATGATAGGGAATATGACATACCCACTCAATCCCATGCCCTTTGGCCCAGGTGACTATAAGGCTATTTTTGAAATGAGTCCTGTTGTCCAACTCAGTTCTTTCTGGTGTGCCATGTCACCACAGCACTTGCTTTTCAAGGCCCAAGATGGTGTTTCAGGCAGTGCTGTGAGGCACAAGGTACATCTCCAGCCATCCAGTGCTTGCTTCCGTCATGGTCAGCAAGTAGCATTTGCCTTGGTACGTTTGCAGGACTGTGATGTAATTAATCCATCAAACCTTCCAAGATATGTATTTCGACCACTGTCCACCACACCACAGAGGCTTTACCCACTTGGCCTGCTTGATTGCAGTGTGTGTTTCACAGATATAGATAACTTGGGAGATAGTGTCCAAGGTTAAGTCATCCCCTCAATCATGAGTCCAACTATCTGTTGCATCTCTTCTCTAAAGACCTGAGGTATCATGAGTCCACCGAGGCAGAAATAATTCACCCTTATGTTGCCAGCCCAGATCCACCTGAAACAGTTTAACCTTGGCATCTCCATCCACTTTTCTGTTGTGATGTTACTCAGTAGCCCAATTCTTGGGTATATGTGCATCTACAAGATGTACTTTTATAGCAAATTTCTCTACCCAGGCAGTGATGTCTTCCTCAGACTGGGTTTCCCTCTGCACTGTCAATTGGTGTTTTTCTATTGGTCCAGCCACTCCCACAGAGAATTTGCTGCCATTCAAGCACTCTGTCAGTGCAGAGGTAGGGCACTGGCTATTTCTCTTGTTCAGTGATATCTAAAGCCAGCTGGATGGCTTTCAGTTCTGCAACCTGACTTGATCTACCTTGTCCCCCAGTACATTCTGCAACTCACTGTGTAAAGACAGAAGCTTTCCATTTTTGATGTATCCCTATGATACAGCAGGAAGTATCAATGAAGAGAGAGTATAATTTTTCAATTTTTGGTGGCTAATTATATGGTGGGACCTTCTCAGCATGTATCACTTTCTTCTCCTCTTCTGGAGAGGAGAAGAATTTTCGCCTTCACACCAGTTTGTGGTGACTTCCAACATCCCCGAGTGACTAGGATTTCCTATCTGAGATCTCTGTGTGATCATCATGACCCACTTACTCCATGTAGCATTGGTGGCATGTTGTGTGGAAGGGATTTTCCCTTTGAACATCCACCTCAGCACTGGCAGTTGCGGTGCCAGGAGGAGCTGTGCTTCAGTGCCAATCAGTACTAGCAGCTTAAACCCCTTCAAAAGCTGACAGTATCTCTTTTTCTGTTGGGGTGTAACAGGCCTCAGCTCCAGAAACTCAGGGGTCATCCTCCGATTTCCCCAGGTACTTTTTGCCAGAGGCTCCAGGATGGACACATCTGCAGTGTAGAGCATATTTTTCACATCTTGTTCTGTCCTGTCTTGTCCAATAGCTATAGCATGAACAACCTCCTGTTTGATTTGTTCAAAAGCTTGTTGTTGCTCAGGCCACTACTTGAAATAATCCTTCTTCACTGTAACAATCTGACTGAAAACTGGAATATGCATCCTCCAAAAACCTAGCACCTAGGAAAAAGCTTGCGTTCCATTCTTGTTGGTTGGTTGGAACACAGCTGGCATTTTGTTAACCACATCCTTTGGAAACTGATGACATCCATCTTGCCATTTTACTCCTAAAACCTGAATTTCCTGGGCAGGTCCCTTGGCCTTACTTTGCTTTATGGCAAAACCGGCCTTCAGGAGGATCTGAATTATTTTCTCATCTTTCTCAAAAACTTCCTCTGCTGTGTTGCCCAACACTTTGACATCATCAACGTATTGAAAGTCTTCTGGAGCCTCACCCTTTTCCACTACAGTCTGGATCAGTCCATGGCAAATGGTGGGGCTGTGTTTCTACTCTTGAGGCAGTTGGTTCCAGGTATACTGGATGCCCCTCTAGGTGAAAGCAAACTGTGGCCTGCACCCTGCTACCACAAGAATGGAGAAAAATGCATTAGCAATGTCGATGGTAGCACCACTTTGCTGTCTTGGATTCAGTTTGTACTGAAGTTCCAGCATGTCCGGCACAGCAGTACTCAGTGGTGGTGTGACTTCCTCTGGGCCACAATAGTCTACTGTCAATCTCCACTCTCCACTGGACTTATGCACTGGTCATATGGGACTATTACAGGGTGAGAAAGTCTTGCTGACTGCTCATTCCCTGACTCTCCAGTTTATGAATCCTCTCATGAATGGGGGTCACAGAGTCGTGGTTGGTACGGTACTGTCAACGGTGCACTGTTGTGGTACTGATCGGTACCTGTTGTTCTTTAGCCCTCAGCAGTCCCACAGCAGAAGGGTCCTCTGAGAGCTCGGACAAGGTATTCAGCTGTCTAATTTCCTCTGTCTCCACAGCAGCTATCCCAAAAGACCCTTTGGGGTCCTTGAAATACCTTTCCGCCCTTCAACGAAGGGAGGTCCCTTCAAGAGGATCAGAAGTTACATCAGCCCTCCTGTTGTGTCTGAGGACTTGCACACTGGAAACTGGAGTGGAGTTTGTCCTTGAAGAATTTCTTGCAGTGGTTGTTTTCCTTCTCAACTCACATACCTGTGCTGTTCGGGCAGAAGGGGGTTTTGCATCTCACTTCCTCATGTTATCTGTCTGATCACACAGGGAAAGCCACATGTTATCTCATGGTGTGTACCCTTTTTTTCCAGAGGAGCACTTGATCCTGTTAGCAGAGGATCAGGTCCATACTGGCAGGGCATGGGACACTTTCTGACTAGTTGCTCAAATTTGTCAAATCTGTCTTGGACAGCCTTTCACAGCCGAGGCACATTTTGGTAGGGAGGAAAACAGATTCTTCATACTGCCAGAGCCGTATTACCTGAAGCACTGTTTGTTCTCCTTCTTTGATTGACACCAATGCCAGTGAGTTGGCATATGACAGTGGCACGCTCCGTACAAACTTCCATCACATGGATTTTGTACACTGGACCTCATCTGGATCTACAGGGGCCTGCTTCTTATTTGAATCCTTAGAGATTACCTCCAGTACAGCAAATCCTCTCAGGTACTAGATACTTTTCTCCATGGTGTTCCACCTGCTTAGGTACACTACTAGATCATTCTTGAAAGAGTATCCTTCCCTGACACTTGACAGGAGTCATCTCCAGAGGCTGAGAGCTTCTGTTCTCTTGCCAGTCCCCTTGTCAGTGCCCATAGCCCAGGACAGGGATCCCAGTTGCTTGGATTCACTAGCATCTAGTTTAATATCGTGGGCCATGATATCCCATCATGGGAGCAGCCCAGGTCACCAGGAGCTCTCCTGACCGGCAGCTGAGATCATCTGGGGTTAGGGATCTGATGATTATCTCTGGCCCTGCTTCTTCTTCCTGTTGTGAAGGCAGTAATTCCTCTTCTTCACCCCTCACTAAGTGAACGGATTTGGTCTTGGACTTCTGTATGAGGACAACTGCTATTGAGCACAGGTTGTTCCTCTGGTTCAGCTGCAGTAGAAATGGTCACAGTGTCTCTTGGTCTGCTTTCATCCTTCCCTCCCTGAGGGTGCTGTCTAGTATTGAGCAGTGCCTGCTAAATAGTAGCCAGGGCCCAGCACACAGCAATAAGTTGCTCCTTCCTGGAGTTGCCACAGCATTCTTCTTGCAAATATTCTGTAACTTTATCAGTATTCCTGTAGTTGTTAAGGGGTAAACTTTTCAACCACTCAAGGAGACAATTTACCCAAGAAACAGCCCATTTTCTCCCACCTCCCATGCCATGACTATTCATCCTTGGGGCAGATCTATGAATGATCTTCCTAGAAATCTCTCTCTTGACTCTAAACATGGTGTGGACTGCACTGAGGAAACCTGGCAGAGTTAGCAACAAGGAAGGCTTTCCTTAACGTTCAAAGAGAATTCAGAATTCTCAAAAGCTCTCGTAACAGGCCTGAAGGAGGAAAAGGGGGTGAAAAGCTGGGGAAAATCATCCTCCCCTGTTCCCCCAGAGGCTGGGTATGACTGTTAATGAATTCCTGGAGGTAGCATCCAAGTCCAAGACAGCAGAGCAACACTGAACACACATCTCAAATGGCCTCATTGCCCCTGATGTTATCATGTCAAAAACTGGTATCATACAGTACAGCAATAAAGGAATTCTAATTCCCCTCCCTGCTCCAAAAAAGATCCCCATTAGGAGCATACAGGGGAGGTACCACACCCACACGAACAGACCAAACAACACCATAACCAGTAACTCTGTGCCTAATATACAACTGCTTAGATCATAATTGTTTCCAACCCACTCTGCGCAAATCTGTTGTTATCTCAATCCTTCTTCCCTTACATTGGACACCAACCAAAGGCTGTTGTGGTTGAATGGCACTCCCTAATTTAGTGCCTTCCCTCTACCGCCATCAAAATGCTTTCAAACTAGGTGTCACTCAGCCTGCCCTCTTCTGGTGGGAGACACAAAAGGCAGAGATTGCGGGCTGAGATAAGAACTCTGGAAACAGCAATGAGATAAAAAACCAAACAGTAATAGCATAATAACAACAAACATATACAAAAAAGAGGGTCGTTCACATGCAAAGATGCTCACCTGCCTAAACCAGCTTGGTGTGACACCAAGACAATGAAGAAAATGGCAGATGGACCCTCTGTGCCCACGCTTTTCTTCCCAACCATAAGCCATGCCTCCGTCCTTTTTGGAAGTAAGAATCCCTTATTTCCACCCCCCAGCTGTGACATGAGGTGGTATAGAATAATAACCTAGACAAGCCCACACACCTCCAGGCTCTGCCTCTTCATGGCTACTGAGAAAAAATTAGCTCAGTCCTGACCGAAAACCAGGAGAGGTTTGAAGACAAAGCTGGAACAGAAGACAAAAAAATAGTCAGACTGTAATTCTCTCCCAACCCACCCCCCAAAGATAGTAGCTATGGCATTACAACCAGAGAAGAGGATGAAAGTAAGGAGAGGACATAAACTGAAAATAGGAAAAGAAGTGGAACCGATAATCTTGTACTATATTTCTGCAGCATAAGTGTGTAAACCTAAGACTGGAAAGTGTCTAGCTCAGGTCATTTAGTAGGATTCTGTCTTTAACTGAGTAATTCCAGTGTATTAGGAAGCACTCCATCTACCAGAAAATATTTTTTACCATTTTAATCATAAGTGTTGAGAGAATTCTTGCACAGCTATTTGGGAAACATTCCTTACTCCTGAGAGGTGATCCCAGGAGGCAGCAGAACATTTTATTAACAGTAGGAATTGTATTTCTGACCTACTTAGTGACAAGGGCAACAGTACTCTGTATGCTACATATATGGAGATATGCACACATGAAGACGGGTTGGCTCTTACAGAACTCTTAACTAACCAGATTTTCAGGATGGATTGCAATAGACTGCCTTCTATACAAGGGCATTTCCAGTTGTGAGAAATCAGACTGAAGGAGGCTGCAGAAGAGAACAATCAAGACCATCTCAGAGGCAAAGCAGTCATGACTGGGGGAGATAACACTTATGAGTTATGACAACCCTGAGGAAAAGTGACAGTGGAGGGAAATTTTTAACAAACCTTACATCTGATAACATGCACCTGAAATTTAGTTCAGCAGGTCATGTGAGGAGCACAGAAAAGCAAGGATGATGAAGACTGAGCAATGGGTCAAGAGAGTTATTTCAGTTGCTGCATCCTGAGTTGAGTGAGGGACAACTTCAGAGAAAACAAGAGGGGAAGAGATAAAATCATAGACATCTGATGCTTTTGCCTTCAAAGTCTGAACAGAGAACACATTATTTCCTCCCTTCTCCTACAGACCCTGTATGGATTTTATTTGCATACTTTCCCTTATTAAAACCACAAAACCCAGCAGGATTTGATCAGCTGTGCAGGTGGCAGAGTGGGTTCCTGGTCACCAATATCTGGTGCAACTCTATGGAAATACAGATCATTGAATCTGCAATGGTTCAACACTAAAATCACATAAATGTATTATCAGTCAGTGATGTTATTTTATTCAGCATCTGTATTCACATGAATTCAGAAATTCCTTACCTATGACCTTAGCAGGGATTAAATCATATTCGGATGCAAAAATGTCAAAGGCTTCCACTTCTCTTGGAAGAAGAAGTGACAAAGTGAGAAAAACCCTTCTACCATATTTTTAAGGGCACTTTCTTAGATGGAGGCAAGATATATACTCTAGCAGTAGGTAGCAGCTTCTTTTGAGACGGAAGGTGATACCAGGTATCACAATACTTAAGTCTGGTCATTTGTGGAGCTGCAGATATAAATAGCATAACTGAGGTTATTATTCAGTACATACCCTCAAAAAGTAGTATGGCAAAGTGACTTAAAGTTGGGTTTGTTTTTTTTTTATTAAAGATCTCTGCCTTATTCTGAAATCTATTTGAGATGACTCTGTGTAATTTCTTTTGCCTGTTTGATATGTGAAGTGGGACGGTGATAGAAATGCTCTGAATATTGCATAAGAAGCCGTAGTAATGTCATGTGTATAGAGTCAGCAGCACAAAGGAAAACTAGAAGCCTTACATATTGCAGTTAAATACAAAAAAATATTAAGTCAGAGAGAGAGAGTAGTCCCACCTCCAAAACTGTTGTAATCTATCAGAAAAGCAGGCAATCTCAACAGTACTGCTAAATGAACAAGTATTACATGAAATGTCTTCTCCACGGACACCC
>VWZG01004250.1:231211-248877 GCA_013396735.1 Grallaria varia | reverse complement strand
GCAGGGCAACAGCATTGTTGCCCATTCATCATTTTAATCTGGGAGAGAACATCAGCGCCAGTGAGAAGGTGCTGGTTAGTGTTGGGGTTCGAGTTTTGGTCTGGCTTAGGGTTGGCGTTGAGCGAATAAAAGACCCTAGAGCCCTTGGGACACTGGGGCTGGAAAATACATGCCAAGAGCATCATGGCAAGGCCCCAACATTGTTGCCCTTTCATCTTTTTCTTGGGGTTAGGGCCAGGGTTAGGGTTAGAATTGGATTAGGGCTAGGGTTAGGGTTAGGGTTAGGGTTGGGGTTGTGAGAGTAATAGACCCTAGAGCCCATGGGACACCTAGGTTGGAAAATGCCTGCCATGAGCATCATGGCAGGTCAACAACTTTGCTGCCCATTCATCTTTCTAATCTGGGCCACCTGTGAATACCTGACGTCGGCTACAATGAGATGATGCTGGTTATGGTTAGGCTTAGAATTTGTGTCAGGTGGAAGGAAAAGAGAATGAGGTACTATCAAAAATGGTCCGGATGGAATTAACCAAAATTATTTCTCAAATTGTGTAGGGAAGAATTACCCTTGAGGTTCCTTTTGGGTATGTTGAATGGAGTTAGCAGATGCCTGGGCCCGCAGTGCAGTGCAGGGGTTGGGAAGAGGCAGTGACACTGCTGAGAACTCTGTGCTGTGCCTCCAGCAGCACTCGTGGACGCGCATGAGAATCATTCATCTGTGCCACTGCGGAGTGCAGAAAGGGGCCGCCCAGGATGGGGCTCCTTTCATCAAGGCAGCGTCCACAGAATAAAACCTTGGGACTCAGAAAAAGCTCATTTCTGAAAGGCACGGAATGAAAGGGAGGGAAGGAAAACTTCAGGGGCGAGCAAGAAGCCATGTGCGGAGAGTTCTCCTCCTCCTTCCCTGAGCCTCGCTCGCCACCCCTGGAGTCACCCCGTCTCTCTGACCACCACACCAGCCCCTGAGCACCCTCCTCTGCATCACCAGAGACAGTCACTGCCATTTCCCCCCTCTAATTCCTGTGGCTGGAGAAGGAAGACATCCCCCTGCCTGGTGGCTGGTGAGCTGCCTGCCAGCCTGGCAGAGGAGAAATCACTGCTCCCTACGCTCCTGCTAATTCCTTGGATGTTTCTGGGGAAAAGCAGCTAGGGAGAGTCTCTGCCCGACAAATGCACTTCCATCTCCATCCCAGTTCCTCCTCTGGGAACAAAGGACATTTGCTGCTGGTGGCAGAGGGGGCTGCATGTCCCCCCAGGATCCGGGCAAAGCCACCAGGACACCAGGGGCTCCTGTGTCCCCCTGTCCCCTGCAAAGGAGACAGCGGCTGAGGGCTAGGGGGGACTCCATTCCAGCAGAGGCTCAGTTTTGGGGTTTCATCCAAATGCCTAATTAAATTTTCAGAGCGCTAACTGCTTGGGATCCAACACAAATAGCTGCACAAGCCAGAGGGATAGCAGGGAAAGGATGAAGGGGAGGGAAAAGGAGGGAGAAGCCTAATACAAATAAATTAATTAAACAAATAAATAGGGAGAGAAATAACAGAGGGAAAATAAACTAAAAGCAGCAGCAGCCCTGGCTGCAGGAGCACTCATTAGCAGCGAGAGAGGAGGGAAGTGTCTCGCTGTCTGGGGCTGTCATCCTTCATCCTGACGAGCACTTAGGGAGTCACGACCCCTTTCAGCATCGCCATACAGGCAATCAGCCCCTCGCATCGGTCACTGCCGCCGCGTGCCACATCCCCGCCTTGATACAGGCACGCGCGGGAAGAGGGATATTATCCCCCCGGAGAACAGGGATGGGGGAGGCAGCTGCCCGTGCTGCCCCCTCTGCCTGCTGCTCACACCCCAGCGCGGGCAGGGAGATGCTGAGCCTCAGCCCTGCCTGGTGCCCACAGCCCTGCCTGGTGCCCACAGCCCTGCCTGGTGCCCACAGCCCTGGGGGAGGCCCAGGGAGCAGCACATCCATTTGTGCACGTGCCCACGCTCGGCTGTCTCTGCGAGGCTGGGCTGTCAGCAAACACTGATTTCAGCTGGGTTTAAAAGGAAAAAATCCAGTGTCATGTGCCGAGAAGGAGCCCAGGGCTGGGGGATGGCTGTGACCCCCAGGCAGGGGGGAAGGAGGGTCCCAGCCTGCCATGCTCCTGGGGCTCTGCAGAGCCAGTGGAGCTGCTCCTGGGGCACAGCTGGCTGCCTCTGCCCAGCTCCCCTTGAGCACTGGGAGAATCTGCAATGTGGTTTGTGCTGAGAGAGGCTGAGTTGGAGCCACGGAGCGATGGCCCCGCTGCTGCCGTCTGACTGTGCCCAGTGCTGACAACAGCAGATCACTGCCTGGGTAATGGGAGCAACTGTGTGCTCATGGTGACAGGGAAGAGGACATGGCAGTCCTGCGCTTGTTCCAGCCAGGGAGAACCACATGAACAGAGGCAAGAGGCTGAAAGCCTCTTTCCAAGTGATCCTGACCCTGAGCGACACAGGAGCAGGAGATGCTCACCAAAGGAGGGGTGTGCTCTGTGGTCACCACGTTGTGTGCTGCACCCCTTAGGAAAGACAACAGCTAAGCTCACATAGCCATTCCTCCCTGCAGGAATAGCTCATTCCTCCCCACAGACCTTCCCAATCCCCCTGAGATGGTGCCCACTGGGGACAGCTGGTCTCACATCTAAAGTCCTGGGTGCTGCACAGGACCGTGGCCCTCCTGAGCCAGCCGAGGATGAGCCGCTCTCTGCGTCGGGTTTGTCGTGACACAGCCAGCAGTGTCAGTGTTCCCTCTCCAGGAAGCCACAGCTCCGAACACACCGAAACACCTCTGGATTTCCTCCACAAACATTGCTTGTTCCACCGGACTGTTTGCTCCTCGTCAACACAGGGGAAATTTGTCCGGGTCCTTCAACACCTCAAGAGCAAACAGCGTGTGGTTATTTAAGCAAAAAAAAGCAAACACTTCTTCCACCGAAATGTGAAGTTAAAAAAGACAAGGGAAGAAAGGGACGTGCCTGTACCCTGTAAGAGGATGCAGAGCATCAGGACCGCCCTGGCAGTGCTGGGACAGTCAGCTCCACAACAGAGGAGCTGGGGCACGGGGCAGCACACAGGCCCCCATTGGCTTTGGCACAGTAATTGGGCTCGTGCCCCTTTTTGGGGGGCCCCTGCTCAGGCCCCTGCCCTGCATGGGGTGTCACAGCCTGTGGGTAGGGCTACCCCAAGGCACTGCAGGTTTGGAGTCGCTGCCACTCTAGCTCAAGCCTTTAATTCTTATTTATTTCTTTCTCTATTTTCAGTTAACTGAAACTGAACTTCTGTTCCAGTTTCCCCGATTCCATAAAGGGATATCAGTTACACTGTGAGTCCAATTTATTCTTTTCCACATATTCATTAAATCCCAGGTTGTTAGTGCACTATTTAATTGAATTGATGGTGTAATTAAGCTACAGGCAGACATTAACCACGAGAACCGTCAGGGAGGTTTAGGATCCTTTACTGCTCCATTCCTGGTGTTATATGGCTCCTAATTTCATAACACTGACTCCAGCCAGTTGGTTCAAGCTATGCATTTCCCACCTAATGAATGCCCAGAGCCCCAATTCAGAGCAGCCTCGGTGGCACCAGAGTGATGCCCTTTGGCTTTGGCTTCACTGTCACATCCCCACACACATGATGTGTCCTGGTGCCTTTTTTCAGGATGGAATTTATGCCTTCTGTGCCTTGCTCATTGTATTCTACCCATCTGTTTGGGAGCACACCTTCCTTAAGGGTATTTTCTGATACAAACGTAACGTGGCCCCTTCGGAATTAATCCAAATTTACCTCAACACAACTGAGTGAGCTGTACCCCTCTCACACATCTGTCAGTGAGATGCAGGAGCTTCGGGTTTCTGAACATGAGAATGATGATCTCATCCTGTTGCTGGGGGCTGGAATAAAGGAGCAGCCTGGGACAGTTTGCAAATCACTCTGAGGTTCATCGTGGGGCCATGTTTTGCTGTTCTCACAAATGTCAGAGCAGCTCCAACCCATGTGTGTGCCCCTGACCCACTTTTCGCTCATATTCAGGTAAGTGGACCCATTTTCTTGTGGCTGGCACTCCAGCCCCAACCACTCTGTCCCGTGTCAAAATCCTTTTTTCCCCCCCACAATCACATCTGCTCTGGTCCCTTCCCTGCTTGTCCCCTGGCAGAGGGAAGCACAGACCACGGACATCAGCTGGAGCGCTTGGACTGTCCCCCATGGCTGGAACAAAGGCAGCACCAGGGTGTTGAAATCCACCCCAGCACTGGGGTGCTCCCCTTCTCCTGGCCTTGAGCACCTCCCGTGCTCCCCAACACCTTTGGTTCCCACTAGACGTGCTGCAAACACCCCAGCAGATGGACACTTGCCCGCTGGAGTTTGCCTGCATAGGTAGGACAGAAACCAGGCTTTGCCAGCCCAGGAGGAGATGTCCAGCTCTGGGTGGAGGCTGGAGCAGAGTGAAGTTCTTCCCTGCTCCAGGAAGCTCCCAAAGACTTCGCAGGCTGGAGGTGATGCTGTAATAATAATGGCCTTGAGTTCCGAGATGGTTTCCCAGTGCCTTATCTGCCCGGAGACATTCGCATCTGATCACACGGTAATTACCAGGCCAGATTTGCACTAATTGGCTCTCTGGAGTAAAGTTACCTCGGATCTGCATGTCCTGGGTGCTCAGCAGGCAGCGATTTACAGCCCAACAGGTTCGGTGGGATGATCTAACAGGGATTAGCTGCAGCCACCAAGCCAGGGAGCCAGGGACCCTTGTCAGAGACACGTCTGCAAGCATTAGGGAAAAAACATGGCTTTTTAGGGAAAAAACATGGCTTTTTAGGGGGAAATCGTGGCTGTGGGCTTTGCCACTATCTGAGGATAGCCTGGGTACCTCCTCAGACCCCAGTCTGTTAATGGTCTGGCTTTGGTGACATCTGGTTTGCATAATGGGATGATATAATAACGTGGTGGCTTTTAAGAGGGGATGGATCCAAGCTAGGGATGGATATGCCATGGCAAAGGATGGCTCCTGTGCCTGCCTGCAGGACAAGGAGAGCTGGAGGGGATTTTAGGGGCACAACCCTGTACCCCAACACCAAGACAGCCTTGGGAAAAGGGTCTTCAGCTTCTCCTGAAGACCATCAGCCTTGGAGGCTCTTTGCCCTCTGCGGATGGCCAGTTCAGCATCGCTCCTACAGCCATTCTGCAGCTTCCACCAGTCTTCTTCCAGCCCTCCCACAGTGTCCTTGCAGTGATCAAATGCCTTCTTTCCCTGTCTTTTTACTTTGTTTTTCTCCCTGTAATACCATGTGTTTTGGAAGGCAGGTACCCCAAAGGCACCCCAAAATGAAACCCACTGTTTAAACATGGGAAATTACTATTTTATTTTCCTGCAGTTTCAGCTTAAAAATGAAGACTAAGGGAAAGCATGCAGAGAAGCGAAGTTAGGGATCCTTTTTTCTTTCTTTTTTTAATCAGTTTGCTTTACTGAAATGAGAACACCTCAGAAAATCTCCAAATCATCACCTGGGCGATGGGAGTTGGTAACATGGAGAGGGGGCCCTTCCCTGGGGCAGGATTTTTAATAACTTCCTCACCACGGGAGGCTGTTAGAGAATCTCAGCTGGAAGATTTTTTTCACCCAGCTGGATCTTGCAGTCTTCTTACATCATTAACTCACCGAGATAATTTCTGAAGAGGGGTTTGTTTGTAGCTGGTTTGATTTCCTTCCTGACAAACCTTCCAGGTAAATCTCGGTGCTTTTTTGTTTTCCAAGGGAGAATAAAGTCTCAGATGTGACAATCACTGTGTCGTGCTGGACCAGCACTCTTGTCCCAGGGTAGGGAAATGCAGATGACAAGTTTTGTGGCTCTTTTGCAGCAGCAAGGGCTCTGCCTGATGGATCCTGGCTCCTCTGCTCAGCACTGTCCCCAAAATGCTGGAGCACGGTCCCGGTGGGATGTAATGCCAGGCAAGGCACAACAATGCTGGGGCAGCAGCAGCAGCTCGGAGCCTCCCTGGTGCGATGTCCTGTTCCTCAGCTCACGCTTCAATTGGCAGGTTTGGGGCTGAGAAGAAATGTTTCTTTCACAGCACATTACCAGCAATCACAGTCTTTCTTTCTTCTTTATGTCTAAAGAAATCCTTGCTATTGCCAGGGCCAGAGGTCAACCCTTTCCTTTCTGCTGCTCCCTCTGCCACGTCTGCAATGCTTCTCCTTTTCCATTGCTCTGGAGTTTGTAACAGACTAAGGGTTTTTTCCTTACCTTCAGTTTAGCACTTGGGTTTTGATGATTTTTTTTTTCCTTAGTATTTCCTTTCAAGAGCCCTTGCAAACAAGACTCCAGACTTTGGGACTGTTTGGGTGCCCATCCACCTCTTGAACAGTATGGTTCTGGTCAGCTCCTGGTCTAGCAGAAGTACCGCCAGGTCGTAGTTTAAATCCTTAGTAAATCATTACTGGGAAATGACCCTACAACCATGAGTTTCCCAACTCAGTAATCCAACTGGCTGCTCTTGCATTGCTTTTAAATGAGTTGCCTTTTAATTCTATCAAGCGCTCGCTTGGTCTCGCTGCTCGGGGAAGGATAAATATTGCTCCTACTCCGGGAAACAAAGTGGCTTTGTCTGAGAAAATATGCCTTGGGGAAAAATTGGTTTGGCCTGGCTGTTATGGATGACACAGGTGGAGAGGGAATGGGAATGTCTCCGTCGAGGGCTGCTCCCCTGTGTGCCCCAGCCTCCCCCCATGACTCATCCCTGGCTCAGGGGGATGTCTTAGGAGTGACAAGGGAACCCAATCTCCATTAGACCCGAATCATTTGTCACTCTGCAAGGAGCGGTGACAAGGAGGACAATTAGTGCGAGCAGGAGGTGATGTTTATGATGTGGAGCCTCCTCCATCAGCCAAGTGTTTATCAGCTGGGCGTTTGCCCATCCCTGAAGGGCAATGAGGGAGTTGGTGGGGTCAGTGAAAGGCCTCACCATCCTTCTCCAGAGACTCTGCTTTCATTAAAAAGATCATAAAAAATAAAATAATAAAGCTGTTCTCCACTGCCACTTGTGGCAAAGCCATCCTGAGCAGCAGAGACAGCTGATGGTGCCTCTGTTTGCAGGGAGCCTGGACCAGGATTCCCCAAGTGAGGAGACCCACAGCCCCGGGTGGGCAGGGGATGCCCCGTGTTAAGCATTTGGGGCGAGGGACTCAGTGCATTGCTGTTCTATGGATTCTGCAGCTGTAGCTACCAAAGAGCCACCAGACCGTCACTGCTTTTAATCCTCGGTCAGCGCAGGGCACGGGAGGGGTTTAACGTCTTTAAGTGTAGCCTCAGTTTGCAGATTTGGCTCAGGAAATGGATTTGCTCGAAGCGGAACAAACCCACGGGGTAACCACGAGGAAGAACTGTGAGAGCACACGGCGTGTCCTTCCTCCCCAGGCAGCCTTGAGCCACTGCTCCCCAAAGATCCACCGCTGGCCTTTGCCACTTCCTTCCATTCTTCCTTTCGAGGGGCAGAGGGGTTTCCCACATTTGGCAGGTGCTGTCATCCTGCTCGGCCTGAATTTCCCAGCGAGGCCAAGGCAGAGACCTGGGCTTCCCAGGGACGTGTCCCATTTTCTGCTTTCTGCTCTGGCAGAGCCTGGGAGCCCGCAGAGAGGGACACGCTGCGCCGTTCCCTGCCCAGAGCGCTGCTCCATCAGCCTCACGACGGGCTCCTGGTTGTTTTTGCAGTACCTGTGGGTGGATGTGGGAGTCTTTGATCATCCGGGATTACTGCAGCATTATGAGCTTTCAAACAGCAGCGAATGCTCTGGATACAAAAGTGGGTCATGTACAGTGCTGTGCCAGAGATGCTTTGATGCAGAGGGAAAGGTGGGAGGCCAGGATAGAGGATGGAAGGGTGGGCTGGGGCACGGTTTGCACGGCGCAGTTCAACTTCAGTTCAAATATGGGAGTTTTGCTCGGTGTGCTGGCAGGGCTGCCTGGGGACAAAAGCTTCTCTGCGGAAAAGGAGGATTGCTTGTTTCCAGAGATAAGGAGGAAATGTGGGAGACTGAGGCAGGAACAGGCTTCCCCCTGCCCAGCGCTGAGTTTCCTCCTCTTGCTGGCCCTGGAGCGGTGCAGGACATGGGAGCTGCTGGGAGGTGGGAATCCCACCCAGCCACAGTCCCATCCCACATTGCCTCAGATGTGTTCTGCTGCTAATGAAATAATGTAAGAGACATCATTCCCTGTCACTTCCAGTTACACCCCCCCAAACCAGAGCCTGCCACCATCCCCTTCTTCGCGAGGGTAACAAACCTCTGCTAAAAAGAAAGGCCATTAATAATAATTACTACAAAGAAGACAAAAAATAACCCTCTCTCTTTCTCTCTCTTTTTTAATGAGCCTTAAAAAAAAATAAGTTTCTTAATTGAAAAGCATTCTACTTTGGAGTCAGCTCCATCACTTCAGAGCAGCCCAAGCAGCGCCAGCAAGCGAAGATGAAACGGAGGAGGGGGTCAGACAGTGCCTTATGGGGGCTGAGAGACCAGCCTCAAAGCCATGAGCACATGGACACCACCACTGACATTCAAGGAACTATCAACAAGGCACTAATTGGATTGAATGGAGGCGGCAGATGGAAAGAACCAAAGCAGGAAAACAGCTTTGGAGCAAACATCATTAGAAAGAGAAGTTTAGGCACGGAAGGGGAGCCAGTCCTGACCACAGGAGCCAAGTCAAGAAGGGCCTTGGAGTCTCCCCCTGTGCCCACAGGGAGGATCAGCAGGCTGGGGCTTCTCCTCTTGCTTCTGCCACAGGCCGTGGAGGCTCAGTGGGATGATCTACTCGCTAGAGCAGAGGAGAAGCTGGCATGTGTCATGGGAGGATGCTGGTGGCTCCGTGAGCAGGACCCGTCCCCTCAGGGTCTTATGCAGAGGCTGTAATTCAATTCTGAGCAAAACTCATCGAGGGCAGGGAGTAATATCCTCTCACTGGAAGGGGCTGGAGGATTTATGAACCCACCTGTCTGGTGGTGAAGTGCCCTCTTGGTAAATGCTTTGCTAAGCGTTCGTTCATCTTCCTCCCTGGCAGCAGCAGTGCAAGGACAGGCAGTGCTGGGCAGGGGAAGGAGGAGGGGACAGCAGTGACATTAGCCCGGCCTGATGATCACTATCCATTCCAGGAGTGGGTACTGACCCACAGGATGTCAAGGGGCCCCAGGAGAATTAATTCAAACCATCGCTGTGGTGCAGGAAGGCCAAAAGCCACGAGCCACCTGCATGGTACACCTGGCACCAGACCATTTCCCATTTCCAGTTCATAACTATTAAGCTAAAGCTTTACCAGCTGACAAGATAGGCCCCTCTGCTGGAGCATCCATCGCTCTGATCCCAGCAGGTCATTGAGAACGGCCACAGACACGTAACCTCTAAGTGATGAGGGCTCATTTCCCCACCGCACACGTGTCTGTGCAGGGTGGCTGCTCTTCCTGTGCCGTTCACTGCCTGGCAGCTGCCCAGCCCCGGGCAGAAAATGCTTCCACTGAGGCTTGATCGATCACCTCTCACATTTGGCTACTCGCTCGCTGGATTAATGAGCCAGGGGATCCAGGATGTGGCAACGTGCTCTTCCTACCAGCATCGATGTGGCCTCTCCCCCCGCGGGTGACCCAGAGCCAAGGCTACAGCCCTGTGTGCCCATGGCAGCCCATCCTGCTCCCTGTGCACCGTGCTGGGGAGCTGGAAACAGCTGGAACCACTCAGGACATCTTCACAAAGCCCAATATTTGGAAGATAGGAAGGTTCAGCACCCAGACGCTTTGGTGCTCCTCTCCCACTGCTTTCCATATTTTAAATTTTTCTGCCCTTGCTCAATAGAACCTAATTATGCCATAGCCTGTGCATAATTACCAGGAGCCCAAAGTACATTTTTCGTTGTTTTGGTGCAGGTATACATTTTTCTCAGCAGACACTCCAGCTCGGCCAGTGTGCCCCTGTTGCACTGGCCCTTAAAGTGGTTCCACAAATCAGACCTTAACATCATTGGGATAAATGATGTAAGGAAGAAAAGGGATACAGCAGTTACCATCAGGCTCTACCTCCCAAATTGGCTCAGAGAAATTAGCAGGAAGGAAGGAAGGATCAGACAAAATGATAAACCCGCTTACCTGCTCATTAATTTAATCTCTTCTTTTTTTTCCTCCCCTCTTTCAGCCTTGTGGTTTCTGTAACTGTAGGGAACTAGAGAACAGCAAAGTCCTAGATGAAAGGGAGACGACGTCTGGAAGCACCAAGATTAAAGGAGAGTTTTTAGGATTAGCCTTTGATTATTTTTTTTCCTTTTTTTTTTTTTTCCTTGGTTTTGTGGTGATTATTCCTGCTCCTCTCCGAGAAATCCTTCTGGGTGCATCCGAGGGAGCGCACGGGCTCCCCGGAAAGTTCCCAGTGTTTTTCCAAGGACAGGGCAATAAATATGCACCGGCCCCTTCTCCCTTTCCCCACACTGCAGATGGAAGCATTCCCCCTTGGGGAAGTGATTGAGTGGCTGGGAGTTTGCAGGCTCTTTGGTGAGCAGGGACGGCACAACTGTTGCTAAATCACTCAGGCCTGGATTTATGAAGCAGGACCTGGAAGAGCCTGGGCCATCCAGGGAGCAGCCCTGGAGCAGGAGGGCTCCTTCATCCAGCACCGAGGGAGCAGGAAGGTGGGTGCAGGACTGGCTGGGGTAAGGGGGCTCCTGGCAGTGCTCCTTACCCACTCCGGTGGCACAGCCTCCGGTGGGAAGGTCCATCCCAGCACAAGAGGAACAGATCCCAGCTGTGCTCATCTGGAGAAGAAGGAGAGGCTGCCTTAGATACCTTCTGCAAGGGGTGTGCACCATGGCCATGCATGGATGTAGAGGGTCCATTTGGAACAGGTTTTTCATGTTGATTCGGGCTTGTGAGTCCTGTGTGGAAACCAGGCTGAGCCCCAAAAGGAGGACTCAGGCTATGGAGCTGAAGAACCAAAGTAAACTGTGATGTGCAAGTGGCAGAGGGTGCTGTTCCCCAGCAGGGCATGGGCAGGATGGAGAGAAGAGACTCCCATCCACCTGTGCGGACGCACAGTGATCATGCAAAGCCAAGCACCACCAATTAATCAGCTTTTGTTTAGCCAACATCCTTGGAGTGTTCCCAAAGCCAGCACCAAAACAAAGGAATAAAGCAGAAAACACGAGAGAATTTCTGTCCTGAAAAAACAAACAATTTTTATTGCTAAGAAAAACAACTGAAAGCCTATTGCTGGGAACCTGGAGCACCACCTGCCCAGGCGAGGCAGGGTGGCCTGGCACATCACAGCATGGCACAGCACAGCATGGCACATCACAGCATGGCACATCACGGCACAGCATGGCACAGCACAACACAGCATGGCACAGCATGGCATGGCACGGCACAGCATAGCGCAGCACAGCCTGGCATGGCATGGCATGGCTCAGCACATCACGGCATGGCATGGCATGGCATGGCACAGCATGGCACGGCATGGCATGGCACAACATAGCGCAGCACAGCCTGGCATGGCATGGCACGGCTCAGCACATCACGGCATGGCATGGCATGGCATGGCACAGCATGGCACGGCATGGCATGGCACAACATAGCGCAGCACAGCCTGGCATGGCATGGCACGGCTCAGCACATCACAGCATGGCGCGGTATGGCATGGCACAGCACAGCACAGCCTGGCATGGCAGGTTCAGCACATCACAGCTCCCGTGCCCTCCTCAGCCACCTGCTCTCTCATGCAGGGAGAGCCGTGGCACCGGATTGATGAAGCATCGAGACGGAGAGGAGGCTGTGCCGGGCTCACAATAAGATTTATGATCTCGCCGCCCGGCTGAAGTGCTGTGGTTGGGCTCTGACTGCGCCGCTGCTCGGCGAGCAGCCTCCAATTAGGTGACCCCCCAGGTCTCCCTATTGATTTTGGGGGAGGAAGGTGTACTTTTCTCATTATGCCCTTGGCAGCAGCGCTGGCTGGGCGGTGGCAGGAGGCCCTGGCAGAGGAGCAGCTCTGGGGTGCAGCACACACGATGCTCACCAGGCATGGGGGCTGGCTCTGCTCTCCTACCTGGCACAGATGGGCATGAATGGGTTCCAGTGTGCCCTCCAGCTGCCTGTGCTGCTGCTCACAATGTCCCCAGCTGCTCAGGGCTAGGCCAGGCTGTGGTGTCACCTCTGCCTTCCATGACAAGCTCTCTGCTTCACGCCTGGGAGTAAAGAGTTCATTTCTCAAGTGTTGCTGCCTTCTCCTCACTCGTTAAACAAAGGAGGGGGAAGAGCCCGAGAAGACAGAGTTCCTAAATTAACCAGCACAGTTTCCTAACGAATGCCCTTTATGTTTTACATAATAATATAAAGCTTTTTTTCTGAGACAACGGCTTCCTACATCAAAGATCCCTCTCTCCCACTCTGAACTTTTGAGCCCTTCGCCTTGCAATTAATGCGGGAAGATCTAAATAAAGTTGGAGAGCAGCTCGAGATCGTATCTGGAACAAGGCAACAGGGCTAGCCCTGCTCAGCGGGCACCAGCACATCACTGCAGGAACCTGCTCTGCCTTGGCTTGGCTCCGTGTGCACATGGATAGAGGTGGAACTGCTGGAGCAGCCACAGCGACCAGGGATTGTGGCACTCTGTGCCCCTGAGCTGGCATCGCTGCCTGAGAGGTGGCTCAGAGGAGGAGGTTTCATTTGACTCTGCAATCTCCAAGCCTGTGCCTGGATGGTTTGCACCGTGTGTTGTGCAAACACAGCAGGGCAGGCTACAGTGCCCGTATTTACCCTGTTCCCTGGCCAGCCTGGAATGCTTTGGTAGCTGAACGCAGGCTAATGCTTGAGGGCTGATGACCAAAGGCATCCCACCAGCCCTGCCAGCCCTTCCTCAGCTGATGCAGGTGCAAAGCTTTGCAATAAGGTTTGACATCCCCCTTCAGAGGAGCACGTGTAGGACTCCCAGAGGGCTGAGACAGAGGCAGCAACTGCCCAGGAGAGAGATCTCCATGGTTTAGTCGATACAGGTCATAGGTTGGACTTGATTTTGGAGGTCTTTTACAACTTTAATGATTCCGTGATTCTATGATCTCTCCAGTCGAGGTGAGGGCTCCCACTTTTCCCCTTCATCCTCCTCTTCTCATGGCATCCTTTGGGAGAGCCTGGCCAGCCCCAATGCCTGGGGGCTGTGGCTGTGCTGAGCTCCTGAGTCCACTCTGCCCCGCGCCGAGATCCCTCTGCCCTGTTCCGGCTGGATGAGCTCTGCCACTGCTATTCTCGGCTCTCTGCAAAATGCTAATTGCTGCGCTTGACCTCCCCAGGATAATGAGGGGAAACCTCCCCTAATTAGCACTGCAGTCTGTGGGTGAGAGAAACCAAATGTTGACTGTAGAGCGGCTGCACTTACTGTAAATTCCAACATATGCTGTAGAAAAATGCCGCCCAAATAAGGCTTCGGAAGCACGGGGTGTTTAAATAATAATGAATACTCACTGCTGTTTATTACAGAACAGAACGTAATCGAGGAAAAGCTGTGGTGGTGTGTCCTCCTCCCTGCCAGGACTCCTGTGAAGGGCCAGCAGTGGAGGCACAGGAATCCCCGGGACACAGCCAGGCTGCAGCAGGAATTCCAGGTGTGTGCACAGGATTTACAGGCTTTAGCAGTAAGACCTGTGGTGTCCCTTGAGGGGACCCTGCAGGACAGCTGCAGCAAGGACTTGCAGCTGCTAAGATGTTCTC
The DNA here is from genome assembly GCA_013396735.1 of Grallaria varia. Taxonomy (NCBI): domain Eukaryota; kingdom Metazoa; phylum Chordata; class Aves; order Passeriformes; family Formicariidae; genus Grallaria; species Grallaria varia. The sequence goes on along the minus strand of VWZG01004250.1, from coordinate 235,134 downwards.
CAGCACTTACAGGTTTCTGCTGGTCACTTGCAGTATTCCAAAGCATATAAAATATTTATTTGCTCCTAATTAGGTGTAATTACCACTTAACCTGGAGGAGGGATGTACCCGGTGTGCCTGGCAGCTCCATACACTCGCAGCTGAATAGCCTCTGCTGCAGGTAATTAAAAGAGAAGGGCTCCTGCCTGCCTTGGCCTCACACAGCCGAGTGTCTGTTGAACCTCCTGTGCCTGAGCTCATCCCAGGGCTGCGGGCTCCACTCAACGGAGCTCCAAAGCCAGACTCCTCTCACTGGCAATTTCGATGGGATTATTCCCTCTTCTTCTCAGCAATTCAGCTCCAGCTCACACCGTCCTTCCTTCACCCCTTTGCTGCCTCCAAGGAGACCTGCCCACCCGGCTCTGCCCCTCGGGAGGGGGCTCATGGCTGCTCCTTGCTTGCTCCCGGCCGTGGCCTTATCCCTCTGCTGCTTCTCAGCTTGCTGGGAGGGTGAGAACAAATTGCCAAGAAGATGCCCAATTAACATTTCTTCGATCAGAGTTATGTCAGGAAAAGGAAACAGGCTCATTCATGTGGTTATTGCTTCCCTGCACGGATCTACCAGGGGTCTTTCTCCTCTCCACACCAAGCTTTGCCTGAGCCCCAGCTCCAAAGGGACAAGAGGATCACCCACAGCACTCCCTCTTCTGTCCCCCCTTCTCAAGGAGAGCAGCAACAGCCGCCTGAGTTTCAAGGACTTAAACACGTTTGGGCAGAGCCGTGCAAAAAAAATACTCATTTAGACGGTCACGCACATGGGGGCTCAGGGAAAATGCTGTTCCCTCCCTGCGGCACCGAGGTCGGAACAGCCTGCAGAGAGCTGGGCTCCGCTGCCCCCAGCCAGCTCCTGGGCACGCAGGTGCCAGCTGTGCTGCCACACGCCAGCCCTGTGCCCATGCCCAGGTGCCAGTCCTCCTTCCTGCTCTCCTCCCATGCCATGCCGCACGGGGTGGTGGATGCAGCATCTCATCCACATTTGGCCCTCGCCCCAGGACACCCAGCCAGCCCCAGCGCTGCTGATCCAGCCCCTGAGGACAAACCCTCCCACCAACTCATTCCAGGACCAGCTGCTGCCGACAGACAAAGGGTTTCCAACCTTGCTGGACCCAATAAACATCTGTTCTTCCCCGCTCCTGGCCATCAATCCTGGCTGACAGCCTTCCCCCCATGGTCAAGAGTGTGCTTTTCACCTTAATTTCTTAGAAGGGCTTTTTCACCAGTTGGAAACTCATAAATACCACTTTGCAAGCCCAGGTAGGGCTAATGATGGATGGCTGCTTCACAGATATGCCAGAGGCTGTGACCTAATTGTCACCGAAATACTTCCTGATTAACTAATAGATAAAACCCAATTAAAACTTCTGCTCTTCCCAAAGTCCCTACTGCCTACTATTTTTCCCCTTCTCAAACTCTGTCCTAAATTAGATCCAGCCTGGCTCAACTGCTCTGAACAGATGAGGATGCTCTGCCCACCACCCTCCCTGCAGGCATTTTGTGCTGTTTGAGGCCCTGGAGAGGTCCCAGTGGACCCACAGAGAGTTTTGCAGCCAGTCCACAGGTGTAAAATCCCTCTGGAGAGATCCTTTAAACTAGAGGATAGTGACAGCAGAGAGGGCATGCTCTATTCCCTCTATTTTTCCATTCTCCTCCTCCGCTGAATAGAACTGCTGCACAGAAAAGCTGCTTTGGCACATTTGCTTTGATGTGCAACAAGTTAATTACTGTAATAGGTTCATCCTTCTCCCCCAGTATTGAATCGTGTAATATCCATATAAATTGTCATGGAGTTCCTCATTTGGACTCCATTTATTCTTCAAGCAGCCCTAGCAAGAGTGTTTCCGAGAAAGGATTTGTTCCAAATCTCATGTATGAGGTGTATCCACTATTATTTGCTCTCCTGATACTCATCTCGGTCCACCTTTGGAGGGAGGGGGCTCATGGATGGCTCATCCTGAAACTGCTGGGCTGGGAAGCAATTCCAGGGAGCACGAGGCTCTGAAGCCCAACTGGCTCCTGGGCTGGGACCCTCTTTGAGCTGCAAAGACAACTCAGCACCTCACATTTTCAGCATCAGCCTCTGTGTCCAGGGGGGTGAGGTGCAAGGACACCACGGGGAACATCACCTGGATGGGGATTCCTGCTCAGGCTTCAGCTCTCAGCAGCTCTTACCTGGAGGGTCCCTGAGAGGGACTCAGTGCTGTGCTGAGTCTTGCAGGGAGCAAGGTGGGGGAAAGCCTTCAGCCTTCCCTGCACCATCCTCTAATATCTCCCAGACTTGTTTTTTCTCTGAAATGTTCATGCAAAGAGGGCTGGGGAAGTCCCTGGTGTCTCACAAGGTGACATGGACCTGCGGGAAGCTCCCTGGATGTGGGATTTGCCCCCTCCCTGCTTTCCTTGCAGTAACCCCCCAGGCAATGCACGCCGTTCTGCCACTCGTGGTGTTTGCCAGCCAGCTCTCTCCCACTGAGATCCAGTCTCTTCTCAGGGATTGAGCCCTGGGTTCGGGAGCGTGGTGATGGAGCTTGCTGGTGGAGCAGGTGGAGCTGGGAGGAGCAGGGCTGGCAGAAGTCACAGGCACACTGGGAACCAGCAGCAGCCCAGCAGAATCAGAGCTGCACCAGGAATGCCACGGTCATGGCTGAGCTCCACAAGGCACAGATACGTGATGGGGGGTCTCAAGCATCCCCTCGGAAAGCAGTGAGGTGACTGAACCACTCTGGAGAGGCAGAGCAGAGCTGATGGATCAGTCTGAGGTGACAGGATCTCCTCTGATCTTCCCCCTTCCAGAAAGGAGGATCCATAGCCAAGGTGGAGTATGGAGAGGTCACTCCCAGGGAGGTGCAGCCATGCTGGGGTGTGTGGTGACAGAGCCCTCTGTTAGTTTGGCTTTGGCACAGCCCCAAATTGTTACTAAAAACCCCCAAAACCTCACACAGGAAAAAACTGAAAGATGAGTCAGTGAGTGCTGCAGGGCCAAGCTGAGGAAGAGCATCCTTGGGAGGAGGATGCTTGGTCCAGCACAGCAGCTGGAGCAGAGCCACGTTCCCACATCCAGGCAGCTCCCGGCTCACCTGCCACTGCCCCACAGCTGCCCTGGTGCCCTCTGACCCCAGCCCGGGACCCCCAACACCCTCCCCAGGCAGAGCGAGGACCCCTCCAGCACATTTCTGATGGCAGGACACTAAACTCTCCCATTTTGTCCCATTTCCTGCCCTTGATCCAGCTCCACAGGCAGGATCAGCTCGAGCGGGCTCATCACAGCGGTGTCACCTCGGCAGCGCCGCTCCAATGGCAGCGCCTCGGTGGGAAATGGGAAGGAAAATGCCAGAGCAGGGAAGGTCTGCAGCTGGCAGGTGGGAGCTGCACATCAGCTCCATGGGAGCTGCTGCCATGGCCACAGTGACCTTCCCGGCAGCACCGCAGGAGCCAGAGGGTCAGGCCTTGCCCTTGGTGGCAGATGAGCCACCGTGGGCTCTGGCCCCTCTCTGCCCAGGCACCGGCTGCCCCCGGCAGCGCCGCGCCCGGCTCGGCAGCGCGGCCATCGCGGCTGTTCGCTGCTTTACACAGGCTCTCATGCGCCGTGTCGCAGCGGGGGACCGAAAATGACTTTATAGTTATTGTTCCTCAAATTGGACACCCCCTTGGAGCTTAGATAATATGAGATGAAACAGCCTGCGGGAGGCTGCAGTCAAGTGGAACAGTGATGGAGGCTTTTTTTTTTTTCCCCTTCCCAAGAAGAAACACTCCACCTATTTACTTCTCCTCCTCCTCCTCCTCCTCCTCCTCCTTCTCTGTGCCAGCCTGTTGAGCAGAGCAACACCTGACAGTGCCAGGGGACTGGGGTACCATACCCCACAGACTGGCATGCCCACACCTTCCACAGA
>VWZG01004250.1:213635-230898 GCA_013396735.1 Grallaria varia | reverse complement strand
AACAACCACGAGCCCTGCAGAGGGATGGGGGAACAACCACGAGCCCTGCAGAGGGATGGGGGAACAACCACGAGCCCTGCAGAGGGATGGGGAAACAACCACGAGCCCTGCAGAGGGATGGGGGAACGACTATGAGCCCTGCAGAGGGATGGGGGAACAACCATGAGCCCTGCAGAGGGATGGGAAGGGCGAGCGAGGATGCGACAGCTCCTCACTCCATTTCCCACAGAAGTGGGGTGTGCAAGGACATGTTATTACCAGCACAGCAGAACCATCATCTTTGTGTCATTCGGCTTCACAGAGCCGGTGTCACCGCGCGAGGGGTGCGGTGGAGAGAGGCTGGAGGGAGCGGGGAGGGGGCTCTGAGGTGAGAGTGCAGGGAAGAGGCAGAAATAATGAGGGATTCAGGGAAGGAGGGTGTCAGGGATTACAGCTGTGTGCAGGGAAGGCAGCTTGTTATGGAGAAAGGGAGAGCAGAGGCCTGGAAAAGAAAGGAAAGAGCATCAGAGAGCAAAGAAGTTCACAGGAGCCTGTGTGCCTCTGGCAGGGAGGGAGCAGGGTGGCACTGGAGAGGGACAGGACCTGGCTGGAGATACTCAGCCTGGAAAAGAGATCCAGAGCCACGGAGCACAGCTGGGAACAGGCAGGAGGGTGACAAGAGCATGAAGGGAAGCACCGGGAGTTCACAGGGATCCCAACCCTCCAGGCACATGCCCTCAAATCACGAAGTGGAAGAAAGACATAAAAATACAATTCCAAGAGTGGCATTTCGTAAGTTTCCTGAGATGTTGGGCATTGGAGGGTGACAGTCCTGCCTGGTAGGGGACAGTTCTGGGAGCATACAGGACTTCCCCACACACTGTTTGCTGGCACGTAGCCGTGAGCACAGAGATCTGGGCACATACATCCCCTTTCTTTTGGGGCACAGGGAATTTTTTGCATTTTACAGGCACGTTGGAGGTCAGGAACAGCCACCAGGTGCCTCTGGGTGTCCCCAGGGCAGAGGGAACCGCCTGCTCTCTGTGCCCCTCAGCCCTGCGAGGGGAGCGGGTGGTGATGGAGGCAGCGCAGCCTCCAGTCCCGGAGCCACAGGCAAAGAGAGCTCCAGTTCCCAACTGCTGCTGCTCTGTTTTCCTTTCCCACAGCAGATCTGATGATTTAAATTAGGCCTCGATTCTTGTTTAAATTATAGTTTACTGTTCTGCGCCCCGCTCAGAAGTGAATTACCTTAAGCAGCAGTATTAATAACACGGTTATAATTAAGCTTCATTACTGTAGGCAGTTTGCTGAAACAAATTGCTGCTTCATTATTATTATGGCACCTTTGGTAAAAAGACATTTCCCCAGAATGCGACCTTGATGCTTTATATAGCAAAAGCCAGGAGATGATAGAGATGTAAGGATGAATTAGCATCTTTTACCTTGTAGATCAAGCTCATTAAAAGGAAAGCAACTCAAGTCAAAACCAAGCAGCCTTGATGGAAATTTTAATCCGAGTGAAATGAGTAATGAATAGGTTTGAACTTTCCCTGACATTTTTATGGCCATGCTTTATTTGTATTATGACATAAATAAATAAAGCAGGGGCAGGGTCGACAACGGACAGGAATGGGACTGCAGAGCCTGCACTGAGCTGCTCCTCCTGCCACCAGCATGGTGTTCCTGCACGGGCCAGCACTTCTGGTGGGAGATGCCAGTTTTTGAACCACTTCCCCATCCCTACTGACTGTCTACCAAAAAGCACAAGTCACCTGAGAGCAAACAGCTCCCGGGGAGAGGAGGGTTGGCTTTGCCGTGGGCACAGAGCTCTTGTTGCCCTGCAGTACCCAGAGCCCTCCAGCCAAATGCAGGGACCCCTGGGAGAGCTGCTGCAGCAAAACTTACACCTCACACCATCTCTGCCACTCTCACAACTGAGAGAGGCATTAATTCCTGCGCTTGAAGCGCTGAGGAGCTGAAACAGGACATTATGGAGGCATGTAAATAGATATTTAGAGCCTAGAAAGGTAAAGACAAAGCACTTTTGGAGGAGATGAGATTAAGAGAGTCCGGAGAGGAAACAAGCAGCATCAGTACAACAGAGGGATGTGGTTGCAGGTTGGAGTAGGGAGCACCCCCTGAGCAGAAACTCTTGTGAAGCACATTCAGTGCTGGGGGTTTTGTTCAGCTCAGCAAAAGGAAGAGAGGAAACAAGCTGGACTGGAAAAGTGAGTTCTCTGACTGTTCCTGCACCCAAAGGAGGTCCTGAGGCCCATCAGTTGTGGCTTTCCAGTATCTGAAGGGAGACTACAAGAAATCTAGAAAGATTATTTACAACCTGCACCCTGAGGTAATGCCTGTGAAGTGTTGGCTCTACCCTGTGCCCTGCAGCTCTGGAATTCTGTGTGCAGAAAGGCTCCTACCCTGCCAAGGAGAGCTCCCTCACCCCAAAATCCAGCAGCTGCCCCTGGCAACCTTGGCACAGGTGCCCTGGCAGTGTCTGCTCAGACAGGCTGGAAGAGTGCAGAGTCCAGCTCTAAGGACCCTTCCAACCCATCATTTGCTCCCTTGTGCTCTGAGCAGCCTCAGCGAGGGGCTGTTCACGTGCAATTAAACCACCTTCTCCAAAGGTTACCTAGAAAATTATCCCTGGCCGTTGTTAAACGGGGCATTTCCTGGGACTCGCAGTGACCTTTAGGATGACAGGATGCAGTGCTGGCTCTGCGGAGGCTCCGAGCCTGCTCAGACCATGTGCCTGGCTCTGCTGGGGCTTGGGGGCTCCTCCAGGGCAGAGGCAAAGGCAGTGCCACCCTGGAGGGGGTGCAGAGCTCTGTGACACCCTGGGGTCAGTGCCACACTCTGAGCCCTTCCGTGAACATTGAGTTTCCCCTTGGACACGTGGAGTGGCTCTGGGGCAGCTCTCGTACCAGTCTGCCCAGTCCTGCAGCCCCAGCAGTGTGGGATCCACCAGTGCAGGTGCCAAGCAGTCCATAAAATCGGGTTTGGGTCCCCATGATCTCCCAGGACGTTCATCCTCACAAGCTGACAGTTCACTGTTGCATAAGAGCTTCCCTTCCTGGATTTGCATTCGAAGTCGCTCCCCTCCCCACACACGCGTGTGCTGCTCTGTGTGTGTGCACACACTCATTAAACAAATGTGGCTATCAATTTCTCTGAGTGCTCCCTCTGATAGTGGCTGTATTTATCATTTAGCATCTCTGGAAGCGGTCCAAGTTTAAAATCTATTATGGGTATTATGATATTTAATAACTGTGTTTTATTTTTAAATGCAATAAAAAATAAAGATAAGGAGTTGTTTTGGTTTTTTTTAAAGCCCCCTCCTGAGCTCTGAATCCATCTCTGTCACCGACACGCTGGGTGACCTTGGAGAGGTCGCTTAGTCACTTTGTGCTGGAGCTTCTGGATTGTAAGATGGGGATAATCATAGGATCTGCTGCTTGGAGCGGGTGTGAAGCCTCTGCTTAATTAATGTTCATGGCGTGATTTCAGCTCCCTGGCTGGACGGGGTGAGCTCTGGCTGGGGTTTCATTTGGGAGCCGCTGGACTCCTCTGAGGTGGTGCCCCAGCTGGTGCCAGGATGGGTCCCATCCCTTGGGGTGCCCTGGGAGAGGGGGTGAAGGAGCGCTGAGGTCCAGGATGGGGCAGGGATGTCCCTGTGTTCTCCCCCAGCCCTCACTTGCTGTGTCCTGCTATGGAGCATCATCCCTAAATCCCCTCCTGGGCCGGCCAGACCATCAGCTGGAGTCAGGCAGACCCTGTGCTGCCCCTGAGCCAGTGGGATATGGAGAGGCAGCACCTGGATGATGGGAATGAAGGATGGGAGGCAGCAGTGCTGTGGGATTCTCGAAGGGAGGGATTGTCACAGAGCCTGTGAGCTCCAAAACAGCCCAATGGTGCCTTTTGCAGACTGCACGGGCCCCAAGCTCCCCCAGCATCAGCCGCTATTATTTTATGTAATTATTTAATTGTTATTAATAATGCTCTCCTTTCTGCAAAGCCAACTGCCCTGTCCCCTGCCTGCGGACAGCGCGGTCCGGCGGCCTCGCACCCTTCCAGCACAGAGTGGACAAAAAATTTGCACACCTTAATTAAATTTACAGTAATCTCCCCCGAAGTCGGCCTGTAAGGGATGACGAGTACACGGTCCTGAAGCAAATCACCACTGGTGATGAAAGAGCCTATTTCAGTTAAGCAAATTATGAGGAGGCAGGTGATGTCCCCGGTATAATAATTCCGTGTGAATTATTTATACAGAGTCTGCAATTACACCGAGCAAAACAGTGCATAAAGCACACTTAATTATCCAACCACCTGTTAGGAGTGCCAGCACAGCCGATGGCAGCTTCTCCCATGAATTACCCCATTGCCAGTGGTGGAGAAGGGAGCAGAGCCCTGCGGGAAGAGGGAGGGGGAACCCCAGAGTGAGTGCTGGGGCTGGAAGGAGCTGGGAGAAATGGGGGGCTTATCCCCTCTGAGCCCCAACCCCAGCAGTCTGCACAGACAAGGGTGTTTCCAGCATTCAGGAAATGCTCTGTTTCAAGTCAGTTTCTAATGTGTATTTTCCTCCTGAGAAAGGTGCTGTTTAGTTTTTTAATGTGGTTGTTGTTTTTTAAGCTAATGCCTAATAGAGAGGTTCAATGAAAGGATTAGCAGCTTGTGTCAGTCCCTGGAGACTTTCACAGGGCAAACAAACTCTCTGCAGCAGAGATCCCAGGCAGGAGTCACCCCCAAGGAAGGAAAATCCCCTCTGCCCCTGCCTGTCACACTTCATGCTCAAACAGAGCTTTTCTTGGTGATAATTCCACTTTTTTGACATTCCCTGACTTGGCAGCACACGTGCTTTCAGCCACTCAAAGGCTGGGCCACTCCTGAATGGGTAATGGAAAAGAAACCAGTGCTTTTTCTTTAAAGATTTACCACGTATAAATGTATGAGAGTATTAAAGGCAACAATTAACTTTATTGGAAACTTTATATTCTCCAGCCTCATTAGAACTGCCAACAAGATCTATTATTAGTATTACTATGCAGATAATGTAATAAAAAGGGTATTTAAAGTGGATACTTTTGCACTGAAATAAAATAGCTTTTCTCTCTTGTTCTCTCTGCTTCTCTCCCTTTTGCCCTGAGCTATATCAGAGACCTGGACTGAGACCTGAAATCTCATATCCCACATTCCCAGCCAGCTCATTGCCCCAGGAAGGTGCCAAGGAGCTGGAGTCTTGCTCCCATCCTCGTTTTACTGCTGGAATATCAGTCAGTCAACTTTGTCTGTGCTGGCAAGTGCCACCAAGACAGAGATTGGAGGAGGAAGAAGAGGAGGATGATGGGCTGCTGAGCTTGGCAGGAATTATGCTGCAGGGGCGGTTCACAGGACAGGTTCAGGTCTCAAAACTAGTCAGGTTTCTTTAACTAACCCCAAGTGCTCATTAAAACAGCAAAGACAGAACAAAGGGCTGTCATGTTTTGCCAAAGATGACCTGATAGCCCCAAAATTTGGTCCGTGGGCAGATGGAATGGGAGTGACGCAGGTTAAGAAAGTGTTTAGTGGTGTTTGGCTTTTTGCATCAAATCTGTGAGCTTTTGAGGGGGAAAAGCCACATTTCATCAGCCTATTTATTTAATGAACCTCCTGTTTCTGCAGAGAAAGTGTCAGTGGAGAGCTCCTCCCGGCCAAGGTGGGTCTGGAGCCTGGCCCAGATGCCTGGAGGGAGGGAAGCTCTTCTGCAACACCCCACTGTATCTTTTCCTGTTTTGTAAGGCTCATTTCTCTGCTCCAGGGAGCAGAAGGTGCCTTGCTCAGTGTCAGGGACCCAAAGAGCCCATCGAGGCTGGCTGTGGAAGGAAGAGCTGCTGCTGAGCCCCATAAGTTGCCAGTGAACAGCGATAATTCAGCTGGTGTCAGTCCCTGAGGCACCACTGTACAAAGTCAAAGGTCTTGGGAGACCTGGGACATGAACTCCATCATCATCAAAGTGAATCTCTTTCATTTGAGGGTTTAAATTTTAAATAACTGTTGGAACAGAGTTGCTCTCAGGCTCTCAAGCACACTATTCACATCCTGCTTCGGCAGCAGTCCCCGGGGCGGGGGATCCAAATGCCATTTAAATGTGCTCATTTCAACTTTCTTTCCTAATATTTCTTCTGTGCAGGGCAGGGGCAGGACAGCCCTGCCTCAGGTCCAGCTTCCACTCATCCCTGGGATGTGCCCAGCATCCTCCATCCCTGCAGGGACTGAGCCCTGGGTGCTCCCTGGGATGTCAGGTCAGGGTCACACAGGGCAGTGGGTTTGGCTTCAGCGGATCCAGGACGAGCCTTTTGGTCCAGAGGGTCTCTCTGCCCCCCTGCCCAGTGCCCAGGTTGGATGCAGCAGCTCCTCCGTGCTCTCCCCAAGTGGCTCCAGCTCCCTGTGCTTTCCATCACGTTTATTACTCCCTGCAGTCTAATTAACAGAGAGGAGTCAAAGGACCCAAAAGCAATGATTGTAATAAATAATCACTTGGCGGCTGCGGAGTTAATATTCCACCAGGGTATCCTCCTGCCTCTGGAAGAAATGGCAGTCAGGGAAGGGCAGAGGAATGAAGCCTTGTATTGAGGAGCAGAGCCCTGCCCAGGGAAGAGCAGCCCTCCTACAGCACCTTACTGCCCTTTTCTGCCTCACCTCCTCCCCAAAACTTGAGAGCAATGGCAGCAACTTCTTTGGCAGCTCTTTGACTCAGCGTCCAGGGTCTGGGATTTAGGGGCACCCAAGAAACAGTGAAATGTAAAAATCAATGTGTGCCCACTCATCTCTTCCAAAGGGATTGTCCCAAAGGGAACAGGGCCATGACATATTGGACCACCAGAGCTCTCTGCTTCTCGTGCCAGCCTGTAGCTCCCAGCACACTGGGATCCTGTTCCCACATCCATGGAAACATCCACAGCTCAGAGACGGAGCAGCATATGGAGGCATTGGGATTGCTGCCCTGCTGAGGACATGTGGACTGTGAGATCTTCATCCTGTCTCCTTCTCCTCCAAGGGAGGAGGCAGAGGATGCTCCAGGCACTTCACTATGTCCCTTCACATCACACTTTCCTGCGGAGCTGTAGCTGCTTTCCTGGGAGCCCCCAACACTCCCCGCGAGGTTCCGAGGCTGCGCTGGGACCCCACACCAGCCCCGAGCAATTATCCATGGAGAGCTGGGCCCTGCTGATCATTTGTTAGCTCCGCACATATCCCTCTTAATTGTAAATCTCAGCTGAGATTTGCATTTTTATGAAATGCTTGTGCTGGAAATCTTTATAAAAAAACACTCATATTAATTCAATCTAATTTCGGTCATTCCAGGTACCGTGAGAAAGCATTTGCAGAGAGCTCCAAAGCTAACAGCTCTAATTTTGGAGTTTCACCAGAGCATTCCTCTGCCTTAAATTGGACATTTATCTCCCGAGACGGTGCGTCTGAAGGGAGCTGATGGAGGGCGAGCCCTGCAGAGCCACCAGCCCGTGCCTGGGATGGGATGGGATGCTCTGGGAGGGACACTCAGGGGGGCTATTTCTGATGCTGGAGGTTCAGGGGTTCAGTAATTTAGGAGCCACCCCAGCCCTGGACAGGACACCTCCATCTGTGTGGACCACGTCCTGCCCTTCCCCTGTTTTCCCTTTAATCCCCACCAGTGCCTGGAGATAATGAAACCTCAGCAACCCACGCAAGAAACCTTCTCCCCTTTGCTGGGGACTCCCTAAGTGGCCCAGTCCCAGCTGAGGCTCAGAGACAGCAATCCATCAGCAATTTGTATCTCCTCCAAAATGCCTTTGTCTGGAGCCAAGGGGGAAAGAGATTAACTTCTCCTCCCCCGAAATATGGCTGCGGGATGCGAGGGAAGAGAGAAGGCAAATAAGCAAAGCAAAGTTAAGCTTTCTGTACAGAGCTGGAGGCTTAACGGCACAGATTACAACAGCAGGTGAGGAGCAGCCCTGGCCTCTGCTGTGTAGGCTGCAAAAATCCTGTTAAACCGCAAAGGCGGGTTAGCTACAGCTCCCGTCCAGGAGTGACTGAGCTGGCAGACACAGCAGGCTGAGGGACGGCGCAGGAGGACGAGACTGTCTCGGGGCAAGCTCAAGGAAAGGTCAAGAGCTTTATTTCTTGCCTTTAGTAGGCGCCCATCTTCAAAGAAACTGGTGCCAAGGACAAAACCAAATCCATGGAGGCGTCACAAAAAGGGCAGCACTGTCCTCTGTGCCCTCTGTGCATCCCACTCCCTCAGCATCCACCAACCTGCCTGTGAAGGCAACAGATGCCAGTGAAGTTTCAGCCATTAGCTGCTAATAAGAAAGTAATTAGCTAATTAGCTAATATTTGATCCTTTGGACTGGATTCTGCCACTCTCTGCAGATCCGGGCTGCTTCCAGCCCTGCTGGGTCTGGCTGAAGGCACTGCCATTGCCTTCACCAACTTTCGGGAAGGGAGGCTGCCTTTGCTCCATCCCATGGCACGTGGTCACGTTGATCCGGGGGGGTGACACCTGTGTGGGCAGAGCACACCCCTCTCCTGGTCCATGTGCTGCCAGGGCAGCAGCCGATGCTCTTTGACCAGAGAACTATCATCATCATCATCATCATCACCATCATCATCTTTCTGTCGGCAGCACATCGCCGGAGCCCAGCCCAGGCTGCACAGGAGCTCTCTGTCCCCTTTGCTGCAAAACCAAGCCAAACGTTTACTTTTTCCCAAAGAAAACCATGCCAGAGGGCCCCCATGGGTTGCCCCCTGAGCCACAGAGGGCCGGGAGAAGAAGCAAGGGCTTTCCAACACCGGGAAGTGCTGCCCAGCTCCGGGTGCATGGGATTGCCAGATGAGCTTTAGAAAAGCAGCAGAAGTTTTCCAGCTTATCCGAAGCGAATCTCCGGTCCCTGCGAGGTTTGTCCTTCACTAGGAATTAGAGACGAATTTCCAGTGCTTTCCGCTGCCATCTGCCCCAGCCGTAGTTGGAATGCAGGGTTTTACTCCGGCAATCAGTAGGTAATCCTGTCAGCATCGCTTAGAGAGCCCCGCTCCGTCCTGCCCATCTGATGCTCAGCACAGCAGAGGGAAAATCACGGCTCCCTCTTGAAAGGAGGGGAGAAATTAAGGTTGACTTTGGCACAGGAAAACAAGCAAGCCGGAGATGACAGTGTGCCACAGGAGCTTAAAATAAGCATCAACTAATTCAAACAAAAACAAATCTGCATTGAAAACAGCCTCTTCCCCAGACCACATCCCCGCTTTAAAGTGCCTTTGAAATCTCCCCGGCGCATTTACAACATGCTCCCCCTCCGCAGCTCCCGCTCACGCTGCGTGGCTGTTTGCTGGCAGGCAAATGAGGGCTGAAGCCTGAGATGATGTTTTCTTATTAGTGCACATGCAAATACTAATAAATAGCTCTGCACACTCCACTGGTTCCTGGTGCCCCTGCTCTGCCCTGGCTCCCGGTGCCCCATCCTCTGCCCAGTTCCCTTCCCGCAGGCAGGTGAGGGAAAACTGATACTCAAAAAACACGCCACCATGGTTTTTTCCTGAAAGCAAACCCTACTTTTGCTCTCCCAGGGGCCTGACCCAGGCTGAGCTTCAGCAGCTTCAGCTCCGACCCTCCTCATCCTACCTCTGCTCAGGTGAGGGGCTGCCAGGCTTTGACAAAGCAGCTTCCCCAGCACCAGCAGCAGAGGAAAACCTGCAGGAAATCAGAAGGACACCCTTCGGTGGATCCAATGGACCTGAGAACCACCATACCTTGTCTGCAAATGGGGATGTTTGGGCTTCCTGGTGATTTGGTGCCAAAGGCTCTGGTTTCCAAACTGGTGCTGGTGTTTGCCAGGCTGTGACTGGAGCCAAGGTTGGCACAAGCCCCCTGTTTTTGGCACCATGACTCGAGAGAGGGAGCAGATGTCGGGGTGTGAGGAGGGGCCAGCACCACAACCACCCCAGCAGTGCCAGCACCCTCCCTCCCTCCAGCCCCACGTGCCTGTGCAGCCCAGCCCATTCCTCTCCACTCTCCATGGACAGACTGGCTTTGCTGGAGAAAAGCAAGTGGGAGAAAGGGAGGAGAAAAACTCCCACCAGCTCCTCGAGAAGCCCATCAGTGTCTCCCACAACATTCCCATCCCCTGCAGACACCGCTGAGCTCGTCTGGGCACCACACAGGAGCCAGCACTGATAATTAATCAACCCTGTGGAAGGGGCTGCTGGATGCGCAGGCACTGCCAGAGCAGAGGAGGGTGAATCCCTGTCCCTAAGGAACAGGCTGTCCTGGACATGCTGCGGGGTCAGGGAACAGCCTTGTGCATCAGCCCTGGTGCTCAGGTCCAGATTTGTAACCTCAAATCCCAGAGCCCGTGCTCGAGCTGCCCCAATCCCAGGAATGGGGCTACACGGACGCTTGGCAAAGGTGTTGCAAGAGAGCAAATGGGGCTGTCCCATCCCTGAAAGTGTTCTAGGGCAGGTGGGATGGGGCTTGGAGCAACCCAGGACAGTGGAAAATGTCCTTGCCCATGGAGGGAGGTTGGAATGAGATGATTTTTAAGGTCCCTCCCAATCCAAACCATCCTGCAATTCTGCGATTCTATGATTTTCCTCACTAGCTCCAGGTTTTGGAGCAGATTATGAATTGTTTGATATAGAATTTCAAATGATCACTTAAGTAGCTAATTAGCTCGCAGCAACTTCGAGCAACCTGGGTGTAGTGTGTATTTAAGTGTTTAATGCCTTTTTTTCTCTCTCTCTTCCTTTCTAATTGGCATTTAATTAAAAGAATAAATAAAAAAAAAAAAATAAAAGCAGCTTTGCCTGGGCTGCTTGGGTTTAAATATTAAACTGCTTGGGTTTAAATATTAAGCAGTTGCTGCAGTTTGGGCCCTGCAGCTGAGGTGAGGCAGAGGGGGCTGGCCCAAGTCCCCAGCAGGTCAGCCCATGTCCCTTTCCCTGGGAGCACCTCTGGAAGCATCGATGCACAAGGGGATGAATGAAACCCCTCCTGTGTTTGCCACAGTGAGTGACCCACCGCTGTGAAAAGTCGATGTCCTGAAGTTTTACTTTCCACATCTCCATTAGAGTTTGGGTGGATTCGATGCAAAAGCCAGCAAAAGAGCCTGCCTGTGCATACCAAGTGTGTTAATAGGGTAAAGTAAACCCAAAGTAACATTTGAAAGCTGGAAGATGAAAGTAGATCACAGGGCAAAGATCAAACAATCTAGAACCACTTCTGAGCCTTTTAGTGCTGTGGATTATTAGCATTTGAAAGTGTGGAGCATTAGTGGAAGAAGAGGATGGAGGATGAGGGCAGGAATTTCTGTTGTGCAGAGGAAAAGTGGAGCAAGTGACAGTGGAAGAGGAAGGATGCAAATGATCTGGCTTACAGAGCGTGGAGACAGCCTGTGTACACCTGTGTGCACCAACCAGAACCACCAGCATGTTTTCAGATGGCAGGCCCATGTCTCACACTGTGTCTCTGCTGGGATGCTTCCCGGGAGCTTTCCCTGAAACAGCAGGACCTTCTGCACCCACACAGGGAGGGAAAACCTCTGGAAAGGAGCAGCAGAGCCCCAGGACTAGGACAGCCAGAGCTGCCCAGCACAGAGGCAGCACTTTGGAAAAGACATTTCACTGTAAAATGAACTAATGCACCTTATTCCCATTTGGGATGAGACACAGGGAGCTGGGAGCTCCTTCTGTTCACAGAATCACGGAATCATTTAGGTTGGAAAAGACCTCCAAGACCATCAAGTCCAACATTTGACCGATGACCACCTTGTCACCCAGATCAGACATCTCCAGGGATGGGGACCTGAACTCAGGCACACGAAAGGGGGGACCAGGACACAGACAGTGCCATCGTCCCCTGGAGCAGGCTGAGCGCTGGCACAGCAAAGGCTGGGAGGAAAGAGGAGCTGTGAGCCAAGGGCCCTGCCCTGCCCTGGCTTCCAGCTCCTTGGCACAGAACCCACCTGTCTGCACTGCCCTTCTGCTGATTCACAGGCGCAGTAATTGTGTGCAATTAGGCCTGACAAGCATACAGGTATCTGCTCCCGTTGCTTCCCAGCACTGCCTTTTCCCTATCTTTAAGGGTCGCCAAAACCCTCTTAACACAAGGGTGGTGGGATAATTAATGTTTTATGATAATTAATAATTAATGTTTGCCAAAGCTGCCTGTGTTGCTGTCCTGCATGTTCTCACTTTGGTACCTGGGAAACGGAATGGAAGGTGTCACTGGGAATAAGGCATCACTCAGCTCCCAAAGGAAAGGGGTTTTGGCTGGGGAAGGGTGCACCCCCTTCCCAGCACCCCCAGCACCTGTGGCAGCTCTGGGAGGGACCCCAGGGACTGGGGCAGGCACCTCTGGGTGCTCATCTCTGACCCCAATTCAAGGGGTGGCTTTTGGGGGGAGCGAGAGCCAGTGCCATGTGTGTTATATGCAGCCTTGGCTGTAATAAACAGCGAAGCTGCCTGTTCCCAGAGGGACTTGCTAATATAGGAGATTGCTCACCGCAGTGTAACCACCCAAGGGCTTTACACACAGCTCTGACTAAACTCCCTATAAAATCAATGCAGCCTTTTCACCACTTTTGACAGGGTGTTCTAATATTAATCTACTCCCCTTGTCAGTCAGCTCCACTAGCAAAGGCTCTAATGATCTTTAACCAGGCACAAGAAATACTACACAAGTGGGTGGAGGATTCCTGCATCCTATCCTTTGCACTGGTGAAGGGCGTGTATTGCTACAAAAAATAGTCATAGGGTAATTAATATATATATTCAAATATTGATAATAAAGTGATGAAGATGCAAAGTGTAGGAGGGCAAGGCTGGGCCCAGGCAGTGAAAGGGTTTCACCCCTCACATGCCCCAGGAAGGGGTTAGCAAAGCAAGGACTGGCCTCGGGAGGATGTTGGAGGAAAAGGAACAGGTCCTGGTGGTGCCAGTGCCAGCATGTGACCGACAGTGCCCGGGAGGCACAGCAGGATGATGAGCACCCTGCTGCCATCCGGGCTTTGCGTAGCCTCAGGCACCCAGGGGGAAACTGAGTCCTCTTGGAGAAAATGTAAAGCACCTGCCCCTCTGATCAATCTGCACAGACTATTCCCTCTCTCCTGCACAGTTTCCATGTCTCTGACTCAGGGTGAACTCATCCTCCTGACAGTTAGACAGACAGGCACCCACTTCGCCTCCCTCGCGCTGTAATTAGGCAGGTCCAGAGGTGTGTGGGGACAGCTGTGAGCTGCCAGCAGGATGGAACCATTCTGCTACCAGAGGGGCTGAGCGTGCTGTGCCCCCCTGCCAGAGCCACCTCTGCCCTCAGCCACCACCAGCCTCACACCCAGCCCAAACATGCTTCTCCATCACCTCCCCACATGCATTCGGGTACCACTGGTGTTCCATCCCTGAATCGATTCCTCCCTGCAAGGTGTGACCCCCATGGGCTGCAGGCTGCCATACCTCATCTGGAGGTGTTGAGCAGGCTTGGTTTGCCACTAGATGTGTCTTAAAGTCAAATCCCACGCTGTGGCTGGATTTTTCTAAGCAGAAATAGGTGTTTTCTCACGTGCTTGTCTGTCTCTCATGCACTTGCAGCCTGCAGCCCCCACAGAGCATCCCAAGCACCTTAAAAACATCACGACGGACACAAGCCAAAGCTGGGCTGATTTCAACAACCATTGTTGGCTTTGGAAGAAGCCGTTTGCTGCCGGGGGAAGCATTCCTTATCAAGGAAGCCCCCGAGCATGCACAAGGAACGCAGCTCCTCAGCCCTTGCTGCCACCTCCGACGTGGCTCCTGGCACTGGAGTAAGTTACTCATCCTCGCCCAGCCTGCCCGTGGTTTTGCTGATGTTTTGATGGCTGTGCTGCTGCAAGGGCCGGGTTTGCCGGGTGCTGCTGGCTCTGCTGACTCAGCCCCATCGCTGGGACATCAGAGGTGGCAGCTGCTTCCCTGTATGCTCTGCTGAGGTGGACACTTGGCCAGTGCCTGGGACAGGGAGCAGGGAATGCAGCTTGCCAGTGCCAGTCTCGCCATCTGAAAGTCATCTGAAAGCCATCTGAAAGCCATCTGCAGAGCTGGGGAGGGACAGGCTGCTCGGGCCTGGGACCTGTGAGCGTCCTCCCTCCCCAGCCCAATGGACTGTCTCACACAGGCATTAGCAGCCCTTGGCCTTGTGCCTCAAACCCTACTGCTCCCAGCCTAGAGTCGGTCAGGGCTAGGGCAGATTTTCCAGCAGCGTGAGCTGGCGGCACACTGCTGAGCCCTGCGGGGCTGCACCCATACACCTTGGCTCTGCTGCACTCAGGCAGAGCAAATCTCTATAGAGAGGCGCTGGAAATCAGGGGAGGAAAAGGGAACACAATCTGAGTTGATCTAGTGGTTAACAAGCCCCCCAAAATCTGCAGGATCCTTCCCCGGACTTCATTATAGGGCAAAATGCTTAGT
The DNA here is from genome assembly GCA_013396735.1 of Grallaria varia. NCBI lineage: Eukaryota > Metazoa > Chordata > Aves > Passeriformes > Formicariidae > Grallaria > Grallaria varia. Next base: position 216,465 of record VWZG01004250.1, on the reverse strand, counting down.
TGAAATTAATATCTCACAGGCGTCATGGGGAAATCCCAGCGACGTGACCTAAGGATCACCTCACTGCCAGAGAAGGAGGTCCTGGGCAGGGTTGCCCTCGCCAGGATGTTACAAACAGGTGCAGTGCTTTGTTTGCTTTGCTTTGCTTTGCCCCTTGACAGAACTTCGAATTACGTGTCTTGCGAATGCTCTCGGCAAATGGATTATCCGCACCAGCTGCTCGCCGCCGTGGCAGAGCCTTCCCCGGCGCCTTTGTAGCAGCTCCAAAGTATTATCCCCCTTTCCTGTTGTGGCAGTGCCAGCATGCCATGGGGAAGGGGTCATTCCAGGGGAGGCGAGCTGGGCTTTGAGACCAGCTGGGCTGTGTTCAGCCGGAGTCAGCCCCAGCTTGGGGGATCGGGTAGTTTGCACAAGGCTGGATGACTTTGTAGCTTGCCTTGTTCCGCAGCAGGATGGCAGGAGGGGATTCAGGAGATTTGCAAACCCAAACAAACGGCACATTAAAGGGATTTATCTCGTCAGCCTGGCGGGACCAGCGTCTGCGCCCGCAAACCCTGTGGGAGCAGAGCCCATCCTTCTGCAGAGCACAGCCCTTCTGAGCCCTGGCTGAGATCACTCACCATCAGAAGAGTCAGGTTTTTGCCCTCTGTTTTTTCAGTCCTTGGCATAACAATGTCCTTGGACAAGGCCATCACTGCTGGGGCCCTGGGCAGGAGAGGTGCCTTGTGCTCATTTCCATGAGCATGGCGTGGCCATCCCCTGGCACTGGGACATGGGACACGCACCCACCAGCACCCTTCGCTGCCTCGGCTCCTCTCCCCACCACCCTCAAGGCAGATGAGGAGCCATCCCTTCCATAAGCCCCCGAGGACACCCATTAATAAAGCAGCACTTTATCTCTCCATGCATGACCTCACAGGGTGGGCAGTGCACCGTAATGGAAGTTTTAGCTCAAGCAGCAATGACTTTGACCGTGCAAAATTACACTCTATTCTGGCCAAATTAACTAGGTAATGCCTTGCATTAGTGTAAAATCCTCCATCAAACCATGAAGGCTGCCGTTAAAACCACTCAAGGCCAAAATGGGTGGTGGTGGGGGTAGAGGGCTGCTTGGTTAGAAGCCCAAGAGGTGGATTTTTCCACTGCCTTGCCCCTCATGGGCAAAGCAGGAATGGAAATTCAGCCCCCCTTGCTCAGGGCGTACGGGCACTGCCTGGCCCTGCCTGCCCTGGGGGGTCCCAGCTCCTTCCTCATGCTTCTCCCTGCTGTGCCCTCCATTCCTGCTGACTAACAAGGATTCATCAGACAAACAAACAGGGCTCACAGGAGCAGACGGCAGACCAGGCTCCTCTGTTACATCACCTCAACACCAGCTGATCAGCCGCGGTTCGGTGATTCAGGCATTTTCGATGCCTTCTGCCCACCCAACCACGTGGCACCCCTGCGGGTTTTCCCTTCCTGCTCCAGCATGGCATGACTTCTTCTCCTTCCCCCATTTCCCCTCCTAACTTGGGAGATGAATACCAGGAGATCCCATCACCTTCAGCAGCTCGAGTAGGAGGTACCTGGAAGAAGCCAAATCTCCTCTGATGAAGAATGTGCAGGCACCAAAAGCAGCTGAACCAGGAAACCCCAAATTTCTGATTAATGCTCCCCATCCATGCGACACCAGCAAAGGGAAAGGGAAGAAACTGCCAATGAGCCTATTTGTTTTGCAGTTATGGCTGAAATAAAAAATTACTTGGTCTAATTAGACCTCTCCGAGTAGGAGAGCCATGCAAAATAAACTCACTTCATTATCGATGCCGGCGCAAGTCTCCCTTGCACTTTATATGTTTAAGTGAAGATGTGGAAGGTCAATTTACTATGTAAATTTTCACAAATTTGGCTAAGCTAAAATGATTACTCTAATGTGTATGCAAATTAACTTAATTGATAATGACTTCTCTGGTAACTTTAAAGAGGGAGGGGGGGGAATTATTCCAATTGTGACAATCCTCTAAAGCGTTTCTTCGCCTGAGAAAGAAATGATATCTTGACAAATTAAAGAGAATATAATGAAATCAGATTAATTAATGCTAAGACCAATTAGCAGACGCAAAGAGAGAGGGAGAGATTTACAGACGCAAAATACACTAGAGAAGACTACAAGAATTCATCACCTTTCAAGATGTTTATATTCCTTCCTTTTCTTTGGAGTAATGAGTTCTTTGTTGGTAGAAGTGCTTGGCTTTGCCAAGGAAGGGTTGGGTCAATCAGAGGGGAAAGAAAGAAGACTGGAGGTGGCGGCATTGAGGGATGAGCCCTCCAGTCCTCATGTCCTCTTGGGTGCAGGCAGGCAGAGCAATGCAGGCAGCAGAGCGATGCAGGCAGCAGAGCAATGCAGGCACCAGAGTGATGCAGGCAGCAGAGCAATGCAGGCAGCAGGGCAATGCAGGCAGCAGAGCGATGCAGGCAGCAGAGCAATGCAGGCAGCAGACTGGCAGCACCAGATCTCCAAGAGCCTTTTCCTGGCACCATCACAGCACCAACCACAACACCTGAGCCCGGCACATCCCTGCTCGGCCCGCGGCGTGCGGGGAACATTAATTACACCGAAACGGGAGGCAGCAACTCGAAACGCGCCCGGCCACCACTATAAACCTCACATGGAGTCATAAAAATAATTACCAGCAACACCGTACGTAATATCCTTCTGTGTCATCTCTCTCCTGTTGGTAATAAAGCTCCCCAACACATTAACTGTGAGGGAGGGCCCGTTATTCACCCTGTAATTAGACCGTGCTGGAAAAGGCTTCCTATGGAATGTGGGGTGGTGGGGGGTAAAGTG
>VWZG01004250.1:122101-205285 GCA_013396735.1 Grallaria varia | reverse complement strand
GTGGAGGATGCTAGGCTGAGCTGTCCCACCCCAGGGCCGTGGAGGTTGCTGGAAGGCTGAGCTGTCCCACTCCTGGGGCCATGGAGGATGCTGTGGAGGATGCTGGAAGGCTGAGCTGTCCCACGCCTGGATCTGTGGAGGATGCTGTGGAGGATGCTGTGGAGGATGCTGTGGAGGATGCTGGAAGGCTGAGCTGTCCCACTCCTGGGGCCGTGGAGGATGCTAGGCTGAGCTGTCCCACCCCAGGGCCGTGGAGGTTGCTGGAAGGCTGAGCTGTCCCACTCCTGGGGCCATGGAGGATGCTGTGGAGGATGCTGGAAGGCTGAGCTGTCCCATCCCAGGGCTGTGGAGGATGTGGAAGGCTGAGCCGCCCTGCTCCTGGCGAGGGAACACGCTCATGCATTTTTCAGGGCGATCGATGCCGCCCGGCACCCCACAGACATAATGACTGCACTGGCCTGAATGCAGAGCTGGGCTGGGGGAGCGGCTCCTGCGCCGGCAGAACAGACAGAGCCCGGCGAGAGCTGGGCATTATTTATAATTTAACTTATAATTTGCTGCTCGAACCCAGTGGTTAAAAGTGGTTGGATGCCAGCAGGCCTTTGGAGGAAGGAGCAGGATGGGAGAGGAGGAAAACACAGCATTTCCCACTTCCCAACCTGGAGCACTTGGAAAGCCCTTCGGTCGGGCTCTGACCTACTTTGCATGGCAGAAGCAACTTCTGCTGTTAACTAAAGGAGGCAAAATGGCAAAATACAACACATTGCCCTGCACAGCACTCAGAGGCAAGGTGGGAATCCCACCATGGGTACTGATCTCAGACCCTCTGCAATGGAAAGGGAAGCCAGGCTGGGGGGCAGAGTCCCCACAATTACTGAGAGAGGGGTAACCTGCACTGTGGCAGTTTTTCCCTCATCCTCTGGCACCCCAGTGTTGCTGTCCTGACCTTTCCACTCCATTTGACTGCGAGAACATCCTCCAAATTAAATCATCATCACAAGGGCTGCTGAGGGGCACTGGGGGAAGTGCTCTGATGACACAAGAAAGCGACTTCCAGTGCCGGCGGCAAGGCAGGACCCAGGTTACTGTAAAAACGTTTTGTCAAAACTTTTTTCCTCCCATGGAAAACAAGGTTTTCAATCAAACCCTTTCTGGTTGAAAGCAATCTGCTTCCTCTGAGCAGCTTTCCAGACCCAGCAGCTTGGGCCAAAAACGTGTCACTTTTAAGCCAGCACTTTTCTCATCTTTCAGCAGATGGATTTTTCACTTTCAACAAAGTCACAAACCGTCCCCTGACTGGCACCAGGCAGGTTACAGCATGCAGCCATCCCAAACGGAATGTGATAAGGGATTAGAGAGATCCCTTTGGCATTTCCTCGCAGAGACATCCACGTCTCCTTCCAGGACTGGACAAGAAGCATCCTGCACTGCCACGCTGGGCACAGGGCACCGGTTTCCAGCATTCCAAAGCAAGAAGAGATCACCTGCCTTTAAGGGGAAAGGCAGGATGGAGCTCCCTGTCTGTCCCCAAAATGCATCCTTCGATGTGCAACGAGTCTGGCAAACACCCTGGAGAAAAGACCACCGGTGGCTGTGGGCACTGTCGGGGGGGGATGAAATGGGGGAGCTGCATCCTGCCCTCTTTATGCCGAGCCCATTGGATCCATGTAGCAGTCCGTCAGCTGTCAAATCCCATTTTTGGAAGCAATTTGCTTTTATAATTAATTTAATTATTATTGCATTGCCAAGTTTTTGTATTGGCTTAATAAACATAATCAGGTTTTGCCCTCAGCCTCCTTCCCCACTCCTGATTCCTTTCCTGAGTTGGGCAGTTTGGGGAGAGGGAAACCCAGGTGCAGGTGGAGTAATTAAAATTTCAGTTGTTGGTCGTTAATGGTACACGTTTTAATTACCTGCCGAGTCGGCCCAAGCACGTGTGTGGGCTGTGGCTGTGGAGAAGGAACCGACTCCAACCCCAACCCCAACCCAGGCAGAATGACTCCTGCCAGGGCTGCTCCCTCCTCCCCAAGCCAGGAATTCTGTGTTGCCGTGGAAACGGGCGGATGGGGCAGCTCAGCATCTCCTTGCTGCCATTGCTGCAGGAAGAGCTGGCAACTGCCCCAGCCGGTGCCCTCCCAGCCTAGAAGGGACCCCAAGCCCCCATCCCAAACCTTTGGAGCACCAATCGGACCACCTCCCAGAGCCGAGGAGCACCTCAGCAGCATTGTCACTTTATCAGACAAACTTGCAATCAAATCAAAAAGATACCATCCTCAGTCTGACGAGGCCTGTTTTCCAGGTACCCGTGCAGATTGGCATTTGTTATATCACCTCCTTTAATTTTTTATTAATGAGGTCCCTTATCAGCCCTTCCATTACATTGCCCAGGATTGATGCCCGCCTGACGGGCCTGTAATTACCCACATTATCCCATTGTCTTCTTGGAAATGCTCACATGCCATGAGGCTTCATACAGCCCATGGAACCCCCCTGAACAGGGCACCCAGAGAGCACCGCGCCTGCTCCCTGAGCCGCTGTGCCAGCGCTGTGCCCATTCCCCCACCAGCAGCTCTCTGCCAGATGCAGCCAGCGGGGCTCTCTGTCCTGTCATCATATTAATTCCTAATTTCCAATTTGCAGGAGGAGAGAACCTTAGCCCTCCATCTCACCAGCCCAGCAATCACAGCGATGAGCCAAGTATCTCTGGACAGTCTTTAATTTATTTCCCGGCGCACACAGACACTGCTGAGAGACTTGATGGCACCAGCTTAAACATAATAAATTACTCAAGTATCAGAGATTAGTTAATAAAGTGTCAAGCGCCCGTAAAGTGCTGCTTTGTCAAAGATACAAAATATTCCTCTGTTTCTCCCAAGATAAATAGCTCCAAGGTGGGAGCAGCACCCATCTCCCACTGCTGGGCTGCCTTGGCAGCGGGTGCTCCCAGCATGCAGCATCCCTGCCCCGGGATGGCACTGGAACTGTCCCACACACAGGGTGCCCATGGGAGGAATTTGGTTGTCCCAGACTCTCCCCATCCTCCTCCCAGCTCCGGCACCTGCCCGCCCTGCAGACACCATCCAGCCTGAAGGATGCGTGCCACAATCCATGCCCGAGCTGCTGGAGTTCTCCGGCGTCACGAGAAACCTTCTGCTACCTCCAGGACGATGCCAAATCACCATTCAGGCTGAAAATTCCCTGTGACTGGACGCCGTTTGGAGGACATCCCAGGCAAACAGAGCGGAACCTGGGCCAGGTGCCCACGGCACGGGCTGCTGGGAGCTGCCTCCCTGCACACGGGGACCTGCCTGGCACTGGGGCTGCAGGGCGAGCTGAGGGGCACGTGCCACTGAGCCCCCGGCCCTGCCCTTCGCCTTCAGATGCCCCCACTGATTCCAGAGTCGCTGTGGGAACCCTTGGGCAGAGCCAGTGCCCCGCTCCTGGGGACAGCATCCCTTCCCACAGCCTACAGAGAGGATCCCAGAGGCCCTGCGAGAGGCGAAACCAGAAATGAAACAGTCTGTTCCCGATGAGTGCTGTTGAGGCAGTGCAGGAAAACGGAGGGATTGGCAGCTCCAAGGTGTTGATGTAACGCCAGAGCGGAGCTCATGAGGTGTTTCTGCCCTTGTGCTGCTTGATTTAATTACCAGAGAACAGAAAATGTGGCTAGACAAGGTCAATTACAGACCAAGAGAGGGTTATTTGGGGGTAAAAATATAAAATATCCCTGTGGGATCCCCAGCACTGCCCAGGGTTGCTCCTGCCAGGCTGTGCTGGGGGAATGCTCGGGACACGGATGGCTCAAGCTGTCCCGTGCTTCAGTGCACCCACAGCAGCCACACATGGAGGAGATAAAACACCGAACGAGGCTCTCAGATCTCCAGTGTTGTGGCCAAGAGTCTGCAGGTTATGTTTTGGCTTTTTCATCGTTCTGGAGTTCTGTATTTAATCAAAACTTACGAGTGATTTCACAGCGCCTGAGTCACGAATCGGTGCCCGTCCGCCTCCCCTCTGCCTGCCACAAATCTCCCTGGCTCCCGGCCACAACGCCCGCCGAGGCAGCTCCTTCTCTCCGTCTCCCTTGGAGAGCGACGGCACTGCCTCTCCCTTGTCAGAGCGTCTCTGTTTATCCCATTGGTGCCGATCGCGTCGTCGCTGCTGACTCACGCACCCGGAGAGTCATCCCGCTCCTTGGAAATAACTAATGAGACGGAGGGTTTCGAGGGAAGTTTCCTTGACAGGCCAGGCTCGGCTCCTGGAATCACATCCCTCACCCTCTGCCTGCCTGTGAGCAGCGTTCCTGTGGGTCTGCTGGAAGGTGCCTCTTGTGGGGACAGAACTCAGCCCTCAAGGTTGCCATGGGGCACCATTCCCACTGGCTCATGAGTGAGCCTTTACATCTCATATGGGGTTTATGTCATTTAGATATAGTTGGTGGGGACTGTCCCAACCTGGGGGAGACATTCCAGGTGCAAGCACTCCACTTAAGCGAGCAGACAACTCTGGATGTCCCAAACTGCTTCCAGCAGCATCCACCACCATGGCAGAGCATGAACCACCTGTTCCATGAAGACCAAAATAAACACAGGAACAAACACGACCTAAGACTCCCACAATGCATTCCCCAACTCTGCTCCATCACTCTCCCACACCAGGAGCCCATTGAGGCCAGGAGAGGGACAGGGATGTCTGCTCTGACCGAGCATGGTCAAAGCTGAGTTCAACCCACTGTGGTTCTCCTCTTCCTCTCCGCCTGCTGCTGTTGCTAAGCAATGGGAAGAGCAAACACAGCCTGACCTGACGCAGATAAATCCTGCTGGGCTCCAAAGAGGTGCCTCAGCATGTGGATTGATGGGTCCTTGGATCTCCCCACAGCCCTCAGAGCCCACAGAGGGTGTCCCCCCTCACCACTGGGACAGGGACCCACTGCCCAGGTGGTTCTGTCCCTTCCAGCACTGCTCCCACACACCAAGCCCGACCTCCTTCTGAGCTCTAAACTCCCTCTGTTCGAATCAATCGGAGCATTGACACGGCTGTGCTGTAGATCAAACCTGCCACCCCTGTTTACATGGTGTGTGACTCCCAGTCAATAATCCTTGTCGGAAAGATCTGGTGTATTTGCTCAATACAACCTTTAGGGCTGAGGAAACCACCAAGGCTTGGGGAAAAAAAAACCCAAAAAACAACAAACCCACCACATTTTAAACAGGATTTCCTTATTTAAGCCTCAGCACAATAACAGCACAGTTTTCCTGCTGGTGTTTCCTCCCTTGCACAGAGGGTGAGCGGTGCTGGCTCACAGGGAGAGTCCCGCTCCTCAGGAGCATTAATAACCTGTTACGGAGCAATGCCTGGGGACAAGGGATACGCAGGGAGCCAGACACGCTGCTATCCCACGTGGAAAAGCAGAGGGTGGCGAGGGACAAAATGCTACTTTATGGTCTTTACACAATGCCCTGACTGAGCGGGCGATGCCGGCGCCGCCGGGATCCCAATGCCTGCAGTGGGCTGTGCAGCCCTGTGCCAAGCACGGAGAGCTCCGCCAGGGAATCCCCGCGTGGGATGGCACCGTGGGAGGGGACAGGGCAACCCCACCAGTGATTCCCACAGGAGTGGGGAGTTCTGCCCCAGGAGCACAGCTGAGCCTCCCTCACTGGGGAATTGCAGGGACCAACAGGCTCTGGAGAAGTTGGGACAGAACTTTTTGTGTGCACAGCACCTGCAGGGATAGGTGGGTTATTCAGGAGCCAAAGAAACATCCCCTCACTGCTCTGGTGCTCTTGGGAAAATCTGATCCAATGTATGATGTCAGAAAAAAAGCAACCAAAAACCTCTCAAAAAGGCAAACAAGACACAACCCAAGTGATGCAGACTCACATGGCCAGCCCCAAGGTGCATTTAGTGGCAATAATTCCTAGAGTTATTCTAAGTGGAAATCTCTCTTTCCAAGCACTTCTGAGCAGGGCTGATCCTCAGGAAATGCCAGGTGAGAAATGCTTCTTGCAGCAATAATCCCAATCAGATTAACAGCCCCTCAGATCAGATTAACACCAAAACATCCTCCTGTGAAATCTGGAGAATTCCAATCACATTTTTGAGTAAACTCCAGCCTGTTAGGTGGGGATCTGTAATTCCCTTGTGTACATCTTTGCATGCTTCGGTAGAGTTTGTGGAGTCTATTTACCACATCTAAGACCAATTTCCTTCCCTTCAGTTGCTTTGAAGATAATTGAAGGTCCTTGCATCGTCTGCTTTCGAATGTAAAAGCCGGCTAATGTCGAAATCGATGCCTCCCTGTTAATGCTGCCTCTGCTGCGCCCTGAGCGCTGTGTAACACAGCCCTGGGTGACTGGATCAGCAGATCTTGGCCAGCCAGGTACTTTGTTAATCAGAGCAGGCTGGGAGCGAGCCCCGGACCCTCCGATAGCACCAACTCTATTGACTTGTTAAGTCAACTTAAATATTTAATAGTGCACTTTGCAGGGCCGGGCGCAGGGGCAGCGCTTGGAGATGTGCTGTTGAGGCTGGGCTGCCCCTCTGCCCCTGGGGCAAACCCTGGGGATGCTGCAGGTACCAGGTTAGTGCCACATCCTCCCACCGTGCCCTGGTCCCATGGGAACCAGGACTCAGATTTCCCCTAGCCTGGGATGAATTTCACAGGGAGGATTCATCGAGATCTGCAGCGACAGGACAAGGAGGAACAGCTTCAAACTGACAGAGAGCAGGTTAGATTAGATGTCAGGAAGAAATTAATTCCTGGGAGGGTGGACAGGTCCTGGCACAGGTTGCCCAGAGGAGCTGTGGCTGCCCCACCCCTGCAAGTGTCCAAGGCCAGGTTGGACGGGGCTGGGAGCAACCTGGTCTAATGGAAGGTGTCCCTGCTCGTGGCAGGGGTTTGGAATGGAATGGTCTTCAAGGTCCCTCCCAACCAAAACCATCGTGTGATTCTATGATTGGTTTTTCACATGGAGCCTCAAGCGCCCACTGCCTTCGTTTGCAGAAAATGAAGATATAGATCAAACTTAGATGCTGTTGTTATCATCAGTATTAGAGCCTAAAGGCTCTTCCTGACATCCACAACAATGGAGAGAGGGACAGAGAATGTCCTGGAGAGCTGGTGATGAAACCAGGCAGGGAAAGGCAGAGCAGAGCAGCTGGGGATTGGTGCCACTCCAGGGCCATGCTCAGTGTCACCGTGATGACCCACTGTCCTGTTTGCTGTGCATGCTGCTTCCCCAGTAGCCCCCTCCCATCTCTTGGCATTGCCTCACTGACCCTTTTAATGGCCCTTTTTAATGCTGTCATTATTAAAAGCAGCACAGGTGAGATCTATAATTCGCTTTTCTCACCTGAAAAACGCAAATGAAATGTGAAATTATCTGAGGAACTTTGTGAGAGGCACAGGTAGAGCCTGACTTGGAGACATGGGTGGGGCAAAAGTCCCTTGGGACTGTGGTCCCCCAGCACCAGCCAGCCAAAGGAGGACAGCAGCTCTAAGGCAACCTGATCCTTGGATTGGGAGACAACAGAAATCCTCTGGAGATTTGAAATGGCAATGTGAGACAAAAGCCTTTGGGGAGCTGAGCTGATGTAAATGCAAAGCTTTGAGGAGGAAGAAGGACCCAGAATGTCAGGCTGAAGCAGATGGAACAGTGCCACAGTCAATAAAACATGTGACCTGTGTGTGCAGCTGTAATGGGAGCTGGTTTGGTGTTTAATTCATAGACTGTCTCTGAACGTGTCCATCTCTGCTCCTGGTGTCACGCAGCCCACCAGATCCCACCGAGCCCTCCTGCCACATCCCCACACTGCCCCAGCTGGGGGAAACCCCAGCTCAGTGCCAATTAACACCAAGCCCATAATTAATCACCCACAGGGTGCCCAAAACAGCCCCGAGTCCCCCACGCCCCCTCCCTGGCACTTCCCAGTTGCTGATGTGTGTCAGCGAGGAGCTTCATTCCTTTATAACTTCCATAAAGTTTATTGCAAGGCAATGAAAACTCATTATTTCACCTGAGCCTGCGGGTCGTAACGAGTCATCGGGCACTTTTATGAGGGCACTCTAATGGGGCCGCCCCCACCCCACAGCCCCCCATGCCACCCTGCAGAGCCCAGAGCAATCCATGGGGAGGATTAGGGCAGGCTTGCTCCAGTGACCCACACACCACAGCAGAGCCAGCACCAGACACAGCTGGGAGGGCTCTGGGGAGGCAATTCCCAAATTCAGGTGTCACTTGGGAGACATCCTGGAGGGCAGGTATCTGGATCCCTCTTTTCACACTCACTCTTAGCAAGGCAGGCAGATCCCAGCATCCCTCCCTCCGAGCCACACCAGAGCAGCTGCTCATCTTCCCTGCCTTCCCTCCAGAGGATGAGCATCATTGCTCAGGAGCTCTTCAGCGAGGGATTAGCTGCTCAAAGGTGATGTCTGGGAGGAAATCCTGGGAAATGCTCTGCATCACTGAAGGGCTTCCCCATCCAACCAGCTTTTCCCTCCAGGCACTGGGAAACGGGGGCTCATGAAGGTACAGTGTGGGTTGTGCTGGTCCAGGCGGACTGAATGGCCTTGGTGGGATCTCCCTGTGGAAAACACGATGCTTTTCCAGGACCCTCTTGGAGGGCATTAGGAAAGGCACCAAGCTTTTCCCATTTTGGGTTCCTTACCCATTGACTGGCCACTCCAGCCTCATCTGCAGTGGGACCAGTCTCCAGACCAGCACGGAAAGCTCCGTGCAGGAACAGGCAGCCCTTTCCCCTCTCCTTGCCATGGCATTTGCCATTACACCCGAAGGCAGAGCGATGCACAGCAGAGCTCCTGAACACGGGGAATACATCTTTAATTCCACCCAGGTCTGACCCGGATCCTTCAGCGTCTGTACATGCCTGTTCCCGGCAGGAACACCCTTGTCCTTGTACAACTAAATTAAAAGGTTTGGGAAGTACAAACACAGTGTGGAAGTTAATTGTATTCTAAAAGATTCTTGGAATAAGAAGATGAGTTCATCTTCCTTTTAAGTAGACCGAGGAAACTGCTGGAGCTGCCGGAGCTCCCTGGAAGCCATTAATGTTCTAAGGGGAAAGTGGAGCTCACCCAGGAGCATTCCCCATCCTCACTATTTATAAACCCAAGACACGGAGTATGTAAATATCTCACAACTCTTATTTACGAAGGGCTGACAACAGTCTGCTCTAAATTCTGGCAGCGAGTGTCCAGGAGTGGGCATGGGGAAGCTGTGGAGCAGGACGAGGAGAGGGAAGGGAATCCACATCCAGGAACACCAATGCTATCGACAGCAGCCAGGAAACGATCTAAAAGATGCCTCTTTTGCCTCTCCGTCCCTTCCAGAGCTGATTGTGGCTCTGTGGACTCTTTGTTGTGTGCCAGCAAGCCTGTGGCAGAGTCAGGCAGGCACCTGGAGAACAGGGAATTACAAGAGGCTCACGGCTGGTGAGGGTGCAGGGGGACAGCCTGACCTCAGGGCTGGTTTTCCTTCCCTCCTGGAGCCTGGAGTCCCTTAGGAAGCAAACCCTGCTTGGCCGAGGAGCCTGGGCTCACACTGTCCCCTTGCCTGCCTTGGGATCAGGCGTCCAGTGGCTTTGGGGTCCCTGGGTGTCTCCAGAACAATAAAAACATTTTAACCTCCATGTTCTCCTCCTCGGGCTGGCAAACAGCTGCTTAACAAAATGGATCTGCACACAGCAATAATTTTGCTGCATTACTTAATATAGCTCTCGGCTAAAGACATAATTGAGTTGGTTCACTAATCAATCTCTCCATAAGCAGAGATTTCATTTTGGGTCCCATTTATAAGTAAAAATAATAAAAATAGAAAGCCAGTGAGCTAAAAAGCGGTAGCAACAAGGCCTGGGGACCTGGGGTCTCGGAAGTCTGAGCCTTTCCTGGAAAGGTACTCGGAAAAATTAAATTGGTGGGATGCAGCTCTGGGAAGCGACCGGCAGTGACCACTGCTTGGACTTCCAGCATGATTTCCAGGACAGAAGAAGCGGGGAAAATGAGAGGGATTTTTTTTATTTTTTCAAGGCTGGCCCTTGAAATTGCAGGTCTCTGGCTTTTTTGTGTTAAATGCCCTTCCCTGGGACACAAGGAGCACAGGCTGGGGCAGGTCCGTGGACCAGGAGAGCCGGACACGCTCCCACGCGGCCCCAGGGATGGGTGACCTGTGTTCCATACTCCCGACGGGGACTGGAGTCTGCAGGAGCGAACGTGCGGCAGCCCAGCCTGCTCCTGGCAGCCCCGTGTTCTCCCCGTTTCCCTTCCCACGGCACACGCGCCTCCCACGGCAGCGCTGCCGGCAAAGGCAAGGCAGGCAGAGCCAGCACAGCTCTCGCTGCGACCTCCCGGTGTCCCGACGCGAGCGGCGGGTGCTGCGGGACCGGCTGTCGCGCGCGGAGCCAGCGGAGCCGACAGCGACAGCCCTGCCAGAGCTGGTGCTAAAAGCTTCCAAAAATAACCCCCGAAGCATCTCTGACTCAAGCGTCTAATTCAGGCGAAGGATTGATCCTCCTCCAACTGTTGTTTCACGGCGTTAAAAGCAAGATTGATTGTAAATTTATGTTGTAAAAGTGCATCATTATTTCGGCGCATTAATGCAGCGCTTTTCGGTGCAAATTGATGTTATTTTTATGATGTTGTTTATGGGCTTGAATAATCGGATTGATTCTTAATTTCTAAGGCACTGTTGGGAACACAAGAGGAGTCTCCAAAGGCAGATTCCATCCTGGCATCTCCACGCAGGACTCTGGAGAGACCAGGATGCATCCTGATGCTGCTTCCTTTGGTCAGCATTGTGGATGCTGGACCACGGGGCCACAGGAGCGGTTGCCATGGCGAACACATCGCTTGGGGCCAAAATACAGATGTTGGATGTGCAGGGGCTGGGACCATCCATGGGGACAGGCTCCTCCTCATACCACTTGGGGTGGCCTGGGCTGCCTTTGGCCAGAGTGGATGCGGGATTGCTCCCAGGACTCAGCAGAGGGGGAACAGCAAACGGCTGGAGGCAGCAATGGCTTCAAAGGCACAGCTGGTTGCAGAGCCAGCGCCTTCCTGCAGCCAAAAATCCCAGCCTGCAAATATTCCTGAACGTTCTGGTGCTGGCAAGGATCCTCCTGCCCACAGATCTCCAGCCATGTCTGGAGAGAGGGAGCACAGCACTGCTCCCCACCTCTGCCAGCTCCTGCCTCGTGCTGTGAGCTCTGGAGGAAGGGACAGAGGGGTCACCACTGCCAGAGCCACCCCATTGCTGCAATTGATTTCCAGATGTACAAACAAATCCTGCCGAGCTGCTGGCCATGAATAATTAATTCCCACGTGCCTGCACCCAGATCTTCTTGCTGGGGACTCTTCCCCTCCATTTCCTACCATGTTTTCCCTCTGCTGCTTCTCCCAGCCCTGATATGGCAGACACAGAGGGTGAGAAGCCGCTGCTCCTGTGGAAGAACTTTGGTACAAGGCCATTTAAATCATCCTAATTACTCCAGAAACACACCATTAACTCTGCCAATGAGGTCTGCAGAGGGGAGAAAGGGAAAGAAAAAAAAATATTTATACACACACATTGAATGTATGTTATACAGCTTACAGGAATAACACAGAGGAATAAGAGAAGGGCAGGGGGAAAATAAGCAGCAGTGAAATGTCCTGACATCAGGAATTCAGAATTCATTAGAAAAGCATTGATTGCCACAGACTGATTTAGCACAGAGTGTGATTCCGGGGATACAGTAGAGCCTGCAGAAACCCATTGTAATTCAGATTAAAAAACAACAAGAAACAGCTGCCCTGCAAGGAGTTACCCAAAGCACTGCTCCCACTCCCATCTCCATCCTGGCGGGGTTTTGCCCCACTCAGAGGCACAAGGTGGGCAGGCCCACCCTGGAATGCCCTAGCTGGGGAAAAATCAGCTTCTGCTTTCCAGGATCAGCCCAGATCCCACCCTGGCAGAGGGAAACACCCCTTTGGGGCCCTATGGGTCCCCATTCTGAAGGACTCATCCCTCTAGAGAGCCCTCAGCACCCAGCAGGGCTATATTGGCAGGAATGAGTTGGATTCAGGACCGGTGCTGCTCACAACAAACTCACTGCATTCTGATTCCCTGCCTTGAAATGAGATTTCAGCCACTCTTCTGTTTTCATTTGTGCGGTACTTGTGCAAAATTAAACTGAAACTGAAATGTCCCGCTTTGCCAGTCGTTTTGGGGGTATTTTGGTTGAGGCTGGCCCCTGTGTGGGTCATTATTTCCCTGGAATGCCCCCACATCCAGGAGGCAACTCCAGGCTGTGCCCAGAGCGCAGGGCAGATGAGGCTCTTACCCGGAGCAGATACAGTCCATCAATCTCCAGGTGAGCTTCAGATGCTCCAGATGGGCTTTTCAAAGCATTAAACACAAGGTTCCCCATCCAAATCCATGTTGGAGCGTCCCCTGGCTCGTGCTGCCTGCTTTCAGGATGTGGGCAAGGAGGGGGGGAGTGGGGACCCCCTTCCCTGTCCCCCACGGATCCAGTTCCCAGCACTACTTGACTTTGGCACTGTCTCCAGCAGTGCCAAGCCACACTTCACTTCCTCACATCCCATTTCCAGCCCGGGATCGTGGGGTGTGCTAATGAGCATCATTTTTCCATGCGTTCCTCAGCTGTTAATTACTTCTCCCCTGCATCCAGCATCCCACTGTTAATTACGGCACAGTTTGGCATCGGCACGTCTCGGCGCTGGGCTGGCAGAGCCCACCCTCCTGCCAGCTCCAGAGGCACATCCCATCTCTGTCCGGGACACTGAGGGATCAGGCAGTGCCAAAACCAAGCCTGGCCAACCCCCAGCATCCAGCCAGGATCAGCATTGCCATTAAACATGTCGCTCCTACAGTTAGTTGTGACTTAAATCAAGAGAAAGACAAATCACTGGGGTTTTTAAAGGTCATATAAATATGGAATTGTTAAAATAATAGTTCTAATTCAGCAAAATCTATTCCTTTTTAAGAAGGGCAGAAACAAGCCCTCTTTGACAGTGTGAGGTGAAGAGGGCACAGCCAATCCATGGGCAGGGCTGTGGGACAGTGACACTGGGCTTTACTGGATCAGGCAAAATGCACAGGACAAAATTCCAGGTTAATGGAATAAAAAATTCCAGGGAGAGACTCCTCAATCCCCCAAAGAGCCCAGCAGAGCCCATCCATAGCCCCTGGCCACAGGGCTCCCAGCTCCCTCCTGCCTCCCGGCTCCCATCGGCCTCTCCACATCATCCTGAATAAGCCAATCTTTTACTAAACGGAAAACCGTGAGATCTTGGATGGGAAGCGACACTTATTTATCCTTTTACCAGACGGTCTAATGAATAATTTCATGTTTGCAAAAGCTCATGTTGAAATTTGAAGACAAGAGATATATTGCCAAGGCGGCTGGGAGACTGCGACATTCATTTTGTGCTGAAAGATTTACTTAAAAATTAGATTTTACAATTTTAATGCCTCCATTCTTTTCTTTAAATAAGCTGTGAAATGCAGTTAATTAGACTTAAACCCTAGAAGCTCAGACATTTGGGTTGCAGCGTCAGCTGCAAAAGAAAACGCTCTTTTTCACTTGCAAATTAAATCCTAATTCATTAGGTGGCAAAACCTCCTTTCTCCCACTTGGAGCCCTGGAACTGCTGGGATGGGGTGCTGGGAACAGGTTGAGAGGGTCCCCCCAGATGTGCTCAGGGACGGGGGAAAAGCGAGAGAGGCCAAGCAGGCACTTGGTTCTTCTGCAGGATGCTGAACTCCAACATCAGGAGCAGAGGGAAAGATGATGGGCTAGGTAATGATGGAGAGGAGGGAGATCTCAGCCCCTGCAAGGACAGAGGCTCCTGGCAGCCCCATGAGGGACAGAGGCTCTCCCAGAGTATTACCACCTCAGGAGGGCTGGAAGCATCAACAGCCCAGAATCAGGTGACAAGGTGCCCAGGCCAACTGTGATCGCGCTCCGTTCATTCCCCTGGGACCTCTTTTATCTGCTTCCAGTCACTTCCCATTCCAGGAACACTAAATAATTTTCCAGGTAAATGGTAAAGACCCCAATAAATTCAGCCCTGATTGTTCAAAACCAAGTGGGAAGGGAGAGGCTCTGGGTCCCAGGAGGGAGGGCTAGTGTCGAGCTGGGGAGGACCAAGCACAGCCCATTCCCAGATTTATAGTCACCCTTTATGGAGCACACTGGCCACACACCCTGCAGGGACAAAATAACAGCCACTGCCCAAGGTGATTTAATTATTCCTGGCTAAATTAATTTTTCACGAAGATTTCTTTGGCGGGGCAAGAAGTTGCGAGGTTGCAGGGGTGGCCCCAAGTCAGAGAAGAGGGAACAGTGAGTTCTCCTCTTTGACAAGCCCCTCCAAGAAGGACAGAGGCTCTGTGGCCAGTGTTTTACATACAGATACAGATATTTATATACACACAGGGGAGAGCCCAGCGCAGAGAACCCGCGTGGCAGCACCGGTGAATTCCCACAGGTGAGAGGGTACAAGGGTCTCCTTAAGGCAGGGCTTCTGCAAATGAGTGAGCACCCTTTAACCCAGGAAGGAAAGCCCACTAACTCAGGCTCTCAGGTGCAAATTGTGGTCCTTCCATGGCACTCCAAAAGCAACAAGACCTTTCTGTCCGGGGAGGAATCTTCATCTGTGTTCATTTCTGGGAAGCGGGCTGGCAGTTTCGGAGATGAGCTTCTGCAAAGGAAAGAGACAGGAGAACAGAGCCCTGGGTGACAACACAATGTGTCTGTTGGTACAGCCCCGGCAGCCCTGCGTTGTGTTTAAGCAGCAGCCAGTTCTTGAGAGGCACAGCGGGTAATTGGGAATAGCCTCAAATAAAAAAGGCATCTTGTGGCCCCAGGGGAAGTCTGTTAAAACATGAAATTATGAATGGTGTTAAACTGCAGAAGACAAAACGATGTTTCTGTTTAGATGCTGAATTTATAGTAAATACCAAGCCCGCCCTGTGGCTGCTGCTGCATTTATTAATGTTATTTGAACACATAGTAACGCCTGCATTCAAAGGGGTTGCCAACAGCAGTGACAGATCCTGTCCAGGTGCCTCGAAGAAGAGTCTTCTCAAGCCCCAAGGGCTCCACCCTGCCGAAGGGCTTAGGGGCAGCTCTTCTCCAAACCCTGCCTTGGACTCCTTGGTCCTGTCACCTCCTGCCCTTGCAGCAGCCTTGTCTCTCCCGGGTCTCCGTCGTGCCAGAGATGACAACACATGCATTGCAGCGAGCGTGTCAATCCCTGTGTGCCCAGACCATGTGTCAGCATCACTCTGCGATACCGGTGGCAGGAGGATCTCAAGATAATAGGAGCCTCTTCATCTTCAATGGGGCTGGATGGGAGCAATTGTGTGTCTGTGGAAGATTACAGGCAGTTATGGATATTGCTTGTCGTGCTGCCGTCAGCAGCCGCCGCCTCTGATTGACTGGGCGCCTGCACCTCCAGAATGGATAATGCCAGAACTCCTGACCCTGGGAATGGACCCACCGGCTGAGGCACCCAAAGTGCCTCCCCAAACCCACCCAGGAATCCCACCTCAAGTATACGAGGCTGGGTAACTCATCCGCTAAGCTGCCTGGAGTGATTAACCAATTAATGCCTTTGGTCCCGAGCCAGAGAGCGACTGGTTAATGACTGCACTGCCACGGCTGCGATGTTCAGAGGGAAACACGGGGTTATGTGCCATCTGCCTTCCAAGCCCAAATGGTTAACCAGGAATATCCATTCTGTTCCTATTAAGTATAATTACCCCTTAATCTGTAGGACCCTTTTATTTCTCTATAATTACAGGATGTTTAACAAATAAACCAGAGGAGGGTGGAATCAGCAGGGGTGAGGCTGGGTGTTGATGGGAGAGCTGGGATCTGGAGGGGATGCCAGGGACGCAGGGATCAAGCACTCACTGTTTGCTATTCCCAGGAACTGGTGAAGAGCCCACACAGGGATGGCTTCTCACAGAGGAGCCACGCACAGGACCTGGGTGGGAACAGCCCTGCCTGGCCCATGGCATCCTCTGCAGAGCTATTCCCTCGCCCAGGGGCATGTTAGCCTGTTAAAATTTCGGAAGCTCAGTTCCTGGGATCAGAAGATAATCCCCACCTAATTTACAGCCCTGATTTCCCTCTTGAAGAGCCCAGCTATTTATTCAGCCGATTTATTTACTGCCTCTCTCCCACCCTTGCTTGCATCAGCTGCCTGTGCTGTGGTGGGAAGAAGCTCCACTGGCTCACGTGTGGCATGAGCTGCCAATGAGGGCCACAGCCATGCAGAGGGGCCCGGGATGGACAGTGTCCTACATCCCAGCTCTGCCAAGGTGTGCAGGACATGGTCACTGTGCACAGACCTCCACTCAGCACCAAGTGGTGCCACCACTAGCGTCTCCCTTTCCAGTGCCGTGGCAGAGGTGAGAGACTTACAGTCTCTTAGGAAACCAACTGGATGAGCTCCAGAGCCTTCCCTGCACGTCCTGCTCCCCTCCAGGAAGGGGTGATTTGGGAACTCATTGTGACCTGTCTCACCTAGTCACTGAAGCCATCCCTCTGGGGGCTGTGCCCTTCCTGGGGGCTGCAGTGGAACCACAGCATCCCCCTCACTGTGCCTGGGTGTCTGCTGCAGATGCCAAAGTGCCTGTCTGTCCTGGCCACCACCCCGTGCAAGCTCTCCTGACAACCACAACTCCTGAATTCCCCAAAGGAGGAGGACAGGAGGCATTTCCCCCACATCTCAGCCTCACAGTGTCACACGCAGCTCCTGGCAAACCCAGCTTCCATTTGGAGCAACCCCTGGGCTATGGCCAAGCCTCTACCCCAGCTGAAGCCATGCCCTGCCTTTATCTCACACAACTGAAGCACCTTTGGCCAACTGGCATTTTAAAGAAAAAAAAATCAAAGGGATAATTGCTTAATTTAGAGTGATTTATTCTACTGAGTAACTCTTTACCATAGGCCTTTTTTAGATATTCAAGTGTATTTTTCATTAGTGCTGCATAATAAAATAATTGCAAACATAGGATGGGATTTGTCCTTTCTTCAGAAAAATTGTAATAGAGAAAATACCCCCTATTTTTCTGCCTTTTCTGACACGAGTCAGAGGTTGGCCAGGAGTGACATAGGGGACCTCTCAGACTCCCTGCAAGTCAGGGACTTCCTTGTCCCCCTGGGTGAGACCCTGAGAGGCTCCTTCACTGCAACTGTGCCCCCTCAGCTGGCAGGAGGGCACATGGGTGCCAGGGGTGCCACCGCAGAGCATCCACGGGAGCTGGGACACATGGAAACACCCGGCACAGGGACAGAGGCGAGGATGAGGATGAAGACGCTGCGGGTGGGTACTGGCATCCCAGGGGCAGCAGCCCAGGCTCCTGCCATCCCACCAGGGGCACACACAGCGGCTGCTTCGGGTGTAGAAACATCAGCCTGGTGGCCCAAGCGCGACGGGGACAGTGCAGGGGAGCTCCTCGGGTGACAGCCTCGGCAGAGCCAGCCCAGCCCTCCGCGCAGCCCAGACGGGAAGGAATGGGCTGAGCTCCCCCTCATGGCTCCCAGCGGCAGCGCCGGGATGCTGGGAGGATCGGGATGCTGAGAGGACTGGGATGCTGGGAGGACCGGGATGCTGAGAGGACCGGGATGCTGGGAGGACTGGGATGCTGGGAGGATCGGGATGCTGGGAGGATCGGGATGCTGGGAGGATCGGGATGCTGAGAGGACTGGGATGCTGGGAGGACCGGGATGCTGAGAGGACCGGGATGCTGGGAGGACTGGGATGCTGGGAGGATCGGGATGCTGGGAGGATCGGGATGCTGGGAGGATCGGGATGCTGAGAGGACTGGGATGCTGGGAGGACCGGGATGCTGAGAGGACCGGGATGCTGGGAGGACTGGGATGCTGGGAGGATCGGGATGCTGGGAGGATCGGGATGCTGGGAGGATCGGGATGCTGAGAGGACTGGGATGCTGGGAGGACCGGGATGCTGAGAGGACCGGGATGCTGGGAGGACTGGGATGCTGGGAGGATCGGGATGCTGGGAGGATCGGGATGCTGGGAGGATCGGGATGCTGAGAGGACTGGGATGCTGGGAGGACCGGGATGCTGAGAGGACCGGGATGCTGGGAGGACTGGGATGCTGGGAGGATCGGGATGCTGGGAGGATCGGGATGCTGGGAGGATCGGGATGCTGAGAGGACTGGGATGCTGGGAGGACCGGGATGCTGAGAGGACCGGGATGCTGGGAGGACCGGGATGCTGGGAGGATCGGGATGCTGGGAGGACTGGGATGCTGGGAGGATCGGGATGCTGGGAGGATCGGGGTGCTGGGAGGATCGGGATGTTGGGAGGACCGGGATGCTGGGAGGATCGGGATGCTGGGAGGATCGGGATGTTGGGAGGACCGGGATGCTGGCAGGATCGGGATGCTGAGAGGACTGGGATGCTGGGAGGATCGGGATACTGGGAGGACCGGGATGCTGGGAGGACCGAGGGACATGGATATTGTGGTCCCATCATCCCTGAGCTCTCACCTCCGGCCAAGCAGATAAAGGACTCACACGGTACAGGAATACAAACAGTATTGTCCCTATTCTCCAGGCAATTTGCACACAACAGGAAGCAAGATGCGAGTAAGAAACTACAAATAAACTGGACTGACTTTTCTGTGTGCTTCCAAGGGTGCTGGCGTGCAGAGATGTGCCCACAGGATGGTTTGGCACAGCACTGCCATGGCAGACAGTGCCCAACGGGTGCCTTTCCTTGTCCCTGTGACCACTTGGCATTCCCAGACCATCCCATCCCCCTGAGCATCCTTGTCCATCCCTCCCTCCTCCGCCTCTGATCCCGCAGGATCACACTGGAGCACAGTCAGAACTGAAAAGCACTCAGATCTATTTTGGAGATGCTGAAGCATTGGAGAGTTTTGATATTCTTTTCCTCCACAACATCTTGGCCAAAGCTATTCTCCCCGTTCAGTCTCAGCAGTGCTGGTCCTCCCCAGTGTCAGTGGGGAGCTCATTTGCCAGGTGTTTGGAAAAACACCCCGTCGCCTACACCTCCCACCACCAGCTGCTTTCAGAGTACACCTCGTGCCTGTCTCGGGTTCCTCGTAATTTATCCTGGGAAAAGCTGCCCGGCTGCATCCCCAGGTGCTTTGTACAGGACAGTATTCTGGAGCTGGGCATCCCACGGAACAAACCTGTGCCTCTGATTCTTCCAGTGGAGACGAAGAGGAGCAGCAGGCAGGTTGCTCCATGGAGACAGCCCCTCCGGAGCTGCTCACACACTCAGTGAATTTAATGGAGCTGTTTGTTTCCCAGGTATTGCCAGTGCCAGGTGGCATTTGAGGGGCCGGTGTTGAGCCTGACCCAGCAAAGCTCTGCTTTAAGGTCAGCCCTGGATTAGATTCCATGAACTAATTAAGGACAATGAGACCCTGTCAGAAGGACTGGAGTTGGGAGAGGTTAAACCCCAGTGAAGACCGAAGATACCATGTTCCTGCTCCAGCAAAGGGTGGTGCTG
This sequence comes from Grallaria varia, assembly GCA_013396735.1. NCBI lineage: Eukaryota > Metazoa > Chordata > Aves > Passeriformes > Formicariidae > Grallaria > Grallaria varia. The sequence goes on along the minus strand of VWZG01004250.1, from coordinate 185,752 downwards.
GGCATCCAGAAGTATCTCCAGCAGCACCAAGGAAGGGAAGACCAGGATGCTCAACAGCATCTCCAGAAAGGAGCAGCCTCCCCACATCCCTTCCTCTCCCTCATTCATCACCCTCACATTTGGAGAGGAGGTTTATTTTAGCCATCAATTTACTTCCAATCTGGGGCTGGAGCATCTCACACAAACCCGCCAAAGATGGCAGAGCTGGGAAAAGATGGAGGAGCCACAGTGGTTAATAAAAACTCCTGTCAAAATACATTGGACAAGAGATCTCCTGGAGAGAGACTGCAGGACACCAAGATGCACAAGCGGCCACAGCAAACATCCCTCCTCCTCCTCCTCCTCCTCCTCCTCCCCACGGCCACCGCCGGGGCCTTTCAGCAGCGCAGATTTATTTATTTGCCTTCCAGATCGCCCCGTCTCACCTTGGGAAGGCAACAAAAGCTTTCAGCAACAATTTATAGGGAGATAAGGTGGAGGGGCTGGCAGGGAGGGCCCCGGCGTGGGGAGCTGTATTTCTCGGGGAGCAGCTCCGTACCCTTGCTGGTAAGGTCATGTTGCAGCCATAGATGTTCTCTGGAACAACAATTACTCTAGATAAGAAAAATCTAACTGGATAAAGGGACAGCTAATCAGGAGACTACAAGCCCCCGAATTGCTCAAGGAATCTATATTGATCTGAACAAGATATCAAATGTAAAATAAAGGATTTTGCTAACTCCACAGGCTGCTTCAGCCCCTGCAACCTGGCACAGGATCAGCAAGCAGAGGAGCCGGCAGCCTGCAGCTTCTCTCCCAGCAGATATTGCCTCATCTGCCCCTTCAAAAGCAGAAGCTGCTTTCCCCCCACCCCATTCCCATCTCTTCTTAAGTCCCTAAATGGGGCAAGAGAAGTAGCCTCTGCAGAGAGACCCTCCTTCCAGCTGTGATCTCCATGGAGTGGGGGTCTGCCCATGGTTGCTCCCCCCTGGGTAGGAGCAGGGGGTCTGTCTGGCCAGCCTCAAGTGTGCCCTTTGGGGACCAGAGGGGTTGCCCCTGTTGGGAGGGTCAGTCACCACCTTGACACTAGCAGGGATACAGTCACAGCACTCATCCTGCTCCCAGCACAAACCCTGGGAGGGACCACGGTCCTGGGGAGCCTCTCTGAGCACCCGGACCCAAAGGGAGCAGCCAGGACAGTGCCAGCCTTTGGGGCTCCAGAGGCAGCTGGCAGTGAGGAGCAGAGATGGATGATGCCCCCCAGCCCTGCAGAGAACACACTGGCAGCCCTGAGTCATGTCTCTGAACCACGCTCTGCTCCTGCAGCCATTTAGCAGGGGAGTTGGTTTATGTTAAACAAACACCACTTGATTATTAAAAGCATATTTATGGAGGCTTAGCAGCTCTGGTAGCAGAGACGGGGCTGGAGATGGTTCCAGCAAGGCAAGTACCCCTTGTTCCAGAGCTGACCAGTGGCAGAAGGGCTGTGCTGGTGCCAGTCCCAGTGCCAGCGAGGATCTTGCATCCCCCTCTGGAGTGGCACAAGGAGTCACCAACACCAGTGACCTGCCAGTGCAGAAAATCCAGTATTTTCTTCTTTCCACACATAGTTTGCACCCAGACATTGACTGGCATCCAAAAAGGAGATGGCAAGGGACAGCAGCGTGCCAAGAAGAAGCCAAACCCTCGGATGGGGATGGAGAAAGCACCATGGGTCTGGTCATGCAGGGAGTCACCCTTGCCTCCAGTATTCCTGCAGCAAGACAGGGCTCAATGGTGCTTTGAAGAGCTCCTTCCTCCCCCATTAAACCCAATTTTCCTTCCCGCCAGGCTCTGCTCCAGCTCTGCCTTCTCCTGGTTGGGGTTGAGCAGTGGCAGGGAGGAGATGCGGGGAGCCCCCCCAGGGAGCATCTCTTTCCCACTTGTGTTTTGATGTTACCATGGTGATTGCCGAGCGATAAATCTTGATTATTATTGCCCAGCGCTTTCAGCTGCAAGTAAAGGCAACCTTTTCTGAGCCACTGGGGTGCCTTTGTTCCCACTCTCCACCCGCTCCTGGCTTTTCTGTGCCGAGCCCTCCCTTGCCTGGGCACACACCCTCACCTGGGCAAAGACCCCTGGCAGGTCACGCTGCAAAGAGCTGGTCCTCACTCACCCTTTCCATGGGGGCATCACCCAGGGCGCTGCCAGCCCTGCACCACCCATGCCCCTTGTCAGGTGCTGGGCACCTGCTCCCAGGGAGTTGGGGACACCACCACCATGTCATTGCCCAGCCAGCTCTAGATCAACAAATCCTCCTGCAGCCTGGATTCATGGGAGCGCTCCCAGATCATTTTTGTGCCACTTGTCCAGCTCTAATCAATATCCCTCCATCAGAGAGCCAAGAGAATCCAGGGGGTCTAATGGGCAGTTACGAGCTCTCCTACAGTACCTGAGCGTAGGTGATGCCCCCCTTTGTCCCCCTGCACCTCCAGCCAGCAAACCAGCTCTAGAAATCCTGGTTTTGGACCCCAGACTGCATGGCCCCCCCTCTGGCGTGGGCTCTGCTGTCCCTCCCGGACAGATGCCATTTGCAATGTATATTCTGGGCTCGGCTTTCATCTCGGTCCCTTTCGTATTTTGCCAGAATATTTCTCTGTGTAATTTCACCCAGGGGGAAACAGACGTCTGAAATTCTGCTTTTAAAATTCCCTTTCCTCTACATGCCCGGCTCTCTCCCATGCTGGCTCTCTGCTCCGCGTCGGCACAGCCGCGACTGGCGGTAAATCTATAAGCCAGCTCCCTTCCCCTTTGAAGTGCACCCGGCGCTGCTTGGATTCCCTGACTTCTTGCTCCTTTTATCTTCCCTCCTATTTCACTTGTGGATATTCAGATACACAGATTACATTTGTCTTCCAAAATTGCTTTCTCAGTTGGTAGCTCCTTTCCCAGCCCTTTCTTACGGGGCTCGTTCAGCCACTTCTGCAAACCTTCCCATTCCTGCTGGCTCCGTGCTGTGGTGACACTGAACCCCCTGACTGAGCCCAGATGCATCCCAGGGACCAGACCCCCACCCCAATGCTGTGTCCCCATCATCAAGCCAGGCAGGAGCCCCAGGATGCCCCACCTTTCAGGCTTTCAGACGGGCAAGGTGCTAATGGTACCCAGCCCAGGGCACCCAGACAGATCCAGCCCTGGCCTCCAACATCAAGGGAAGATAATCAGGGCTCCATGTCCCTTCCAGGGCAATGGATGCTGCAGTGGATGCTTCTGCCACCCGTTTCCCCTCCTCAGTCCCCCAGCTTTCATCTACAAAACCAGTAACTCAATGACCTCTCTATCAGTCTGCTGGCACAGGCTCCAAATGCCATCCCGGCTGCCTTGCTGTGGTGGACCAAGCTCAGGATGAGCCCTGGACAGAGGAGCAGAAGGAAAAGGCCAGGAGGGAAGGGTTGCCCAGGGGCCCCATTCCACACCCAGAGACCAGCCCTGGGGGCCAGAACACCCTGGGAAGCTGCAGTGACAGCCAGCCCAGCGCTTCCATCCATTTATCAAAGCTCCAGCAGTTCCTCTTTCAGGGTGAGCAAAACAATAAAACACGTTGAGCATAGAGAGCGGCACCAGAACACTGTATTAAACACAGGGAAAAAAAATAAAGTGGAAACCTGTTGGCTCATGCCATCTCTCCTTCTATATCAACTGCCTCAGTCCCAGACTAATGGTGTTATGTAGACTGTTATATTGGCTCTTTGCTTTACAGCACTGTACCTCCACCCCAGCGCTGCAGATTTATTCTCCTCTGCTCAGCAATAACTTGCCACATTGCCCTCGAATGTCTCTTGCTGCACCACGTTGCTGTGCCCGCTGCCAGCCCCGCCGGCTGTGCCAGGGCTCCCTGCACCACTGCCCGGGCACCAACTGTGGGGGAGCCTCTGGGAGAGGCACAAACAACTCCTGCCACCTCTGGCTTCCCAAGTCACCGTGTGCTGCTCACTCCCCACCTCATTCCTCGACCTCCTTACATGTAAAATCCTCCTTCCTGCAAAGCAGGCACCTCCGAAAACCAAGCACTCCCCACCTGGCGCTGCAGGGGAAAACCAGGACAGGGGAACTGGCGTGTGAGAACACACCAAAAGCCAGTCCCTGAGAGCACAGGCTTGTTGTTTTGAAGCAGGAATTGAGTCCAGCCCTGGTGCATCCCCTTCTCTGTTGGCCAGCACAGAGCAGAGCGATGCTCGCTCAGCAACGGGGGTTTATCATCTGCAGGATTATTGGCAGCTGTGCCAGGATGCTTTGCTACAGAGGGATAAATCAGTTCCTTCCTCCACATCTGACTTGTATGAATGCCTCACTTAAACATTTATCATAGGGCACGGCCTGAACTCCCCCACCAGTGGGATGCCAGGTGAGCTGACACGCCGGGATTGCACCAGCAGCGTTTTGTCACCCTGATATTTCCCCTTGTGCTTCTGTCGCACTTGTGACTGCTGTTTGTTCAGCAGGTGTAACCATCCCTTTAAACACTGCTACTGTAATTAAAGTTTTATATAAACCCTCCTAAAGGAGAGGAAGGGGGAGAGGTGTCTTTGAAGCTGGCTCACAAAGGGATGTCACAGAGGGGGAAGGAGAAGCGTTGACACCGCAAGCAATCACTGCTGTGCTTGCAAGGGTTCCCCTGCGGTGCAGCAGCTCCATTTGCCACCACCCCTGCACCAGCAGCCCCTGCTTGAGCCCTGCCTGACCCCTTCCATCATTCCCTTCCATCCCTAAATGTCCATGTGGTTCCCAAGTGAGTTTTTCTGAGCATCCTCCCCAAAAGCCATTCTTTTGGGCTGGCGTTTCACTGAAGCTGAAGTACCAGAAGCACGGAGATGAAGTGGCAGATCCACAGCACAGTGCTGTCTGCTGCCTGGGGTGGCCTGTTTGGATGCTTCCCTGGATTAGCTGAGGCTCTTGACACCCCATGCCGGAGCCAAAATCTCCCATCTGTGTGGAATACTCCAGTGCCATGTGGTGCTGCACACCAGGGGCTGTGGCATGGCCTGCCAGGTGAACATGTCAGGTAAAAGCAGGTGGGGCTGAACCTCCCTTGGTGTGAAGAAGGGTTGTAAACCAGAGGGGAGCATATTTGGAATCTTCTCCGTTTGGATATGGAGTCAGGTGTGGGCAGGACTCATCTAGAGGTGGATGGTTTGGAAGATGTGAAAGTGTCCATGTCCTTAGCCAAACGTGGAGCAGGAGGAACAGGACAGAGCAGCAGATCCCCTATGGGGTGCTCCATCCCCAGGTCATGCAGACAAACATCCCCAGAGTGGCACATGCTGCCACCCAGGGGGACAGCAACAGCAGGATTTTAAGTGCAGGAGGAGGGATTTATGGTCTGTCCCTCTTGTCGCTTGGCACAACTTCCCTGCAGCAGATCCCTCAGCACCAGAGCTCAAGGGGTTTCTGGAAGGGCAGGGTTGGGAGGTGTAATCCCTAATAGCTAACACTAATTCTCCACAGGCAGAAGGGCTGCGGCAGCACGATGGGCTCGGAGATAAGGAGATTATCTTGTCCTGCCTCGAAGAGGAGCACTGACCCCTGACTCACTGAGCCCGAGATTAAGACTGAATTAACCTTCAGGAAGGGGGTCTCATGGCAGAGTTTCCCCAGCCCCTCCTTACCCATCAGGACTCCTGAGGGGGATGGAGCTTCTCCCACTGGCCTTCTCTGGGAGGTGCACTGTGTCCACCAGCCCCAGAGGGGACTGATGGTGCAGGCAGATGCTCTCTGCGAGCATTCACATGCCCTGAGAGCGACCAAATTACAAACATCCAGACAGACACAAAAAGACAAAAGTCAAAAGAGCTCCGAGACCTGTCCTCAAACAAAGACAGCCAGAGGCTGCTGGATTATGTGTGATCACACCCCTCCACTCCAGGCAAACTCCCCCCGGTTGGGTGCGAAACGTCATTATCAGGCCCAGGAGGCAGCGAGATGGGAGAGACCCCAGGAACGTGGGGCAGGTCCTGTTCCCCGCTGTGGCTGTGGGGAATGAGCAGCCCCAGCACCCGCCTGCAGCCAAAGCACTGGGAGGATGTGCAGCAACAAACAAACCTGGAACAGGAATGCCAGAGGTCCGAGGGAGCAGCGGGCCAGGTGTGCTGTTCCACGCGCCGAGCCACACGTGTTTGGGATCAAAGCTGTGTGAGCTCACCCAGTTCAGGTGTTCACCCGGCACTGAACTGTGAGCAGATTCAGCCGCTTGGATTGCAAAGCAACAATAAAATTGTCCTCCGAGGGCAACTTTCCTCCTCCTCATATCTTCCCCTTTTCCTGTTCCCTTTGCTTTCTGTCATTCATGAAAGACTGGAGACAAAATCTGAAGGAAGGTGGCTGTGGGTGCCCCAGCGAGGGGCAGAGCTGCACCCATGGGTCCAGCAACAGGCTCCCCCCACCCCACTGTCCCCTCAGGACTCAGGGCTATTCAGCTTGGATTCAACCCATCACTGCCAAGGGCAACCCTACCCATTTCCTGAGCCGAGGGACTTTATTTTGCCCCACTCTTACCTCTGCCCACCTGGGGCTGAGCTGGCATCCAAAAACACTGGATGGGAAAAACCCAGGAGCTTTCTCAAGGCCACTGAGCACATTAGTTACAGAGACAGATATTTATTTCTTTCAGCATATGACAACCCGAGTCAGCCTTATCTGACCCAAACACTTTGTTGATCAGAGAAGCACATCCCGGGCGGCAGAGCCATCTTGGCACAGCACAGGGAAACACCAGCAGGTCCGAGGTGGTGTTTGGAGACAAGAAATCACCTTGGGGTTCAAAGGCTGGGGAAGGAGATAGTCACCTTGGAAACCAACCATGTGAGGGATCACTGAGACCTGGCCAGCGCTGGCTGCCCAGCCCTGGAGGATGCTGGACATGGACCAGGAGGATGCTGGACATGGACACCGAGGGTCCCATGCCAAGTGCAGGCAGGGAAAGAGAGGAATCTCCCCAGGACACCTGCTCCAGCAGCAACCTCAGGATTCTGAGCCTTTATGAAGTCTTTGTGAGCCTTCTGAGCCTTTCTGAGTCTTCATGAAGTCACTTGTCATTCAAAGCTGAGGAGGAAAGGGATTCACACACCTGCGTGGTGGATGCATCCCCTCCTTTTCCCTTAAAAATGGATTGCAGATCCATCATCCATGAGTGAAGTGTCTCTCATAGGTATTTTGCCTCAGTGCTGTAACAGTGTTTTGCAGCCCTCATTTACCTGTGGTTTGGAACAGGGGGTCAGCAAACCCCCCGAGCCAAGCAGACACTGAGCATCACCATGTCACAGCCCGCTGGCTACATCAGAGGGAGCTGGACAGGAAGAAAAACCAGAATATGGCTGATGAAACAAAGAAATATGTCCTTTGGCTGCTCAGTGACATTACGTGGGGGCGCCTTGAGCCCTAACATTAAAAGTTATCTTCCTCTCCTGCAGTAACTGAAAGCACAACCTAGATGAAAATATTTACAAGCCCAGCAAAACTCTCCTGTGGAGCATTGGTGAAGCATCGCTGGTGGCTGGGGAGACAATAGCACGTCACTCATACGTGGTGACACGAGGTGACAGCAGTCCCCGTGTGACAGAGCCAGCCCTGGAGCCAGGCCAGCGTGACACCCCTCCCCAGGCTGCCCTGGCTCCCGGTCACCCTGTCCCCACTGAGCCAGGACCGCCACGTCACCCCACAGCACCACCACTGCAAGGGAGAGTGAGATTAAAGTCATCCCTTAAAAGTTTGTTGGCTGGTTTTTCCCCCGTGAACTGATAGGAATCATCTGCTGCCTTTTCTCTGTGTGTACACACACACACAGACATAGACGTGTTTATAAAATCCCCAACTTGGAATTGATGATGCCTGGTACGAAGCAGTTTGTCACCTGTGCTTTTATGATTACAGCAACTAAGGGAAGAGAGATGTCCTTTCAGATAAGCATTGAAAGGGGGGAAAAAAAGGAGCTTTCAAAGGGTCTTTGTTCTCTTGAAGTGCTCAGGCTCCTGAAGCCATAGATTTCTCAGAGGAGGGGGAGGAGGGAGGATTTAAAAACAAAATGCGTCCTCATTTTCAAACTGTTTCACATTAGCAGTCATCAATTATAGAATTTGCCTTGACTAATGTTTCAGGCCATTATATCACCCTCTATGTCTATAATTGGATCCTAAATTAGGATTAATTCTCAAGAAAAAGGTTCTGAGCTAAACAGGTGATTTCTCTCTCTGGAGTTCTGACAACATCCTCATTACCCAACATTTGCTTTTCACATTGATGCAGAGAGACCCAAAACCCTGAAGCACCTTTTACATGTCACCCCAGGCTGAGTTTTAAGGGCTGGACAGGGGCTGGTGGGGACCCCCAGGGCTGGTGAGGATGGGGGAAACAGGCCCTGCGAGGGTGTCTGAGGCTCTTACACCCCCCAGCAGCACTCCAAGGGCATGGGATAGTACAGGAATGGAACTGGGAAATGCTGCTCCACAATGGTCTGAACTCGCCAGGGCCCTTCGATGACCAGGCACTGAGGCCTTGTTATTATTTATTAACCAGTCAGTGTGTGCTTAATAGAAATTTCATTAGGAGCATTCAGTACAGATAGTCACCAGCCCAGAACCTACAAGTAATTATGTTTAATTATTATGCTGGTATGTTTGGAATAACGATATCTCCCGAGCACCAGGATTAAGGAGCAAAGTCAATTGGAACAGGAGCTATTTATTTTTTTTGTCTTAACAGTTCCCCTCTGTTCTTAATTGGTTTTCACATTTCTCATTCATTGGTAAGTGCCGGAGAGAGACACCACACCACATTCAGCCTTTCCAGTGCCAGTGGCTCTGCCAAGCAGGGACCACTTTCCTGGTACAGCAGGATGTACACAGGTACACCTGTGGGGTAGGAGTGGGTGGGAGCCCAGAGGGAAGCCAGGCTGGGGCAGCACACCTGGCACATCTTAGCTTGGCTCTCTGCAGACCCAAACACAGGCCTTCTCATGCACCTTTCCTGGAAACTTCAAATATTTTACCCCTAACAGCAGCTTTATGGATGGTTTCCTTTCCCTTCAGAGCACTGTTTGAGCCCCCACCCTGTGGGTTTCTGCATTTTGGCTTCCAGACAGGAAAGCTGCCCTGGCAAAGGAGGCACTGAGCAGGAGCCCAGGGGCAGCACCAGCCCTGCACAGCCCCTCACCCATGCCAAGGGTGCCTGCCTTCCCCCGGCCTCCCCAGCTGGGAGCCGGGAGGAATTAGAGCTTTTGGAAAGGAAAACAGAGCTACAGAGAGACACTGTTGAATGTAAATACCAGTTAAATATGCATTACCATATGCCTGTGCCTTCGCGGTCTGTTTGGAGGCAAGGCGAGCCAGGGAGAAGATGAAGGAGCAAAGAGCTGGAGGCTCAGGAGAGCGAGTTCCTTCCCTGCCAGCCTGGCACCCCAGCCCACACTGGAGCCAGTGCCCATGGAGATGAGCAGCTGTGGACCTGCTCCTGCTCTCCTGCTCATCCCACTGCTGAGGCTGAGCCCACCCAAACCCCAGGACCTGCAACATTCCTGGTGAGGGAACCCCGTCCAGTGAGAAGCGCTGAAGAGGTTTCGCCACCGGTACCACACATGTGGTTGTGACAGCAATCCCTGTGCCAGGGATGTGATCCTCCAACAAGGGATGTGATCCCCACACAAGAGATGCCATCCCAAATGAGGGATGTGATCCCCACACAAGATATGTCATCCCCAACAATGGATGTGATCCCCCCAACAAGAGATGCTATCCCCTAACAAGGGATGTGATCCTCCCAACAAGGGATGTGATCCCCAAACAAGGGATGTGATCCCCCCAACAAGGAATGTGATCCCCCCAACAAAAGATATGATCCCCTAAACAAGGGATGTGATTCCCATACAAGAGATGCCATCCCCAACAAGGGATGCGATCCCCCAACAAGGGATGTGATGCCCCCACCCAGCGATGCCCCTGCCTGGGCACGGGCCTGTGTGAAGGCTGAGCCCAGATGGCAGCCGTGGCTGTCTAATTACACGTGCAGATGACATTAGCCGAAAAGGACTGATCTCGCCGGGGCTGCGGAGCAGATCAGACAGCCCGGCCGCCGGAGGGGGCCAGGGATTACGCAAATGGGATAACGCGCTCGCAGGCGGTGCTGCGTAATTCCATCCCCCCTTTTCCCGGGGTCCCGCTGCCTCTGTCTCATCCCCACATCTTGGCCCCACTGCTCACAGTGCTTGGCATCTGCCTCCTCCCCGGGCACAGCTTGACTTGATCTGTGCAGGTGCAGCAGGAGGCGGTTCCAAAGGGAGCATCGGGGCTGCTTTGCATCGGAGGGGAGCAGGAACAGTTTGGGGAAGGATTCATTCCCTCCCTGTCAAACCAGCCAGCCCTGCATCGCATGCCCTGGAGACCAAGGTGGAGGAATTCAACAACCACAAAGGCTCCCTGCCCATTTATTATTTAATACGTCTGAAGTGTTAAGAACGCACCAAGATCCACAACAAAGTCACCCAGCTCGACTACAGAGTTAAAGCAAGGATGATGTCTCTCCCCTCCTTCTCCATGGCACAGCTGCACAGGGCAGTGCTGCTCTTGGGATCCACTCCCCAAGTTCCATCCCACCCCTGCAGCAAAGCTCAGTTGCTCTTAGACACGTTTCTCACAGAGCACAGTGTTTCTCCAAAAGCCTGTGGAGCAGTTGTGTTGGTGTCAGTGCTATAACGATGCACCTTGTGATTCCCCACTAAATCCTGGGGTGCAGGACCCTCATCCCTCCCTCCAAGCACCGGGCAAGGGACGGAGCGGCTGCCTGCTGTGGCAGCTCATGTCTTTGTAGAGCGAAAATACTTCATGGGGTTACACAAATAAACCCTTCCTGCCTCAATCCCTCTTTTGAGAGGTGATGGTGAGCAGGGAGGGAAAAAAAACACACAAAAGATAGACTGCGGCAGCAGCTCTGCCTCTCTCCCCAGGGAGGGTCGTCCTTAGAGAAGCTGTTCCAGGGAAGCGAATTGACACAGGCAATTACCAGGATGTCCAAAGGAGCTGGTCCAGTGAGTCCCTGCATCTCAACAGCCACGAGCAGACAGCACTGAAATACAGACACCTCTCCACAGGGCCCACGTTCTGCTGTCCCAGAGCTCACAGCCCCAGCTCTCACGGGTGCAACAGGTCTCACCAGGACTGGACAAGGATCCTGGGACCAGTGATTGCCTCGGGACACACACGGATGGATGACCCGATTGACACCGATCTTCTGGAATTGTGAGACATGTGCTGAATGATCCCAGTGGGAGCAATGTCTGGAGACCCAGTGGGACTGGGACACATCGTATGTGTCAGGCAGGAGCAGATAATGTAGCCTGGAGTGCTCCAGCCCCTGAAACCAGCACCAGACACAGGGAAGCTGCACTTGCACCTGTCAGGGCTGCAGGCACAGCTCTCGCATCCTTTAACAGACACCTAAAGCCCTTCTTAGGGGGAGTCACACATTGCAAAGTCCCCGTCCCTGCTGGCACAGGGTACCAGTCACACCAGCATGGGAAGGGCCAGCCCAGATGGCATTTCTAGGCGAACAACAAGGCTATTCCGACCGGAGAGCACTGCACCATTTGACCTCCCTTTGTTCTGCTTCCCTTTGCAACTCTCAGCAGTTTTTGGCCACTCTCCAGTTTCTCCAGCCATTTTTCAACTCTCTGTTCAGCAGTGGGCTGGGGCCAGCCCGACGGCTCCACAGCCATAAACCTTGGGCTGAGCTGCAGCAGGGGGAGCAGGGGGGGCTCCCAGCCCTGGGTGCTGCTCAGAGGGCCCACGGCAGGCAGGGATGGGGGGGCCTGTCCCGCCCCAGCGCCTGCTCCTCAAGCTTTTGGCAGGGACACAGCCAACTCTAATTGCAATTTCCATTCTGGTGGCTGCGCTCTGCAGGCGAAATCGGTTCTGTCTCTATAATGAGTCACTCCTGAATATCAATCCACGCAGGGTAAAATGGAGACAATAGCTGCTTACATGCATAGTGAGTTAATTATGAGCATCTGCTATTAATCTTGCTATCAGACTGCTAATTGCTCCTTCTCCTCCGCAAAGGCGTGCTGGAGGTGAACCGGCTTTGCTGCCCTTCCCTGAGCCCTGACTTGCTCCCACGGAAGCTCTGGGGCCCCACAGTCAGGACATCATCCCACAGCTGCACCCACACCTGCAGGCACCTCTGGAGAAGTTCAGACCCCAGGAAAGGGGATGAACCCTCTCAGAGGAGGATGAGCCCCCTTTGGATGAGGATAAACCCCCTTGGAGGAGGATGAGCCAGCCAACAACTCAGTTTCTGGATGAAGTGACCCCCCAATGACTGGACGCCATGCCTCCCCACCAAGGCCGTTGGGCAGAGGGGCACAGCAGGGGATGGGAGTCACCTTGAAGGGTGCCAGGCTGAGGGAAGAACATTGGGAAGGCGGGGGCAGCTCCCCCCGGCAGCCACCCCCAGAGGGACCCTGTCAGCCGAGAGCTGGGAGCCTTCGGGGGGGAATTGGGGCGTGCAGGGGAGATGTCGAGTTGCACTCTCGCAGGTGAGGACTTGACATCTCATGTGTAATGAGGAAAGAAAATGCATCAAGAGCATTTGGGGAAGATGACAGCAGATCAGAACTGCCTCCTTCTCCCACAGATTTATTGTGTCAAGCAGTCACTCAGGGAAGCAGCAGCCGGCACTGTCAGCAGCCTGGGCATGGCAGGCTGGAGAGCCCGGCCCTTTGATCCGGCGGCCGCTCCGCGATGGATTTCGACAAACTCCCGGTGATTGCCTAACAGGAGAGCAGCTCGCACACCTCAATTAGCTGCCGAGCAAGGTAAGAGCCCGAGCTCATCTCATTAAGGAGCTGGCTCGCTTCCCCACAGCACAGGAACCAAGTGCTGGTGGAGGGCACTGCAGCGGCAGTGATGGGCATCAGATGTGGGGGGCAATGACCCCCCTGCTCCCAATCCCACATACTTGATGTTTGGACAGGGAAGCAGCCAAGGCCACTTGTAGCCTCTACAAGGCTTTTCTGGCTGGGAAAGGGGTTGGGAAAGCTCAAACAGCAGCTCCTGGAAAGGGATGCTCGGGGCCTCATCAGCATGTGAATAAACGGGAGATTTAATCTGAGCTCCGAGTATTCACCATGGGATGTAGGAAATGTTTGCTCCCGTGTTCTGAAAAGCCTGAGACAAAAACAAACCCGATGCCGTTTCCTCCTGGGTGCCCCCATCTCCATCCAGTCTGGATGGGTGCCCTCTGGTCCCCAGTGCCAGGGCTCTGCTGTGCCCGCAGGGTCCCCATGGCCCCTCTGGCCAGGAGCCTCCAGACCCCCACCAAAGGAGCTGAGGCAGCAGTCGGAAAGCTTTGCCCCCAAAAGGCGAGGTCCAGGTGCCCTCCAGCCCCCAGCGCTGGCTCCATCCCTCCCTCAATCAGAGCTGCCCATCGCCCAGAGGCAGCCAAGCCAAGTTCATCCCTCATCCCGCTCTCCCACGCCGGGTCAAGCCCTGAGGCCCGAATCCTCATCCCCCTCGCACTGCAGAGCTCCGCAGCAGCCACCCAAAGGGAGGGAATTCAAGATATTTTAAGGCACTTGGAAATCTTCCGTATCGATTTCCCCGTCTCAGTAATTAGATGTAGCGATTAGACTCTTTCACTACGCGGCGGGGCGGCTCCGAGCGGAGCTTCCCGGCAGTGTTTACATCGGGGATGCTCACGCAACCTCATCCTCATGCACAGCAAACAGCCCAGCTGTGTGACCGGAGACACCTCCCCGGGAATCTGGCACCGGGATGCCATATACATAATATATAACAACCATGTTTATCAGGCGATAACACATCGCAGCTGCTGGTAAACGAGCGCGCGAGCCTTGAACTGCACGGAAACTTCATGTATTATTTAAAATACTTTCCCATGAATCCTGTCAAATCAAACCCAGGCTGTGCCCATGAGGATCGTGGTCGGGTACCGCGGTGCCGCCTCGCAATGCTGATGCCTGGCAATGCTGATGCCTGGCAATGCTGATGCCCGGCAATGCTGATGCCTGGCAGCGACAAGCCCGGCTGCCTCGGCTGGGGAGCTGGCGCCCCACTGACTCCATCCCTTCCTCCAGGGAGTCTTTCCAGGCACCTCCATTCATCAGTCGGCACAACAGCCCTCCCACCTCCATCAACTCGCAGGTGCTCTACACACCCAGCGCCCACCAAACCGGCCCCATCTCAAGTACCTCTGTCTCATTCACTGTGTGAAGCCCCACGCTCTTGGAGCTCCCACAGGCAGGACATCCCTCCACCTGCCTTGCACGGATGAGGATTTAGTGCCAGCTCCTCCCCGAGAGCTGCAGCAGGCCCAGGCAGTATCGATCCCTGCTAATGCCCCAGTGAGTGCAGCCGCCTTCGCTCCGAGCCAGGATAATTTGGAGATTGTGCTGTAATGAACAGATGATGTATGTTTCAATATACAGAACAAGGAAAGCCATGGAGACCTCAACTGGGCAAATTGGAAGCAGGTCTCTCCAAGGACGTTCGCAGCTCCCCAGCAGAAGGGCAGGCCGTGACGTGAAGCCGTGGGATCCAATCCCAGGGAATGCTTGACAGGGCAGTGGGGCAGGGAGAGAGAATTGTTTGAGATTGAAAAGCCTTCTAAGATCATCAAGCCCAACCATTATCCCAGCAGTGCCAAGGCCACCACTAAACCATGTCCCTAATGCCAATCTCCACAACTTTTAAATGACTCCAGAGATGGGGTCTCCACCACTACCCTGAACAGCTGTGCCAGAACTGGACAACCCTTTCAGTGAAGAAATTGCACCCAATATCCAATCTGAGCGTCCCCTGGCAAAACTTGTGGCCATTTCCTCTTGTCCTATTGCTTGCTGCCTGGGAGAAAACACTGACCCCCATTTGGCTACAGCCTCCTCTCCAGTAGTAGATGTAGATGACCAGAGAGACAGCAGGAAAGAGACACCAAGGAAAGGACCTCTGAGAGCAGCATAAAGCCAATTCGCCCCCAAAATCCCACCAGGCTGGGAAGACCCTGCCAGGGAGGGAAGCAGCTCAAGGAAAACATCGGTGCTCCACCAGGCAGCTCAGCAGCCCTTTCCCCTCAGACACTGCCTGCATTGGGTTTCTCCCTGGATTTTAGCACTGGAGCGGCCCAGTGAGCCCTTGCTCAGCAAGGGAGCAAAAGACAAATGGTTTAATATGTACTAAATCCAGGCTCCAGCTTTACCATTTCCTTTTGTCTGCTTTCCCCTCAGTATTTCCTGGTGCCCCAGATAAGGATGAATGCAGCGCTGTCATTAAAGTCCTCCTCTATATCACGCACAGGGGGCAAGGCAGTTTGCCCCACTATCTGCGTCTTTAAAGGTGTTTCAAATCCAGGCTTGCTTTTTCACCAGGAAAATAAAACAAACCTGTGTGCCAAGCTGGAATAATCCATCCTTGACTGCAACTGAGACGGAGGCTGCTGCCAGGGCCGGCAGGAGGGAAGGATCTCTCTGCCAAGCTGCATCTCTGCTCCCCGCCTCCGCTTTCCCACCCACAGATGATGATGCTCAAGTGCTTCCCCAGGAGCAGAAGGCTCCATCCCTCCCTGCCTGCCTGTTATCCCTGCATTCCCTGCAGCAGCATCTGCAGGGTGCAGCCAGGGATGGATTGATCTCAGTCTCAGAAGCATTTCTAACAACACCCACCTCCCCCTGAGCATCCTGTCCCACTGTCCCACTGCCCACCAGGATGCTGCTGCCTCATCCCAGTGCCCAGCCAGGGCTCCTGTCCATTCCAGCTCCTTATTTCTGTATTTCCCATTCAGCCACCCACATACAGCCTGGGAGAAGCAGCCAAGGGGCTTCTTTTTGTTTGAGGAAAGAAAAACTGCCATAAATTTATATACTTAAAGGATTTCTCACCAGAAAAGAGCCCCTGGAGACTCCCATTTTCCGAGAGTGAATCTCACCCCTAATCACAAAGTGCCGCTATTTACCGTATCTGCGATGAAGCAGCAGCTCTGTCCCGCCTTTCCCAACGTCTATTTACCAAATCCATTTGCAAGTCTAACATTTAATCAGCCAGGTCTCATCTTAGAGGCATTAACATTCAAATGGGACTCACTTCCAGGGATGGAGCCGGAGTAAACTGAGGCATTAATACCGGGCAGCTCCAAGCTCAGGGTGCAGGGAGCCGCTCACAGGTCACCACATCATCTTAGACCTCTCCTAAAAAACCCCATCGCTTCAGAATAAACCCCCAAGGCTCCAAGGAAATCCGCTCAAAGGGGATGGAAAGGAGCTATTCCCAGCACCACGCCAGCTGCTCATGCCTCAGGGAAGGGATTCGTTAGCCAGTGCTCATAAAGCAAGCTTTCTGGGCTGGACATTGGGATGGACAGCAGGGCCACACTTGACCTCGGGGGGAAGAGGAGAGGAGAGAGAGAAGAGGAGACAGACGATGATGGGAGCCGATGGTATTTTATACCGCCCAGATTAACGGGCCCTGCAGAGCAGCCGGGCTGGGCTGCCCGCAGGACAAACATAACTCAGAGGGACACTGTGGAGCAGAATCCAGCAGCTTCATCCAAAGCAGGAGCACTGCGTGTTTTGGGGAGTTTCGTGGGCTTTGGGTGTGCAGGCAGCTGCTCTGCAGACAGCTCTGGTGGTTACCTCGACCCAGTGGGCACAGAGCAATGGTCTGCACAGTCCTCATACCCTCACTGCCCCGTGGGGATCCCCACTGCCTTCCTGGGGACTGGGATCCTTCCAGTCCCCAGAGTCCTTCCCTGGGGACAGCATCCCACCTTGGGAACCAGGATCTTTCCCTGAGGACTGCAAAGACAATCATTAAGTTTCAGGCTGGTTAAACCTTTTTCTCTGATGCCAATCCTCACTTTGCTGATGTCCCAGCTTCCTCCAGGAGAGCATAGACATGGACAGTCTGCTCCAGGGTGTCACACTGAATCCAAGATCATGAAGTGACATTTCCCTGCCCCTGTCCCCAGCCAGGGCCCATGGCACCACAGTGAAGCATCTGCTCAGCTGACGTATCAAGACATCAGGCATCACTGGGGCTCCTTTCATTCCCCTCACCTCTCTCTGTTTCCAGCTCTGACAGATTTTAATTATTTGCACCACTTTCTCATTACATTTGCTCTGGTGCTTCTCAGTGGCACCTGTGGCAGGAGCCAGTGGCACTTGGGACCTGCCAGGGCTGCTGAGCGGTGCCTCCAGCTCTGCCCCACGCTGGGGCCATCCATGACACACTGAGCAGGCAGCTGGGTTGGGGAGGGAATTACAAGGCTCTTGGAAGTGTCCATTATGGGCAAAGGTGGCACACAGTTCATCCAAGCTCCAGCTCAGGGAGGGCAAACACATACCCGGCTCTGCAGGCAGGGATGCTCCATCCAGCACGGCTGGGCACCAGCCCCACAGCAGCCTCTCCCCTCTGGAAATAACCTTTGCTGGGCTTTATTAGGAGCCATAAAAAGCAGGAGAGGGAGTGTGAGTGAAGAAAGGCGAGAGACATTATGTGTCTTGCTGTGAGAGCCTGCGATGGCTTCAGCACCAATAAATAAATAACAGAAGAAATATTCCCCTGGGTCCCTCTGACATATCTAATTGATATCACCAGGGCTCTTCCATGAAGCAAACAGGAATCTAATCTATGGCCTCATACAGCTGAATGGAAGCAGCAGGGTGGTTGCCACGGAGCCTCCTGCTCCTGAGAGAAAAGCTGAAACCAATTCCAGGCAGTCCCATATCCCAAAATCAGAGGGCCTGAAGAAGCAGCGGCTGTGCTGGCCTTGGAAAGGAGCTCCACTGTAGTTCCTGGGGAAAATATAATTTTCCAGAGATTCCCTAGGGGAAAGAAATGAATCTCAGGGCTGGGGAGGAGGTGGTTCCACACTGGTATTTTTCAGCTGTCCCCCAAAAGCACTGGCCCCGACACGAGCAGACAGTGCTGCTGAAGGCTGGCTCCCATCTGGCTCATTGTCCGGCACTGCTCTGGAGCTGTGCCTCCATGGAGATGCCCTGAGCCACCCCGGCTGCCACCTTCCACCTTCCTCGTTTAATTAACTCCCTTCTGATGTAGGTAATGGAGCTCTGGAGCTCTTAAACAAAGATTTAATCAGCCCTGGCTCTGCACGGGCAGCATCCAGCTCCCTTTGTTAGATTGGTGTGAAATCCAGGGCACAGCCAGCCCGTGACAGCGTCCTCACTGCTAATGGCAGCCAGCATCCCTTGTGTCCCTGGATAGTCCAGCTCCGAGTCCTCTGGACTCTTCTCTGTGTATCAAAGAGTCGCCCGGGTCATTGATTTTTAGCGTCATGCAAATGGAGCCAGCAGGGAGCTGGCAGCTCCAGCGCATTATTATTTAGGATGGATAAACTCTTATCCCGAGTTCCCAGCACCTCACTGAGGCCAAGGGAGGGTTTCTGATTTATCGTGATTGTTTTCAGTCCTGTGGAGGAACGGCGGCAGCGAGGGGAGGGGAGGGTAGTGGGCACAACCAGTTCCATCACAGGGCCCTGGCAGCACAAGGGCGCGTGGAGGAGCCCCAGCCCCGCTCCCTCCAAAAGGTGTGACCTCCATGGTGGGCTTTGCAGGGAGCACTGAATCCTTCGGAGATGGGCACGAAGGGAGCGCCTGACACGGGGCCACTGCAGCGTGTGGAGTAGCTGTGCAGATATACAACCCCCCCAATCCAGAACCAGACACCCCTCGCCGAGAACCAGCACACCCAGAACAACACCGGGAATCGCTGCCGAGGTTGGAAGCAGCTCCTCTGACGATGGAAAATGAACAAGATGCTGATCAGTGGGCAGAAAGCAGCCATCTACAGCTCCCCAGAGCCCTCTCCCAGCCCCAGCCTGCTCTGCCCCCACCAGCAGCTCCTTCCCAACCCGGAGCCGATTGCGGATAGATTGGCTGCCGGCAAACGGCAATAGCTTTGCAGAAACCCATCTTAATAAGTGCATCTCCCAGCCAGGGGTGAAGAGCAGCAGCTGAAGCGCCGGCGTGGATGTCAAGTTACAAATGAGACATCCAACTGCTTCATTTATTAGAGGGAATCAATTCGACTTTTCATATTCACCAGGAGTTTGAGGCAGGAAGGGCCCCATCAGCTGCCGGCGCTCAACCCCTGCGCTCCTGCTCGATTCAGCACATGGGGGAACGAGGGAATGAGAAATGTCTGGCTGCACAGCATTGCCAAAACACGCCAGTGCTGCTCTCCAGGCCCACGGGGGGAACAGTGAGGAGAGAATTCCCATCACCCCAGCTCTGCTGGGGACAGCTCCAGGGAATGGCAGCCAGAAGATGGACTGTTCCATGGGGATGCAGCTGCCTTTGCACCAGGGAGCCTTGGCTCTGCCCTTTAGATGAAGCCAATGTGTGTGTGTTTGTGTACACAATTTAATCCTCCAAGAGCTGTAATTGCCACTGTACAAAAATATTAGAGGTCACTGGAAGCAATTTCATGATAATAAAAATTAAAAACAAACCAAACCAAACCAAACAAAAAACCCCAAACCCACAACAGGAAATGAAGCAACTGCCATCCTCATTTTTCAGGCTGCTTTATCATGCAAAAAGCACCTGTTCATTTCTCCACAGACACTTAACTGCTACAGAAAAGCCTCCTCACCCTGCCCTGCACCCCACATTCCCAGGCGTGGGGACAAGGATCACCACCAAGGCCATGCCCAGCTGCACCAGGAAAGGTCTCGCTGCCAGAGAGCTGTGCTGTGTCTCACCCAACACACTGGCCATTAAACTGCTGCCATGTCCTCTCTCAGACACTTGGAACAAGCAGAGGGAAGAGCAAACACAGAGCTAAATTAATCCCGATGACAAAGACAATAACAAGATCAGAAAATGGTGCAAAATGAATGCATTAGAATGAGAGCAGTGGCACTGCTGGCTCCCAGGTCTCCTCCAGGTCTGTGGGAAGCTGAGTGAGCATGGTGCTCATGCTGGAGTATGGCCAGGCCCAGGCACACATAGTGCAGATTTTGGGGATTTCAGACTTTCACTACTGGGTTTTCCAACCCCAGCTTCCTACAGACCAGTGGCATCAGGACACACACGTGTGGGGACCAGCAGAGCAGGTGTGAGGCATACGCCTGCCTCGCTGGTGCCGCCTCCCAGATGAGGAATGGACAGTGTTTGGGAATCTTTGGCCTCTCTTCAGTCCCTTCAAACACTAATTAATTAATCCTCCCAACCAGAGCTTGGTCAGCTCTTTGCCACAAGTGATTTACTGATACGTGTGGCTCTTCACCTTGATCCGATGGGTTGCAGTGAGTTCCTTCGTTGGTTGCAGTTGCCCAATGAACCTCTGAGTGAACTTATTGCACCTCTGTGTTGTTCAGAACCATGTGCTTCGTTCCTGTCAGCCTTTTCTTTGCCTCCCTAACAGCCCTGGGCTTGGGTCTCCTGTACAAGTGGTTGCACCCTGCCTTACTCCTTGGCCAGCTGGGTCCAGAGCCTCTGGATGGAAATGTGGCTGGGAACCCCCCCATGCAACACATGTGGGAGAACCTGTTGAGTTGTCATGGGCAGGAGTAAATTTACACAACCCCTGAGAGCACAGAATTCAGTACTCGCTGCTGCTGCTGAATAGAAACGTGGTCTGCATTTCTCTGTGCCCAAATGCTGATGTCCCTGTGACGGAGGGTGTGAGCTCTGAGCAGATGGTGGTGGGAAGCACCCCCGACAGGGGGTCTTGCACTGCTGCCTCTGTGCTGGGAGAGCCACACAGTTGTGTGAGGAGCAAACCCTTACACAAAGACTGTGCCTTGGTGAGACTCTGCTCCAGCCTGAGCAACCACAACGGGAAAGAAAACTCCTGCTGGCGCTGCTCCCTGTGCCCAGCATCCCTCCCATCCTTCATGGTCTTCCCTCATCTTCCTTTCCCTTGGAGACCCACAGCTGCCTCCCTGGGCAGGCAGGGCTGGTGTCAGAGCTCCAGCAGCTCCCAGTGTAGCCCAGACCCTCCAGGACAGGACTACAAGAGCCTTTGGGATGTGGGAGCAATGCCGAGCCACACATAGGGGGTTTCTGATTTTTCTGGGGAAGGCTGGAAGCATCTCTGCCCGTGGTGCTGTGGAGCAGAGTGGTGCTGCTTGTCCCTGCCTGTTGCTCCCTCTGCCAGCTCCTGCCACTTCTGTGTCCCATCCAGAGCCACAAAGGAGCATGAGCAGGGTCTCAGGGCCCTTCCTGCCGCTGCCACGATGGTACTTGTCAGACCCAGGCAATGGCGACACTGTTATTATACATGGCCTCAAAGCCCATTCAAGGCACTGGAAGATGAATTATGTTTCATTTATATCAAAGAAGCAATCTCAGAGCCCATTTGTGATCAAATTTGCTGTCAGAGAAACTTTGCTTTATCTCATTACATCTGATATCTCTTGGCTTCTTGTCCTTGAGACTATTAAAGTTTAATGTCAAATTCGAGATGAAATGGAATCGTTGCTGTATCATCTCATCAGGACCTGGTGCACCCCGTCCATCCTCGCCATCCTGACAACTCATTACACCGGGGCAGCTGCGGAGAGGAGGATGAGGGAGGAAGGCATCGTGGATGTGAGGGAGGGTGAGCAGAGCACCAACCAGCACCTCGGGGAGGTGCATCCTCACAGTACCTCACACAGAGAGGGGGGCCTTTGGGGCAAGGGGCTGGGCAATGGTGGGCGCTGAGCAATGGTGGGCGCTGAGCAATGGTGGGGACTGAGCAATGGTGGGGGCTGAGCAATAGTGGGGGCTGAGCAATAGTGGGCACTGAGCAATGGTGGGCACTGAGCAATGGTGGGCGCTGAGCAATGGAGGGGGCTGAGCAATGGAGGGGACTGAGCAATGGTGGGCGCTGAGCAATGGTGGGCACTGAGCAATGGAGGGGGCTGAGCAATGGTGGGGGCTGAGCAATGGTGGGGACTGAGCAATGGTGGGCACTGAGCAATGGAGGGGACTGAGCAATGGTGGGCGCTGAGCAATGGAGGGGACTGAGCAATGGTGGGCGCTGAGCAATGGTGGGGGCTGAGCAATGGTGGGGACTGAGCAATGGTGGGGGCTGAGCAATAGTGGGGGCTGAGCAATAGTGGGCACTGAGCAATGGTGGGCACTGAGCAATGGTGGGCGCTGAGCAATGGAGGGGACTGAGCAATGGTGGGCGCTGAGCAATGGAGGGGACTGAGCAATGGTGGGGGCTGAGCAATGGTGGGCACTGAGCAATGGTGGGCACTGAGCAATGGTGGGCACTGAGCAATGGTGGGGGCTGGCACAGCCACCACCCCACGGTGCCGCTGCTGCCGGGGAGCTCCGAGCCACAGCCCAGGCAATGCCAGGCTTGGAAAGCATCAAACACGCTGCACTTTGGTCCTTCTGAGACCAAGCCGGGCCCATAGCACAGTGAGGGGTTTGAAATGCAGAGCCGGGCTGGGAAACAGACCTCTTTGAGGTGAAACATCCTCTCGGAATCATTTAGTCTCTCTGCAATCCCTCTTCCTGCAAAGACTAAACACCTTTGATGATGGGCTTTAGTGGGCTCCCAGGGGACTCGCCTGGAGCCAGCTCGTTCAACCTGCTGAATGCGCCGTGCAGAGGGGTCTGCCGGGTCCAGATTAAAGCCAGTCCTCCCAGCCTGATCCGCAAAAGCAAAAGCATCCAGAGGCAAACACAACGCGATTTTTCAGCCCTCCAGGAGAATAGCCCCCAGCTGCTGCTCTTCCCACCTCTCTGAACACAGACCGTGGGGATTCCTGCCAGCACCAAGGAAAAGGGGGAGCACAGCAGCCCAGGGAAGGACAGGGAGAAGAAGTGACCCCCCAGCTCCCCTGGACACAGACCCTGCAGTTCCCACCGTGGGGATGCCAGTTCAGGGCAGAGAGCACAGAAGGGGGAAAGGACTCTGAGAAGAAACAGCATTTCCCTGGGAAACCTGCTTCTGAGAAGGAGTTATTATCCATGACAGGAGAAAAAAAGGAAAAATACAAACAGAAACTTCCCGACAGTCACTCGCACAATGTCAAAGCCCACTGCAAAAGCAGGGGAGAAGCACAGAGCCACGACAGGGCGAGTTCTCCAGGTACCCTCTCGTTTTCAGGTGCCCAACCTTCGACTCTCTGGCTGGGAATTTCAAAGCAGCCAAGGGACGCACAGGCACAATTCCTGCCTCATTGCAAAAGTCTCAAGGAGTTCAGTCTCTGCAGATTAACAAAGGGAAGGTGATGAGGTGACTTGATCAAAGTCTTTAAATACCTACACAGAGAACAAAAAAAAATTGATAATAGAGGGCTCTTCAGTCTAACAACAAAGGTGGAAAAAATCCCCAGCAGCTGGGAGCGGGAGCCAGACAAGTGCAGCCCAGACATCAGGCACAGGTTCAGGGGAATAAAACATCAGGAGCTGGGCAAGAGATCTCAGCACCTGGAATGTTGTAACCTCTACAGGGATTTTGGGTAGGAAATCTCCCCTGCTAAAGGAAAAGCACATCAGGGAACTCCTCCAGTCCCTGTTACACAGGATGGACAGCCAAAAACAGCCACTCTCCATCTGTATAATTTATGGGAGAAGCTATTCCTTGTAAAGTACTGGCTGACTAGATCTCCTGGGTACATAAATCAGGTCACCTCTGTCCCCGTGGCTTCAGGCAGTGATGGAAGCCCTGCCAACAGCGGAGTGAGCTGGGGCAGACCAAGGGGCCGTGGGCCAGACCAAGGGGCCACGTGGCTGGAAGTGACCCCCAGCCCCAGGGTGGTGAATCAGCCCGGACATCCCCCCTGCCCCTCAGTCCCTGGCCTTTGCATGGAGCCTCCTGGCGAGATCAGCCCCCGTGATTTGTCGTCCCGGGGGTCAAACCATTCACCCCACACTTGTCCAGCAACTCCAGGCGCTGAGCGAGGCAGGAGAGCAGACCGGGTATGGGAAGCCACAGCTCCAGCAGCATCTGGCCAAGCCCACGTTGCCCTGGAGCAACTGGGGCTGTGTGTTGGTGGACATGTGTTTAACCATCTCCAGTGCCAGCGGATGCACGCCCAAGCTTTGCCTTCCAAGAGGCAGTTGGGCTCCATAAGCGACATAAGCAACCCATCCCACAGAGGGAATTCCCGGTGGGAACAGCAGCGTTATGGACAATCAGCACCCCACACCGAGGGCTGGATCCTACAGGCACCCAAGGCTCAGCACAGCACCAGCCCTTGAGCTGCAGGGCACCCACCGCCCATCTCCCCCGGGATTACGGCAGGAGCCAGCACCCAGGGCAAGAGCTGCCAGGGATAAACACAGAATCCTTTCTTCAAAGCCTCAAGCGGCTTTTCCAGCCCGGGCTAAACCTCTGGCATCAATAGCGGCTAAACACATCATCATCCACACTTAAAAGAATCAACAGCAGCCTTCATTAGGGCAGCAGGCAGGGGCCAGGGCTCTGCCTTTGTGCTTTTCTGGGTTTAATGGGTTAGTTATGGCACTTTCAAAATGAATGAACTCCGAGCCCAGAGCCCCCAGCTCAATTGTCAGTTATTGCTGGCAGTTTATCAGCATTAACTGATTAGGCTCAGGATGATGGATGCCCCTGCCTGCGCCTGGTGCGGGCCGAGGAGAAGCCGCCTCTCCCTCGGTTCCTCTGTCACCCAGCAGTAATTGCCAGCTCTAATTCCCCCCACCGCCACCTCCAGCAGCAGCTTTTGTTTTCATCCTCTCGCAATCACAGAGAAGTCATAATAATAAAATAAAATTCAAATGAGAGGGAAGCTCAGCCCCGGCAGAATTTAATTGATGATCATTACACTTTGGAATCTAAACTCTTTTAATTTCATTGTGTTTCACAGAGATGAATTATGAAATTATGGCTGGCCAATTACTGATCCTGCCTTGGCTTTGTGTGTCTTTCCATTCCTCCTGCCTCTCCAAACACCCGGCTCTTTCCTTTGGGAAGGATTAGTAGAAAAGGGGAAACACTGCCCTTTATCCCTTGAACATCTTCCAGCTGGGGAAAGGCACTGAGATGAGAAAAAAGGAGGGCTGGGGTGTTTAATCCGTTGGTTCCCAGCAGGAACTGGGGATGGTGGCTCCTATGGATCTTCTGCCCCCAAAACTCTGTCCTGGTGCCACCAGCAAGGAACATCCTGAAGATGCCCAGGGATGCCAGCACCAGCCCCTGCACCACAGAGCAGGAATGGTGGGCACCAATCTTGCAGGAAGCGAGCAATGGCCTTTCAAAGGGCTGTAACAGAGGGAGATTTGGAGAATCAAGGCCATGCTCAATGTGATGACACAGGAACCCCACGTCCCCGAGGGCCGGGCACCTTGCACATCTCACCCACCAGCACCAGCTCCAGAGAGGCTCAGAACCCACTGACACAACCCAGCAGACACGCGGTGCGTCATTCCTGGAATCTCATTCAGGGAAGTTTTCAGGAAGCCTGTTCCTCAGGGCTCTCCAAGACTCCATGCCTTAAATTCCTCCTTGTTTTGTTTTCATTCCCTGCCAGGATTTTGCTGCAAGTGGAGCTTGCTTTGCCTGCTCCAGGAGGGAAGAGAGAGACATGCAGACACTCGTGATGCTGCACAGACTCGCAGGTCTCTCCCACGTTGTCTGCTCCACTCAGGAGCTCACGTCTCCTCCTCAGCACTGCCACACACCCCACCAGTGGGTTCACCCAGCCCACCTTCACCTCCAGCGTCCACTGGGAAGTGGGTCAAACTGGGAAAATCCACCCCACACTCCCTCTCTGCCCCCTCACTGGAAGTGAAGGGCTCTCCCCGACCCTGCACTTCAAAAACCCAGGCACAACTCAACAGCTCCTTCAGAAAACCAAACCAAACAGTGGCTGACAAGTGCTGCTGAGAGCCCGGCAGTGGATGCACCATGGGAATCCTACACAGACTTATCTCCTGGACCTGCTTCCAGTGGGGTTCATTACAGAGCTGCCTCCTCTTTTGGCTCGGGTTTGGGCTTTTTCCCTAGGGCTGAATGAGAAAATAAAGCCTTTTGCAAAACGTCACTGGAAGAAAAATACAGGCCACCACCAGAGTCCCCGCCAAATAAATAAATAAGTGGAAAGTGATAAATTTTGGCTGTCTTATAAAGACAGACCAGCATTGCTTATCGGCCACGATGTGACCAGATAGCTGCCTCAGAAAACAGGCACTGGGCCTTGGGTAATAAATGAAAGCAATAAAGGCAAAGTGCCTCCTCTGAGCTATAATTGAGCCCCGTGGTGCCAGCGGGAGCCGTTCCCCTCCGCAGGGGCTGCAGCGTGGGCAGCCCCCCGGGCAGGGCTGCAGGGATGGGGGTACCCAGAGCCTCTCCACGGAGGGTGCTGCTGCCCCAATGGCACTCCCAGCAGTGAAAGCTGCTCCTGCCGCCACCCAGGATCACAACAGAGAGCAGGAGGGAGCCCAGGGCTGTGCATCTCCCCATAAACAGCCCCCGAGCAGTTTTCCTTAAAGAGGTGTCTATTTAGCACCGTTTCCGTCACAAGCGGCTGCTTTGCATTTCTTCTGCCTTTATTAAAACTGATTTTCTATTTGCTCCACACAAGCCGATCTGATTGCATTTCCATTTTCCCCTGAAGAGAGGGTCTCGCTCTCCTCAGGCAAAATGGAGACGGGGCTTGGCCCCCCTCCTGCCTCCCCCTCAAGGGCTCTTCTGCCAGGGAGCGGGGATGAGGACCAGCTCCCAGAGCTGGAGCTGTGCTCTGCAGCATCCCGCATCTGTTTCCATGGGGACACGGAGGCAGTGATTCAGGAGGCCTGATCCTGCCCGTGCCTGCAGAAATACCAGCCAGGAGCCAGGGCAGCCAAGAAGGTGGATTAGCCTCACAGAGAAGCAGAAGCAGGTGAATCCGGGCAGGAGCCAGCAGAGATACCTGTCCTGGCACCCTCCCCTTTGGGCAGGCAGCTGGAGCGTCTCCACATCCATGGGCTCACTCACCCTGGGATGCATCTGGACCCCACCAGCCTTCCTGCACAGAGGCTTCTCCTCCTTCCCTCTTCCTGCTGCCCATATTGCATCCCCATGGGATGTCTCCTAAACTCGTCTTCCCTGTGGCACAAGGGGGTACTTGGCTCGAGGAAAGATGCTGGTAAAGCAGGTGCTGATAAATAGGTCAGCAATTCATCCCCCAGCATGGCCTGTCGTGGCTGGCATGATCCCGACAGCACCGTAAATGTCATTAAAAGCCACAGCCAAGCGCAGGAGCCCTCCCGCTGCTGGCGAGAGAACAGGCCAGCAGTGAGGTCTGGGGCAGCCACCACATCCCCGTGACTTCCAAACCCACTTACAGTGACTCCAGGACTCAAAAGCAATGAGGAATTTTCATTTTGGAGAAAGATTTTTTTAAAATTTCTTTAATTAGGAAGCACCCATCAATGTCCCTGCTTTCTACAAGGCTCCAGACTCTCTCCCCATCTTCCCCTCACGCTCCTCACCAACCTTGTGGAAAGCCATTACCAGGAAGCAGCTTTGAAGTCCCAACTTTATTAAGATTGATTCCGCCTGCCTCCAGTTTTGACAAGTCCAAAGCAAACATGCAGGGCCACGGGGAGATTTGGTAATAATTACCATCTTTAATTACTACTAAAACATCAATTGCTCTTGTTCAATTAGTATCAGAGATCCAGGCATGGCAAATTTTGTAGCACAAAATAAGCTGAAAATTGATTTCCGAGCACTTAACAGAGATCCCAAATTGCAAACCTGATAAGGGGCGCTGGCAGAGCATGGGCACCAGCAGGGAGGGATCACAACAATGGAACAGCTTCGGAGGAAGATTAATAACTTGTAAACTTACATTGTGTACATTGAGCAGGAGTGACTCATTAAGGGTGTGCGAGGGAGGGGACATTGCCTTGACAAGGACAGAAGCGGTTTGAGATGAACCCACAGGTGATGCCATGGCTGGAAAGGGGGCACAGCAACCCTCCTCTCACCGATGCAGTGCCACCTGCCATGGTCATCACAGAATTATTTAGTTTGGGAAAGACCTTCAAGATGGTGGAGTCCAACCTTTGACCAGTTGCCACCTTGCCAATCAGACCAGAGCACTGAGTGCCACATCTCATCATTTCTTGGACACCTCCAGGGACGGGGACTTCACCACATCCCTGGGCAGCCCATTCCAATGTCTGACAGCCCTTTCCATGGATAAATGCCTCCTAATGTCCAACCTGAACTTGCTTCCAAGAAGACCACTGCCAACCCTTGGAGGACCTGCAGCCAGAGCCCCCCACGCCACCAGATATGCCCCTGTCAGAGAGGGAAAGGAGTTGTCTGCTCTCTGGCTGCTTCCCACAGACACTCCTTGCCCAAAGCTCAGCCAGGACACACCATGGGCCTTACTGGCTTTAAAGATGAACATTTACATCAGAACATTCCCAAACTCCACTTCAACATTACAGATTCAAACAGTCAATGGTTTTCTCTCCCGTTCCCAGCGAGGAGGAGGAGGAGGAGGGCCCAGCTTCCTCACCAGAGCATCCCAAGCAGGAGGGAGCAGCTAATTGCTGCCGAGATGGGCAGAGCCATTTGCATAATGAAGCGTGGAAAGGATGTTTAGCTCATGTATTTTTTAGAAGGTTTATCTTTCATTTTATTTAGCTTAAGAAGGGCACGTCACTCAAAGCTGGCGGTCATTTATAAAGACATTTCCACTGTGCCTGCGCAGAGCTGTCTGCAGGCCTAAGTGGCTGCTCCGACCAGCCCCGAATACTAATGGGAGCAGCACTGACACAAGAGCGAGGGAAGAGGCTGCTGCCTTCAGTGGGCTCCCTTTATGCTCTTCCTGAGTGCAGCTTTATGTGCAAAAATCCCCAACTTCCCCCTCGTAACTAGCAGGTTTCTCTCTCCAGCCCCCTGAGCACCATCCCCATGAGGGAAATACCAAGGCTGGAGCTCCAGGTGCCCATGGAAGCCCATCGGCAGGTGGTGTCTGAGGAAAGCTTTGAGCCAAGGCTGCCTCTGGACTTCATGCAATTTAGAGAAACTGCCCTTGCTGTAAGCAAAGAGCAAATGAGATCTCTGGACCCCTCCAGCCTGTCCCAGATGTGCCCAGTGCACAGCTGGAGAAGGAGGGCACTGGGACTCTGCGGTACCCCCAGTTTCACCCTGTCCCACCAGGAGCCAGCTGGCACCAACTGGGACCTGGCACAGCACCTCTCACCAGCTGGTTTTCCTTTAGCACCAGAGCCCTGCAGCATTCCATTGATTGGCCAACACGCTCCCCAAAACTTCTTGAGACCCTGCACCCACCCACGCCCCAAAGACAGTGCTTTCTCTCACCAAATCCTTGAGCCAAACAGACAAATGACTCCAAAGTCATGTAGAGGGACCAGCTGCCCACTTGCTTGGCATGTTTCCTCCTCTCATTCATCTGCTCTCCCTTCCATCCTCCCTCCCACACTCCTTCCCCTCCCACACCTGCCCGCAGCCTAAAAGAAGTTCAGCTCAGGCACTGAAAGCCAGAAACTCACTCTGTGCCTTTGTGCCTGCCACAGGTGTCTCCAGGGACCTTTTCCACACCGTCCTTGCTCCCACACAACACAGTTCCTCTTGTTCCTCCCACGGTCCCTGAGAGCCCCTCGCATCGATCACCCGTGGGCTGTGATGGGGTGCAGTGACATGTGGCAGCACCGTATCACCCACCAGCATCCCCAGGTGGCCCGTGCACTGCCCACTGCTCCAGTGCCTAACACACCCAGGCACAGACCGTTTAAATACCTGCGTACAGAGCGGGGTATTTCTCAGCTTGGAACTGTTCCTTTGCAGCACGAAAACAGAAAACACACGCCCGGGGAAGGCTCATACTCAGGGCTCCATCTCCCCCTTGCCAAAACACACACCTTTTTCCTACTACACAGAATTCCCATGTGCTGGAGATCAATTTGCTTGGGGTTCCTGCAGCAGCGAGCGTCTCCTCTCACCAGCAGGTCCTGCAGCCCCGAGCTGAGTGGGGCTACCCATATTTAAAGGCTCTGGCCAACACTCTGGCCCAGTTATCCCCGGGACAGGTTCTAAGGAGAGAATCCAGCTCAGGCAGAGCTGGCTCCCACCTGGGAGCTCCTCCTGGAGCTGGTGAGCTCGGCACGCACAGGTGCACCTGAGCTGAAGAGGGCTCCAAACTAATTAGCACACGCACAGCCACTCATTACTATTATTACTATGACATTATTAATTTCCCCACCTCTCATCTACAGCTTTTCGGTGGCTTCATTTCAATCTGCTTCAGCATCGGGGAGATGGAAATTAAACCCAAGCGTTTATCCCGGAGTCACGCAGCCCTTTCCCTCCTCCTCCTCCTGCGCCATCTCACCCACTCCCCGTGTGCCACAGGCTCCCAGCGTTCCCAGTCCAGCGTCCACGGCCCCAGTCCACCCCATAAATGGGAATTTAGTAACTCCAGGGCAACAGCCAAGCAGGGAAACAGGATGCAGTGGCTGAGATCTATTTGTTGGGAGTCATTAGATACTCTGGGCGATCAATCTATTACCATAAACTTAAGCTTCCAAATTCTTTCATTTTAAATGAATTTTCACATCGTATTTCCAAACGAGCTCTGCCTCCAGTCAGCTCCCCTTTATCTAATAAAGCTATGCAAAAATTTTGTTATATTTCAATGAAATATGTCGAAAACTATTACCCAGTGCATTATCTCAGCATCAGCAGGGAGGCTCTGGTCCCTGCCATGGGCAGGTTGTCACTCATCAGGCCCTGAGGTGACAGAGGATGAGTGTCCCCTGCCCCACTGCCACCTCTGTGAAGGTCACCTGAGGCAGGTAGTGCTGCTGTGGGGCCAGGGGGCTCAGAGGGGGCAAAAGGAACCTGTTGCCAATGAGCACGTGCTGCCCCTGCTCTTCCAGGGCACAAGGTGGGAGGAGGTGGCGGCTCTCCTGGCACCCAACTGTGACCAAGCCAGCCAAAGGCACATGGATACACACCTTGCTGCCTTTGATTTGCAGCAGGTACTATTCTTCAGTCCTCCCCTCGCTCCCCTCGACTTGTTATTGCCAAAGGACAAAGCGTGCCAACCCACCCCCAGCCCCCTCTCCTGATCTCAGAACTCGCCTTTTTAGATTTACTTTTTTTAAAAAAAGCACTTTTATATTTTTAATTGGTATTCTGCAAACTCAGAGCCTTCCCCGAGGAGCTGGGATGTTTGCCTTCAAAAAAGCCTTTCTTTTCCCAACAAATTTTTTCAAGTACAAATTTTCCTGGCACGGATGAATGAGCTGCCGTGTGCCCCCCACGACCCGCCTGCAGACGAGGCGGCTTCTCCCTCTCCCAGGCTCGGGTTTGAGGGGGAGGAGAGGCAGTGCAGCAATGCAGCAACTTCCCAGCAGCAAACCCCCAGCCCCTGCCCTCCACAGGATCCCAGGCAGCTCCTGCCAGGTCCAGGGGTCTGGATCCCAGCCCGGGAGCAGACGCTGCTCCCCCGGCTCCTGCTCTCCTGCTCTGGCACCAAATTAAATAACTGCAACTCCCTTTTTATTCTCCATTTGACAGTAACGTATTGCAAATGCAGCTGGTTTTGACATCCTAATATTCAGGCTTGTATCCCTTGGGATAAACACGTCATCTGTTATCTGAGCAAATGATTTGTACCGGGACAGCAGGGAGCAGGGAAGCAGAGCAGACAGGGGGAGCAGGGACGGGGCAGGGAGCAGTGCCCAGCCCAGCTGTGGGACTTCCAGGGTCTGGCACAGCACCCCGGTGGCCCTGGGAGGGCTGGGGACATGTGTTCTCCACCTCCAGTGAAGGATGTCCCCATGCCCCAAGCATGGGGTTAACTGGCTTTCATCACACCAACATGGACCACATCCTTCCCAGGGAAACATTGACAGCCCAGTGCCCAGGGCAGGGCTGAGCGACCATGGGGTGGCTGCTGTGATTAGCAGGGTGATGGCACTGCTGTGATTAGCAGGATGATGGCACAGCTCCCACTCCTGTCCCTCCTTGAGCACTGCCTGCCTGCCTGTGATCCACTGGGAAGGCAGCCAGGACATCCGTGGTGCCACGCAGAGCCCCACAGTGATGAGCCCACGTGCCTGAGCATCGCCGTGTCCAGCCATCCAAGGCTGGCGTTTCCCTGAGGTCACTCCCTTCGATGCCTGCAGTGTGGCCAGCTCATCCACACGGCCACGGTCTCCAGGCTGGTTTCACTAGGCAGGATCCCAAACGCTCATTTTTTTCCAGTGGTGAGCAAATTAGAAGAGTTTCAGATCTGTTTTTAATGCATTTGTACTGGAAAAAAGGCAGAGCAGGACTAAATTCCTTGTGAAGTGTTGTGACCTCTGTGAGAAAACAATGGGCACAGGAGCTGGGAAAGAAAAGGAAACCAGCTGTTGGACCAACTGGGTGGGGAGCCTGGAGCTGAAGGTGGGTCAGCGTGGGTCCCATCCTCACCCTCCCCATGCCACACAGCAGTGTGTCCCTGTTTCATCCCCACAGAGTCACTGGAGTGGGTGCACAGCACAGAGCAACTGGGAGCACTGGGAATTTCAGCTGTGCCTGTTCCTGTGCGTGTATCTTTTCAGGCCTTAACAGCTCTATCCACTCACTGTTGCTTCCCATGAAACAGGTTTGCAGGGCTTAGACGATATCAAAACCCCATTGATTGTTTTGCTCTGTGTTTAAGGAATAAAAGTGGTGGAGCTTTCCCAGAAATCCTTTGAGCAGTAAGACACAACTGCAGCTCGGGGCTGAGTGCAGAGCAAACGCAGGGGTTTATTTCTCTTCTCAACACTGTTCTGGACTTGCTCTGCAGAGGAAAATGGTTGTGGATGTTATTTAATCAAAGGCAGGAGCTGATTCCTGACTGTCTGACTGCCTGCTGTACCTGATATCTGCCCTCCCACTGGCTCTAATCCAGGTATCCGTGTGGTGCCCCCGGTGCCTCACTCCAGCTCCAACACCTGCAGAACCACCTGCACCCCCTGGCCATGATCCTGTACCAGCGCTGTCCCAAGGGCTGCAGGACCTGCTCCCACCTGGGACTCCTCGTCCACCAGGATGTGATGCCCCTGGAGCACCCCAGGAGCCGCCAGGGATCCTCAGTCTGGGCTCCTTTCAGAAGACACCAGCGCTGAGATGATTTCACCCCAAAACTCCCCATCCTCCCAGCCCATCCTGTTACCTTTCCCATTTCCCTCCCCACCAGGCACCAGGGTCCAAGGGGGGAACTTGGCACGAGGTTTGAAGGTTTATGTTAAAATCTGCAGGAAGACATTGGTGACTGTGAATATTCCGTAGGAGGAGATGGATTAGTGACTGAGACGTATCTGAAGGGATTTGTGAGGAATTATTTATGGTGGTAACAAGTAAGCACTCATTTAGCTTATATTACACATTATCCAAACAAGGCGTTGAGCTTTGGAAGTTAAGGCAGTAACGCCACTCCAAATTAAATTCATCAGTGCCTTAATTAAGATCTATATTTAGTTGTTAATTAAGGAGAGTGAGCAGAGGGTTAGATGCTGTGTGAGGAGTGATGCTGTGCAGGGAGGAGTGCATGGTGGGCACTCGGCGGGTCGGGACCCACTCAGCAGGATGACGTTTGGGAGGGAAAAGTGAACTTGGAAGGTTGGGAAGGGGCGAGCAGGCAGCGGACAGGGCTTCCCTCTCCCACCTTCCCTGTAACCGCCTAATCAGTGGCTACAGCGAGGCTTTGATCCCAGAAACCAAACCCTGTCTGATGGGTGACTGGATGTTATGCTAATCCAGGTTGATTGAGCTCAGATAATTACACTTCATCCAGGTTTCCCGGGAGTTTTGAATAAATATTGATGCACAGCTGTCCCCCTGCTCGGGTACCTGAACTGGAGAGCTCTTTGCTGTCTCTGAACTTGCCTTGTGCTGGTGGACAGGCTGGGAATGGGACCGGTGGTGGGGATGGGGACACTGGTACCCAGTGGTGGCCCTTCTGATGCAGGAATCACATCCAAGCTCTCTTTCAACGTGTTGTGGGCTGATCATGCCTTCTCCTTACCCAAAGGAGCAGAGCACCTGGCCAGGAGGCCCTGCCTGTCCCCCTTGGACCATCTCCAGAGTGTTCTTCAGGGCCACCCCTGCCCACGATGCTGCAGGAGGGACAGTGGCACCGGGATACTCAGTCTACATCCATGCGCTGGGCAAGGACCAGCTGGAGCCTGTGACCAGAAGCCATCCGAGCTGGCTTGGGAGCAGGAGACACAAGAAAACAAGAAAATCAAATTATACATTCCTGGGAAGCATTTATAAGCTGTGTGCATTCTTTAATCTTAATTAGAAATCTTAGCAGCTCCTGCCGACTCTGTAATCAACGTTGGAGCACAACTGACCCCCATCGTGCTCACCTTGAGAGTCTGGAGCAGGTATTTGAGGAGGGAGCTGGGGAACGAGCCAGCTCCACGTGCTCCGTGAGGTGGGGAAGCCTCGGGGTACAGAGCTGGGATCAGAGCAGAGCAGCGGGGAATGATGAGCGTTACGGCTGAGCTCTAATTAAACACCCCGCACTGACAATTCCAGGAGCCCCTAATAATCTCCTTGTTTGTCTCAATAACATCCCCATTTGCAACAAACGTGATTTGCTTGCGCTCCATGAGAGCAGGAGCTCGGGAGCTGCTGCTGGCCTGGGGGGAGGCGCCGGGCACTGAGAGAAGAGGGAGAAAAGAGATGCTGGTGGGGCTGGAAAGCCTGGGCTTGTTGGAAACCTCGTGGCTGGATAGGTGTTATCCAGAAAATACCACACCCTGTCCACATGCCCTCTGCACACACCAAGTTATTAATGGGCAGTGCTCACTGGCTCTTCATTAGCCTGAGGATAAATAGCCTCTCATTTGCTCACCACAGTCCAACCTGAGCTGAGCAAATTTGGAGAGGGATGGGCAAACAGGGAGCTGCTGGCCAGGCTCATGGGGCTCACGGCCATGGAGAGCTGTGCCTGATCCCACACCCCGGGCTGTGCAGGGCACTGGGCTGGGGGCCAGGCAGAATCCCTCCGCAGTGCTGCAGAGCCCCCTCTGCATCCCTGAGCTCAGTGCTGCGGGGTGCTTTGCTTCTTCCAGTTTGAGTCTTCCACTAACCTGCTGCAAAGGATGTTTGGGGGGAGCAGGAGGGGCTGGCAGAGCCCCCAGACAGTGCCTGCAGCAGTGGAGGAGAAAAGAAAACAGTCCTGCCTTCCCTGTCAGCCGGGGGGCTCGTTTGTTCCATCATTCCTGTATTTTGGATGTCGTCCAGAGTGTTTTGCTCTGCCAGCCCCTTCCCACTGCGAGCTGCGTGCTTCCCATCCCAGCCCCTGTGCCTATAGAGAGATATATATATATGTTGAGTGTGTGTATGCAGCAGGCACATTCACAACAAACACAAACAAACAGGGCTGCTCTGTATTTGTACACAGAGGGAGCGATTCCCACCTGTCTGCACTTCCCAGCCAGGGCAGGAGGACGAGCAGGGATGGGGCTGGAGCTGGGGCACTGCTGGACTGCTGACCACCGTCACTGAGTCTGCTTTTGTAGAATCATAAAATCACAGAATGGTTTAGGTTGGAAGAGGCTTCAAAGCTCATCCCATTCCAAACCCCTGCCATGGGCAGGGACATCTTCCACTAGACCAGATTGTCCCAAGCCACATCCAACCTGGCCTTGAACACTTCCACGGATGAGGCAGCCACAACTTCCCAGGGCATCGCCACCCTCAAAGCAAAGAATTTTTTCCCATTTTTTCTCTGGGAGGTCCCATTGGGACAGACTGCTCTGAGGTTCAGGACAATCCTGTGCCGTGGTGGCTCAGCCAGGCCCTGGCTCTTGCTCCAATTCCCACCATTTCTCTCAAGCCTGGGAGTAAACAAAGCAGTGGTAATAAATGAGAGGCACCATCCAGGCACTCCTTGTATAATTGCAGTTATTTAATAACCTCCTTGCGACTTAAGCAAGGCAGCCAAAAATCCTTCCCTCTGAGGGGACAACGCCGGGCGCTGCATCCCTCATTGCCACTCGGAGAAGCTAATAAGTAATAAAGCCTGAATTTTAGCAATAATTAAAGCGCCCAACGGCTCCCAAGTCCTTGGCGCTGAGGCAGCCACCCTGAGTGGAGAAGGGGAGTAGTGCCACCCGTGCCACCCGCAGTGCCCCTCCTGGGTCGTGGCACACAGGGCCGGCATGCCCGTGGATGCCAGGACATCACCCCTGTGACACCCTGCCCAGCCAGACCCCAGCTCCCCGCCTGGTTTATTTTATTAAGCGCCTTCAGAACAAGCAGAACTCGCAGCTGTGATCTGCTCCATCGATCGGATCTGGTAGGAACTCACGGAATAATTAAGTTGTGTCCCTCCCTGCCTGCCACAGCAGGAGGGCTGTGGGGAGGGTGAGTGGACCCGGCACGGTGCCATCCTCCCCTGTGGCGTGGGGTGCCACAGGGACCCCTCCAGCTATGCCACACTGGCCCCTCCAAATGGAGCAGGGAAAGTAGGATGATTTGTTGACGTCTCTGCTTCTGGTCATGATAAAAAAATAAATAAATAAGGGGGAAGAAAAATCCCTGTGAACATGAGTAATGGCCCAGGAATGAGCAACCCAAGATAAAACTGAATAATAACATGTCAAAAACTACACGATGTGGGTTTTTATTCCCCAGCGGAGTTTCCTTCCTGCTAATCCATCACTGTAGAAGATGCAAGATTACTGCTTTCAGAAAAAACTCCGGGAGATAAATGCGAGTAAATTAGGGTTTATTATATTATTTAGGATGATATAATTTCCAAAGTTCCTTTATTAAATTATTTATGCCCTTGGCGGTGGCTCAGCTGGGCAGTGGCTCTCCCTGGCAGCATTCCCCTGTGCTGGGCGGCCACAGCAGTGGGTGAAGCAGGGATGATGGCAGTGACAACCATCGTGTCCCATCAGCAGGGACAGCAGCCTGGATGGATCCATGGAGTTGTACCATCCTACCTGGATCCTGCTCTGCAACCTCCTAAGGGGTGGCATCTCCCGGGGCATCAGTGAGGAGCAGGAGCCCCCAGGAGTTCCCTGCCACCACTAAACACATGGCACAGACGAGCCCCATCCCGCTCCCCTCCCTGCTGGCACTTAAAAAAGGAGTCAGGCGCATTTCTGGGAATTGCAGCAAAATTACAGCCCCATCCATAATGAAAGGCTTGTCCTCTGGAGGGGAGGCTGGCAGGAGCCAGCCGTCCTGCTGCAAGACAAATGTACCCGGTATTTAAATCGGGCAGTGGAGATGCTCACCGGTGAGCGGCCTCTCCATCGGCACACGGCAGAGCCCGGAGGAGAGGTCAGGCCTGGCACGGAATGAACGGAGCCATGGTGCTCCGTGGTCAGCACAGGTGAGGCAAGTGAGGAAGGAACAGCAGAGGCTGCTGGTAGGAACTGAACTGAACTGCTCCGTGTCGGGAGGACAACCCTGTCTCCCCAAGCAAGCAGCATCACCGAGCACCCCGGATGGGAATGCCGAGCATCCTGCAGGAGCCAAGCAGTGTACGCTGGGGCTCCGTCTCACCCTGCGCCTCCATCATCCACAAGTGCTCCCAGAGCCAGGCACTGGCACTGGCAGAGGTAACAGGCATGGCTCAGCCAGGAGCAGTGGGCAGAGCTGGCAGGGAGGGATGGAGAAACCCTGCACCAGGGAGGAGATGGAGCCCACTGCACCAGCAGTCCCCGTGAGGTCACCACTGTTTGCATGGCTGCTCCCTGGGCAGGGCAGCCACCACATCCATGGGTACACCCGCTCCCAGCCCTCGCCACGGTCCCTGCTGTCATCGTCCCCAGAGTAGGGGTCCCCACCACGATGTCCCCACCATGCCTCCCATCTGCTCCTCAGCGCCAGGAGCTGCCCTGGCATCCCTCCTCGTTAGCTCCCAGCCCTGCCGGCCGGCTAACGAGGCCGGAGCTGACAGAGGAGGATTACCCACTCCCAGGAAGCCGCCGTGATTGTGTTTACTCCAGAACCTGGGCCGATTTAGTTGTCGGTGTGCATCATTAATCTTCTTCTACAATCCCTTCCCCATCTGCTCCCACTTTTTAATGAACTGCCACTTGCCACACTCAATAAAATCAACACTTTCCCAGGATCGCAGCAAGAGGGGAAGTGAGAAGCAAGACAGGGAGGGAGGGACAGAGATAAAGAGATGCACTTTTGCTTTGGGAAGGTGTTTTCTCATCTACATGGGCAAACAGAGCGCAGCAGCTCTCCCTGGGACACTTTTGGCTGCCTTGCCCCAAGCCACTCACAAATAACCACATCAGACCGCGCCGAACGCGAGCCGTACGACGCCAAGTGTCAGCCCAAGTTTGATCCCAGCTCTGCTGTTCTACACAATTATTTTCAGTGCATCAATACTGCAGGCGGCACTGAGATTGTAGTTTTCCAGCTTGCTGGCAGCTCTGGGGATTCATCCGATATCAGGCTATTACCTTCTGATTACTTTCCTTGGCAGCCAACCCGTTCGGAGCTGGCAAATAAACAATAGGGAAGAGTGTGATGGGGAGCTTAGCTTTCAAATTACACTTTTCAATCATTTGTCACACCAAAGGTATAATGAGTGTTTCATACAAAACTCAAAAGCCTGCGGGGCTGGGGAGGGGGCTTCACTTAATGTGGAGAGTGCTGGGTTTGGGTGGAGCTCAGAAACTCCATCTCCATTTCTCGGGGTATTTGTTTGTGGATGCAGCCAGTCCAGCTGGGCTGGACCTGCTGGAAAAGCCCTGCACTGGAGGAAAGAAGTAGAACCCCCAGGGAAAGGGGAAAAACAGGGCAGGTGCCATCCCAACACACCTCCAGTGACCTCCCTGTACCTGGCAATGGGAATGGCTGAAGCATCTGTGCTAATCCTTAATATTTGTTCCTTAATGTTCCTCAGGATCAGAGAATCTCATGTTAATGTGGATCTAATGTAGAAATCCATATGAGCCATTGGGTATTAATTAAATGCCATCACTCTATTGATATTCTTGGTGTTTATTGCTCCTGCAATTAGCACCGAGTCGGCGCTGCTGTGGCACTGCCCCCTGCACAGAGCATCCCCCGGGCACTGGGCAAAGGCAAAGGGGCAACAGGTGAGAGCAGCCCCAGCCCTGCCCCTTCCCGACAGCCACCTCCTGCCCCGCACAAAGTTTCCTGCAGCAGGCTCGGAGAAGGAGCTGCTTTGGGAGTCAGGATTCTGCTGCCTTGCTCCCTGCATCCTCCCCAAGCTGTCCCAACCCTGTCTCCCTCCTCAGCTTGCAGTCCCACTGCCCACATGTCAGACGAGAGCAAGGAATAGAAATCACTCCTTAAAGTTCACAACCCGTCACTCCGGCTTTCAGAAATACAAGCAAAAATGGCAAAGCAGTAGGGGGAAAATCCATTTCTTGCAAGATGATCTTTCCCTGGAACATGTCCTGTTGATCTGCAGTCAGGGAAAGGCGAGTGTGTTTGTCTGAGATAGAGGAATCAGATCTGTCTGAACTCTCCTCTGCTCCAAACTCCCCCCTTCAAAAGAGCTTTCACAAAAAGAACAGCCTTGAGAGAGCGATCTCCCCTGTTCCAAGACCTTTCTTTTGGGAACGTGCCCCCAGAGGGAGGATCAGTCCTTCTGCCCTTCTCTTGTGCCCATGGAAACAGGGAGATGCACCTGGCGATGCCCCTGGGAGTGGGGCCAGGACCAGGCTCTCCCCAGTTGGTTTTGAGGTGGATGCTGTGACCCCAAAGGCACTGGGGGTGTTTTGGGCTGGATGATGCGACCCCCCAAAGGCACTGGGGGTGTTTTGGGCTGGATGATGTGACCCCCAAAGGCACTGGGGATGTTTTGGGGGAAATACTGTGACCCCAAAGGCACTGGGGGTGTTTTGGCTGGATGCTGTGACCCTCAAAGGCACTGGGGGTGTTTTGGGCTGGACGACGTGACCCCAAAAGCAGCAGGGCCACACCAGGGACTGCAGTGACCTGTCGCATCCCACTGTGTGGCTGAGCTCAGTGCCTGGCAGGAGGCAGAAAGAGCCTTTATTTCTACAGGGGTAAAAGGACTTTGAGGGGACATCTCTGGCTGCTACACCTCCTGGGGGACCAACACATCTGCGGGGGACACAGACAGCCCTGCCCACTGGGACAGCACTCGCAGCATCCTCACCTCTGCGGGGTGACACTGTCAGTCCCGACCTGGTGGGACCCAGGCTGCCATCTCGGGGGGACACTGCGACCCGGGCGGGCATCACGGAGCCCTGGGGGTCTTATTAGAGCCCTTGGCTAATTGCAGCGGCGCGGGGCGGGCGGCGGCGCGGGGCTGCGGGTCCCTGCGCCGGTGCAGCAGTGCCACCTCCCGTCCACGCCGCGGGGACAGCCCGGGGCTCGCCCACGCTCCGCCAGGGTCCCCCCGGGGCTCTGTGTCCCTGCGCCGCTGCCGGGGGCTCGCAGTGCCCGGGAGCATCCTCTCCAACACGGGGGGATGCGGCCACCTGCGAGCGTTTGGTACCCGGGGCCGCCGCCCACGGAGAGGGAGCGCTGCAAAGGCAGCTCTCTGCCGGCAGAAGAAACTGGAGACAAATAAAAACTCTTCGTCAAAAAATAAAGGGGAAAAAACCAGCAGCGTGACCTATAAACATCTGCTCCTGTTCCCTTCAGTTACTGCAGAGAGAGAACTCAGAGATATTTCAGGCTGCTCGTACGTCTGGGAAGGGGTTTGGGGTTTGCTTTGCTTTCCCCCCTGCCCCGCCTCTACCCCACAGTCACTTTCCAGGCTGTAAGAACTGAAAAGCCCCTGCAGAAAGGATTAGAGTTAAACCTCCCTGTCATTATCTCGAGGCCGTGTCCCTAAATGCTCGCCCTGAAGGGGTTTGCTATGGGGGCACCTGCTGTGGGGTGACCTGGCAGATCTCCGAGCTCCTTCCTAGCGCCGGGGAGCCCCTCTGTGACAAGGGGACAGGCAGGGAGGCACTGCAGGGTCCACCTTTGGGGGCTGAGCCTTCTCTGAGCCCCCAGAGCTGTGATCGCAGCCAGCAATAAAGGAATAAATCCTCTATGTTCACGTTTGCTCTTCCGCTGCCCTGATTCCCACCACGATGAGCTGCTCCTCACTTCGATTCCCTGAAGGCAGCCCACGTGGAAACCCACCCCTCCTCATGGGAGCGGCCCGGGGGTCTTCCCAGCAGCTGCCAGCTCAGCCAGGATGCCCTGGAGTGGTCCAGGATGCTCAGGAACTTCTCTAGGGAGAGGGTGTGCAGAGTCCTGCCTTCCCTTCAGCCAGGTGCAAAGGATGCTCTCCGAGGCAGGATGCAGGGGCCAGATGTGGAAAGGTGCAGGAGAGCTGGGAAAGGTGACAAGGAACAAAACCCAGCTGGTGAAGAGGCTTGGGAAATCCCACTGGGAGCTCAGGAGAGGAGCGGGAAGCGGTTCGTGTAACCTTGGAGACGGAGACAAGGAGAGCGAAGCGCAGGGAGCGCAGTGCCGGGGTGGGCACCGACCTGAGCACTGGGGTGGGAACATCACAGAGGGGCTCCGTGAGGAGGGGTGGGAGCCCCTTCCCGAAGCTGGGCAGAGGGACCGGGAATGGAGCCCACGGAGGGCCTGGGAAAGCAGGAATCGGTTCTGAGGAGAGCCCATGTGGTGGAGGGGGAGCAGGAGGGTGAGGCAGGTGAGAGAGCGGGAGAGAGAAGTGAGGTGGGAGGATAGAGGGAGTGAAGTGGGAAGGAGATGATGCAGGAGCAAGAGAAAAGATCAGATAGGAAAGAGGGAATAGCACGGATCAAAGCTGCACCCAGGATGCATTGGCTCTCCAACCAACACGTCACAGCCAGAACTGTCCGTCTTGCGAAGCGCCGTATCCGTTTGGATAAATCCTATCCATCATCCAGAGCAAGCAATGGCTGAAGTTCCCTCGGAACCTGGGCTGACTTCTGCTTCTCTTACTTTCCATCCACTCCATCCCACACCCTTTTTGCCCTGTCCCTTTGTCACCAAGTGCTTTGTGCAAACCTCCAGATTCTCTCTTGCCTGGCCACTAACTTGGCATGATCTGGGGACAGCCACATGTTCCCTGCTCACCCATGGGGGGAGCAGAAGGCCAGGGAGCCCATCCCCTTCCCACCAGCAGGGCACGGGACACCTCAGATAACGTGGGGCATCAAGCAGCCACAATTAGCTCCGATCTTAATTACACACAGTACCGATGAGCTCATCAACTTAATCTAATTAGTCTGCAGAGCTCAATTGCCTGTCCCTTTTTCTTAAATAATGCGCTATATAAGCCTATTATCCCTTTGGATACAACCCGATGGCTCACACGATCCCTCAGCCAGGCACGGCCGGCCCTGCCACGTGCACCCACAGCACACACGTCTGTCACCGTCACCTTCGTGTCCCTCTGGTCCTGTGAAGGGGAAAGGTGCTTTCCTGAGGGGCTGCAACCCTGAAGCATCCAGGCTCTGAAAATACCATCAGCTCTGGGCAGGGGCTGTCACATCCAGGGATCCCGGCGAGCCCCCAGAACCTGCCCTCACCCTCTCCCCGAGCAGGAATCAATGAAATCCCCTAAAAGCTCATAACATGGAGGTAATTATAAGAAGCATCAATTACCCAGCGATGCAGGTTTCATGAATTCCATTAATTTGCATAGTGATCGATTGAGGCAGGGCCCCCGGGGGCCCTGGGGAAAGGAGGACATTGTTCTGCACACCATTGATTCCACAATGTAAAACCAAAGCGCTCTCCCCTCATTCAGAGCTGCTCATTCAGCCATATTAACTTTCAGATCATTTATTTTTGTACGTCTTTCAACTCTGTTTGTTGCTATCACACGAATGCAGAGTATTACATTGTAGAGAATAATTGAATCAATACAGCCATGGTGCTCTGGGTCTCCCAGACCCGCAGGAGCGCGGAAGCTGGCGGGAGCTGGCGGGAGCCTGTGTGCAGCTGGAGAGGAGTTGTTTTAACCTTTCTAGTTATTAAAATGCCCATCTGGCTCCGGATTAACTTTCTGCACTGCATGGCTGCTATTGTTTCACTGGGATCGGAGCGGGAGCTGCCAGTACAGTGAGGAATCCAAGCAGGAGCTGGTCCATCACCCCAAGCATCCTGAGGCTCCATGTCGGGGTGCAGACCCAGCCAGCCCTCCTTCCCCTCGCTGTCCTTCTCCATTGCAGGTGGCCACACGCAAATAAGGGCCTGGGAGAGAGGGAGAAGCCCCTTGAAATGAAAAGCCAGTGCATAAAGGAAGAATCCTTCAGACTGAAATGGCTCTGAAAAGAGACGGGTTTTAATTCCGCCTCCCCTCCCACTGGGATATTAGACAGCTAAATAGCAGCGTGCCTGTTTCCTTCAGATAACCGGCTCCCAATGAGCACCGTAATTGTCCCTGGCCCCTCTCCGGCGCCACGCGGAGCAGGTCATTTAGCGCCCGGCACACGCAGCTAAACACAAATCCATTTTCCAAGGGAAATTTCTATTCTTATCTGGGCTCTGCAAGAGGGTCGCACGCGGCCCCCGTTAATTGAAGCTTTGATGTTTGTTGGAGGAGGCCTCTGATCAGCTCCGCTAAGGGCTGAGCTGCCGCCGCACGCCTGCGCCCGACGGGCACTGCTGGGATGGCCACGCCGGGAAGGGCAGCCCAAGAAGGAGAGAGCATGCACACCACCTCAGCAATGAGCCAGAGGTGCCCCAGGACCACCTGCCCTCAGGTCCAGGCTGGTGGCCCACAAAGACCCAACCTGGAGCACCGAGTGCCCGCCCAAGGAGCTTCCCATGATCCGGTGTCTTCAGAGCGCTTTGGCTCGTTTGCTGCAATATCCTCCAGCAAATCAAGCATCCCCTTCTTGGGATGTTTTCAATCTGTTTTATGTTGATTTTAATTAAAGAATTTGAAACTGAACAAACAGTTCGTAGCAGGTGGCCATACGAGTGTGAAATAAGCAAACTGTTCTCTCTGCCACAAACCCCACCAGTAAATTCCTTCAAATTAATCCCAGCCTCCAAGAGGCTGCCGGCTCTGCCTGTAGCAAGCCGGGCTCTGCCATTCTCCAAATATTTGCCTTCATCGCAGTGCCAGGAGCTGGGGAGCAGGGATGGACAGAACCCCTGTCCT
The DNA here is from genome assembly GCA_013396735.1 of Grallaria varia. Lineage (NCBI taxonomy): Eukaryota > Metazoa > Chordata > Aves > Passeriformes > Formicariidae > Grallaria > Grallaria varia. Next base: position 141,730 of record VWZG01004250.1, on the reverse strand, counting down.
CAGCAGGACTGCTGTCTGCCCACCTTCTCTCCTTGAGGACTGAAGGGTTGATTTCCCACTGGGAAAATACTGCACCATGGATTTGGGAGAGGCTCCTGGAGCCTGGCTGCACCCTGTAATGCCACCAGCATCAACCTTAGCCAAGGAGGAACCCTTCCTAATACTCCTTCTCCTCCAGGGCAGAGCATCCTACCCAAGCATCCCTGCTCTGCTCCAGGACTGTCCTCTGCAGCAAGGAGCTCCTGCCGTGACCTTGACAGTACAGAGGGAAGGGCCCCCTGCCCAGGTAACAGCCACTGCATATTGATGGCCCCCAGGGAAGGCAAAGGCAAAGCACAGATGCCCACAAGCTTTTCTTCTTGCAAGGCTGCACCGGAGATAGCGAGGGGAGAGAAAAAAGGAGGGAGAAGAAACACACTCACGCTCCTCTTCATCTCGCACTCCTTGCCCTCTGCCAGGAAACTTATCAGCATCTCTAAGAGATCTGCCCTCTGGAAATGCCAGTTCCCTCACTGACTGCAGGTGGGTGGAGGGGAGCCACGGGCTTGGGCAGTGTCTTGGATCTTGTCCCCTGGCCGTGGGGTGCAGGGGCAGCTCATGCCATTTCCATTTCCCTCCTTGTTCCCACCTCACCTGCTCGTCCTGCTGTTCCAAGCACAGCCAGGGCGGTGATTTTAACAGATTCCCTGTCACTCACTGCCTCCCACACCAGCTTTTGGTCCCAACACCATTTGGGGGAGGGAGACAGCTCTGACCCCACCCCAGCCATGGAGCCACCGAGCGGGAGGCCACCAGCTCCTCACTCCAGTCCTTTCAGAGGAAGAGACTCATCCATCGGTCCCTTTTCCCTCTGCAGTGCTCAGAGCATGTTTAACATCCCACCCCTCCTGTCCCCAGTGTCCCAGAGCCAGGACACTGGAGCTGCACTCCAGTCGGGCCATGGTCCCAGGAGCCCATGTGTGTCCATGCCAGCCGAGCTACCCAGATAATCACAAGATGTTCCACTTTCCTGGGATTACCATCGGTTTTTCTTCCCTTCCCCTCAATAAATATGGATGCACAGCTGCTGCTAAACATAACCAAAGGAAATAAGAAGGGGGCAGGCTGCGAGATGCCGCCGCTTCCCTCCCTGTGTGCGCTCCCAGCGCTGCCGCTGCCCTGGATTCAGGCGGGTTGGAGGCGAGGGGGTGCATCAGAATTTTTCTCCCCAAATGCCAGGTTTAGGTTGTCTGTGAAGACAAAAGAATGCTAACAAACACCTGGGGAAGGAGCCGGGATTTAAGAGAAAATGAGGCAGCGCAGCTTCTCCTGCAGCCTCACCCTGGAGTCTGGAAGGAGGCTCCGAGATCAAAGAGTTGAACCCTTTCCGTGAAGGCACCACGGGAATGCCTCATCCCAGTGCTTCCTCACAGCCTTTAAAGGCAAGGATATGCTCTGCTCCATATATTAATCTCCTAATCACTAAATTAATTTCCATCTCAGTTACAGCACGCTCGGAGTCTATTAGTAAATCCTGGCCTGGCTGCTTGGCAACTTTTGTTGTAAGATTCCTATTAGATGGTGTTTCAAACCGGCGGAGATGGAGCAGTTATTATCTTAATAAGTCAAACATTAAAGGCACTAGAACGGGGACGGGAGTCAGGCACACAGAGCACCCCTGGATGGGCAGCAGGGATCCCCACACCTCCCACCTTCGGGGAGCCCCCTGGGGCCGGCCCCATGCCATGCTGCCCATCATCCCTCGCTCCCAAAGCCCACGCAGGGCTGGGCTCCTGCTGGGCTTCATTGCGGAGTCCCAGGCTGTCATTCCAGAGAGGAACAACCAGAAGTGTTTGCTCGCTTGGCTGTGAACTGATTTGCACCCAACCCGATTTGTAACCCCCTTACAGGGGCAGGATGGGGGCACGGGCAGAGGGGCACTGGGCAGCACGTGCCCAGCTGTGCAGGGGCTCAGGACCAGCACAGGGGGGCACAGCCCTGCTGGGGATGCCTGGGAAGCACAGGGGTATGGGCAGGCACCACGTGTGCCCCCCAAGCTGTGCCAGCTCACTGCAGGTTGCCTCCACCATCCACCCCTCTTCCCGCGCCGCACGCCGGCTCCGCCGGCTCAGTGGCGTGAAATTTAATTTGCAGCAATCAGCTGGAGGTGAGGCAGGCGCTGAATTAGCTCCACGAGATGCTCTCGCCTCCAGCCAGACCCACCCCAGCAGGCAGGTGGCCTGTCATCCCGACCCCAGTACACCCAAACTGGGGGTCACCCAGCCAGGGTCATCCTGGGAACACGGGATCAGCCAGAGCTGCCGTGCTCTTCCCGTCTGGTTACAGGAGGGTGAGTTATGGCGTGGCTGGATGCACACATATTCTGATAAGGAAGAATAATAACTTGTCAAAGATATATATGATATGTGTTTTCTTTCCAGACAGAATATATATTGGGATAATTCATCAACTCGGCCTGGCACTGGCCAGAAGAGAGAAAGAAGAGAAAAAGAAACTCAATAAAAAGAAGTCAAGGCAGAAAAACCCCTTGGCACTGAGTGCCACTGCCCTGCTGGATCCCAGCCGTGCCTGACAGGGACTCCTCGACTGCTCCACTGGACTCTGGACTGCACCCTCAGGGCTGGTGTGCCATGACCACCACAGGGGCCTGGGGACAGCCATGTCCCTGGCCACACTATGGCCGTGAAGAGGAGTTAAATGTGGGGGACTGAAAGAAACACTGGTTTGGACCAGCGAGAAAATGAACTACCAGCAGCACCAACTCCGTGCTGCCTAACCCTGCTCTGAGCATCTCCCACGAGGAGGAGTGTGGCACAAACACCAGGACACAGGGGCTGAAAGCTGGCACCCCCCAACCTGGCACACCCAGGGACCACAAGAAGATGCAGAAGGGGTTTATAAAGTGATTTGTCAACTGACAAGCAAAAAATATATTACCAATTTAGGCCCGTGATTTGCCTGCAACTTTTTTATCCTTGAGATGTTGTTGAATAGATTAAAGTGTCAGGTTTGATCCATGCATTTGAATGGAAACATAAATATCGTTGGTGTTTATCCTCCTGGTCAGCACCTGCCGTGGGGCTGGTGTGCCCGGGGGTGCTGCCCGGTTGTGCCCACCCACCACACAGAGCCCAAGCACCAAGGCAACACCCCCAGCAATGCCAGGACAGCAGGGCGAGACCTGGGATTATGCTGATATTTCATTTCCTGGGGATTTGGTTGGACCTGCGGATGTTTTAAGGCTGGTATAGAGCACAGGCTCGGCTGGGGAGTGTCAGGAGGGATCTTGGATGCACCTGGGATGTGGGATGCACACGCCTGGTGCAGGATGTGCCACCAGGACAGTTCTCATGCTGGCACCACCCCTACAGCCACATCGGACAAGAGACCGTGCGGTGCCAGCCAAGCAGCTGCTCCTGGAGCAGTGAGCAGAGATCGCTGCTCTGGGTAATTTCTTGATGCAGAAACATGCAGCATCATTCCACTTTCAGGCAGGGAAACAAATGAGTCTCTTCTTGCTCCCCTCTCCTGTTTTCCCCTCCTTCCCACTCTCATTTGATCCCGCTCCAAGTGGCAACATCAAACGAGTGTTGAATATTTTAGCTCCTGTAAAATATTTATATTATAACGCACAGAAGGAAATCGGTCGCTTCCAAGCCATGTAAACATATGCCTCCGAACAGCTGGATCCCAGGCAGTGCTGGGTGAGGATGCAGCTGCACAGCTGTTGCATTCCCAGGTATTTAAGGCCCTGGGAGGCCAGGGATCACTGGGAAGGAGCAGGAAAGAGAGGACCAGGATCTCAGAGCCCAAATGGCTCCTTGATGGGGTGTCGCTCGCCCTCGGGCAGCTCCTCTGCCCTGTCCCACAGAAAGTGGGCAAAAGGGGTGCTCTGAACTCCCAGAAGAGCCAGAGGAGAGTACAGGGCTGCCCTCCACTCAGCAACTGGAGATTAATTGAGGCCTGCCATTAAAATGTCACTGAGAAAATTATTAAGTTAAGGTAAACCACTTCCACGCGTCAAAAGCAAAGGCAATCAGTCCCAGGCATGCCCCCCTAGGAAATTATGTGGAGTAATTAATCAAAAAGCTAATGAGAAATGTGTTTTCTTTCCCAGTCTAACACCACATCATATTCTTATTAGCCAAGGTTATTACAATAGTAATCATGCATGCTCCGAGTTCAGATTGGGTTTTTTGCTCCACTGCCACCAATTTAGAAAGCCATTAATGGGAAAGATAAACCCCGATACACAAACCAGCCTTTTGTGTTTGTGTGCCCCGTGAGTGATCCTCGCCTGCACCCGCCAACAAATGTGCCCTGTCATCCTATTCCAGGCCACCCGTGCCCATCAGGATGGGCATCACTGTGCTGGGCACACCAGAGACACGGCTGGTGTCCTGCTCTGCTCTCCCAGCCCTTTCCCAGGATGGAAATCAACACCCAGACTCCAGAAGACATTTTCACTGTGTGCAGAGGCAGTTTAGGATTAGGGAAATTGGGAACGGTGCTGTTTGTGAGCACCCAGTCCTGACACTGGATGCTCATCCCTTACCCAGATCTATCCCTCTTATTCCAATGCAAGGAAAGAGGACACAAGTTACTCTGCAAATCCAGCTGGAAGCAAGAAATCTGCCTGCTACAATGGGCTCTCCCTCAGCCCAGCCAATCTCAGCAGCCCTAAACTGCACCGTCAGCACCCGGCGAAGGGAAACCAGCTCTGCTTGATATTCACCATTAAATAATTCAGCCCCTACAGAGAGACGGGGGAGAAGAATGAGCCTGACAAAAAATATAAAGATTTCCTATGCCCTGTTAAAAATGCATTGACCTGATTAGCTCAGCTCGAGGAATGCTGAGCCATGCTGGAGCCGAGCAGGGAATCCCTGTCTGCAGTGACAGCAGCTCGGAGAGGACCTCCATGGGCAAATCCCACTCTTCAGTGCACAGGAGCACCTTCTCTGCTTTTTTTTATCCATGTGTTTCCTTGCTAAGCCTCTTTTCCTTGCTTGCACATGCGTGACACGTGGGAGATCATGCTGCAAGAGGGTCTTTCCTTCACAGAATCATTTAGGTTGGAAAAGACCTCCAAGATGACCAAGTCCAGCCTTTGGCTGACCATCACCTTGTCAACTAGACCAGAGCATGCAGTGCCACGTCCAGTTGTTTCTTGTCCAGGGACCTTCCTGGCAGCTCCCTTGGGGTTCGGTGGGCATGGGAGCCCCCCACCCACCCCGCCCCAAGCAGCCACCCCTGAACCCCCTGCCCAGCTGTCCCTCTGCCTCCTGCCTGCCACACCACTGAGGAATCCCACACAACCTCTCCAGGATGTTGGGCAGCCCCAGCTCTGATGTGTGCATTAATGAGAACTGACACCGCTGGAGCAGAGCCTTCAGAAGCCCAAAGGCAGGGCCCGGGGCAAGGCTGGAGGGGATGGGGAGCCCTTTGATTGCTCCAGGCTTGGCTTCACCTCCCAGCAGCAGGAGCGGGGCCGGGAGCCACGGCTTGGAGGGCTGGTGGCAGGCACAGTCGGGCTGCCCAGGGCTGGGTGGTTCCAATGGGTACCCTCGTTGGTCCCACTGGGCACCCTCCCTGGGGCTGGATCCACAAGGGCACCCTGGCACAGCCTGGGCACACACTGGCATCCCAGAAAGGATATCCTGTGGGAGCCCAGGTTGGAGGTGCCCAACGCTGCCCGTGGCACAGGTGAAGGTTGCAGGTGCTCACCTGTAGCTGGCCAGGAAAGGGCTGTGGTGCCTCCATGCCCTCTGCCTGGGACAGGGCTCCTCTCCTCTAGGCTGGGCACCACATAGCTGGATTTGACCAAATACCCTGGCACGGCACCAGGAGAGAAAACAACCACATCACCATCCCAACACCCCCAAAGAGGGGCAATATAACAAATTCCCTCCTAATCCACTAACTGAACAACCTCTGGGCATAAACCACCCTCGGATCCCACCAGGAGCACAGCTGGGGACAAGGAGCTGTTTGTGGGAAGGCCGTGGTGTGAGCAGCAGCCAAGAGGTCTAATCCCTGCTGCCAGCATTGCACTCTGGGGCTCTCCACAGCCCCCCATCAACGGACTCTTCAGAAAGGGGGTCCCCCGGGGTGGGTGGGCAGAGCCCTGGGTGCTGCAGCACCCAAAGAAGGGCCCCCCTCTGCACTGTGCCCTTTAGGGAGAAATCCATTCACTAGCTGGTAATTACACACAGGCCAGAACACGGCCGGGTTATTACGGCTATAAAGCACTCCACAATTATAATCTGGAGTTCCTGCTGTGGGGTGTTTACTTGTTGGAGCAACACCTGATTTACAGCAGGGCACCAACCTGGCGCCGGGGCCGGAGGTGCCAACAGGCAGAGGGTCTTAGAGCAGCCACGGTCATCAGGGACGTGGCCATGGGCAACCCCTGCAGGAGCTAAGGCTGTGAACCCCTCGTGTCAGCCCTGCAATCCCTGTCCCCAACAGCTGAGGGGACCAGGCTCCAGGCACTGCCACCCTCACCTTCTCCACCCACACAGGAATTCAGGCTGGCGGCTGCAGCAACGGGCAGCCTTGGCTGATGAAGTCATAATTCCTGAAGTTCCTCCAAAATGAATATGGATGCACATCTGCCTCCTCTTCAGTGTAACAAATTGGTAGAGATGGTGTTAAATTATGCTGAAACCATGTCCACTGCCAACATCCCAACTGCCCCGGGCACGGAGCAGTTGTGGCCGGGGCTGCCGGGATCTTCCATGGACTGGAAGAAAAAAACGCGGCAGAGTTTTAATTCTTCATCAGTTTAGTGCAGAGAGGGTCCTCCACAGCCTCCAGCTCCCGGAGAGGATAAGCAGACACACCGGGGGAGGCAGGGGTGGCCAGGCTGCCCCTGAGACCCCATTCCGTGATGGGGACATGGCGCTGTCCCCAGGGGTGGCCGCAGGGAAACTGAGCCACAGGAACCTTCCCACGCCCCGGGTGTGCAGCAGAGCGTGGCTGAACCATGAGCCCCATTACCCAGAGCCTTGCTCTACCCGCCAGATAACGCATCTAAAACATGTTTATTTCCATCCAGGCTGCTTCTCAATTTGATTATTTATCTCCCATTTAGCCTCTGACAGATCAAAGGCTCAGCGGAGGGGAAGCGGAGCCGGGCTGCGCATGAAAATGAGCCTTGATACATAATTAATTAACATAAAACAGTTTCATTAGGAGATGGTGTTACACGGCTGTTTGTCTTAAAAATTTAAGTGGTGTAAAGAGCACGAGGGAAAACACATCTCTCTGCCAGCCCCTTTGCCCAGCCCAGCCCAGCTCCAGCTCCCAGGAGCACAGGGAGGGGATGGAGCGTGGCCTCTCTCCCTGAATTGCATGCGATGTCTCCTACCCTTGATTATTAATCTGTTTTTAATTCTATTAAGAGATAGCCAGGAGAAAGAGTATCAATTTTAGATTAACAAGGTTATTAGCACTTAATTATGTGAGGTGTCTTTGTAATTGAAAAGGAAAAGAGGAAGCGCCATAAATATCCCGGCCCCCGAGCTCCTGGGGGTTTGCGGGTGGCTCTTTATTCACGAGGCTGTGGAACCATAAATATTAAATATCTGGTGAAAAAAACTACAAGGCAGAGAGAGGATGCCCTCTGGATATTCCGGCGCCGAATGTTCTTGCATTTACAAATATTCATTAACTGGGATCTGCAAAGTTATTTCCACCAAGACTCGGCGAAGGAGGAAAAGAGAGAGAGAGGTTATTGAAAAAAAATAGAGTCTAGAGTAAATATTATTAGTAATTTTTATCTCTGCGTGTCCCTAATTATTCCATAATTAGGGAAAGTGCACATATGCATATACAATCACTAACCTGTCGGTCTTGGGGATTTCGTTCCCAGCCCCGCTGTGGGATGGAGTTGCTGGGGAAAAATCTTCTCCACCAAAAAGAAATGGGGGTGTCTGTGCCCCAGGGGGACCCCACTGTGCCCCCATCCCCCAAGTGCTCCCTGCTGAAAGCCCAGGATGACTTAGGGAGCCACCAGCTCTTCCGAGCACCCTCAACCTGGAGCTGCTGCCAGTTAGAGAGAAATTAAATGACAAATCTCATGCTCTTTTTAATTAAAAAATAATAGAACTCAGCAGGAAACGGTGCAATAATGTGGCACTTCCAGAACCCACTTTGCTAGAGTTGTTAAAAAAACAACAGCCAAGAGGCAGGTGTGGGGGGAGAAGCCACATTCACCTCCACGGGGACAGGTGTGACAGGACAGGTGTGACAGGACAGGTGTGACAGGACAGACACGAGGTGGGTGAGGGTCCATTCCCAGGACCAGCCCTCCAACCAGCCCTGAGTCCCCCTCCCATGGGCAGAGGGCTCCTGGGGCAAGGGGGTGTCACACCCCGGGAATTAAACTCCGGACATAAACTAAACACATTACCTCATGGTAATGCTCACCAACAAAAATCTAATTATGATGTGTGTGGACAAGCTTAATTGCTCGTCCTTGACATGAGCAGTGCCCAAGGAAACCCACGAGCCAGAGAGAGCCTGATACTGGTATTATCCCGCTTTTTGGCAAAAGTATAGAAGGAAAACAGGGGGGAAAAAATACTGTAGTGCAATTAGCAGCAGAACACCAGACAAATCAGCTCATTAATCGTTGGGGGAAGCTCTGAGGGTCATTAGCAGGTGCCTGTCTGGGGGCTGAGCAGGGGGAGGCTGCCAGGACACCAGTGCCAGCTCCAGAGGGACACACAGGCAGTGGCAGGACCGTAGGGACTCCAAAAAGGAGGAAAGCAGCTTAAAAAACAGATTTTTCCCAGGGTAACGGGTGCAAAGACAGGAGCTGGAGCAGATTCCAAGCTCAGTCCTGTTGTTCTATCATTAGGAGCCAGGCCCCGGCTTCCCCCCACACACCCCTGGGCTCCTCGTTTACTGATCCCACTAATGAGGGAATCTGGATGCAGGAGGTGGCTGAGCCCCGCTGCCTCCCCCGCACGCTCCTCCCCGACTTATCACTAGTCACAGGATGTTTACAATAATTTTTAATTTGCGCAATTATTAATCATTTTTCTATCTGTCTCATTTGCATAATAATTACTCTGCTCGCTGTTTGCCATGACTGTGAATGACAGTGGTTTAAATTAAATTAAGATTTTAATATTCATTTTTGGGGGGGTTAAAGCTAATCAAAGTTGCTGCTCGATGCCAAGACCAGGGCTCTGCCCTTCCAGAACTGCTAATGAAGAGATCCATGTCCTTGTGTCACTTCTCCATCTCCATTACCCCACTTGTCCCAGAGGATCCCGCAGCATTTTCCAATTGCTCTGCTGCCAGAACTGCTCAGAGAAGGCCACATCTGGGACAGGAGATGTGGGATGCATGGCAAGGGCACGGGGACAAACCTGTCTCCCTGCTCCCTGGGCAGCACATGGAGACAGGATCATCACCTGAGCTCCCCCATATCCTCCTGGTGCACAAAAATATGTTAAAAATAAAGTATCTGGTAACAAACAAGTAACAGATGTATAAATCCAGCATTGTGATAAATGAGGGTAGTACCTCTGAAATTTTTAAACCCCAGCCTACAAAATCTGCAAGAGCAGAACTTGATATTGCTTTCAGGTATTAAGCACAACATTTATTTTTTAGTACCAGCATTAAAAGTGCTTTACTTCCCTAGGAGCAGCTTACAATTCCAACTACAACACCAGCCAGCTGTGACTGTGGCTCTGTAAGAGCAGACACTGTCACCAAGCAGGTGAGGAAGGTACCAGCACCCCCCTGAGTGACAACTCTGCTCACAAGGGCAAATTCAATCATTCCACAGTAGTTTTTTCACACTTCCAGCAGCTCTCAGATAAGTGAGACCAAAAATGAGATTGTGTCAAGTGGAACTGCACTTGTCAAGGCTGCACCTGCCTCAGGTTACAGGGGCAAATAAAATAAGACCTTGATGACAGAAGGGGAAAGTACAGATGGAAACACCTGAGCAGGCTGACAACACCCTGGGAGCCCCCACTGTCACCTCCCACTCCCAAACTACTTCCCTGCCCAACAGGGAATGATTTACCCACCTTGGAAAAACCACCACCACACAAAATCCAGTAAAAAAAGAAGGTGTTATTTACAGGTGTACACACCAATTCCAGACTGCTAGAAATGTTACATGGGGATAAAAAACAGGGAAGTCCCAAGAGTCTGGCATTCCAGAGAAGACTTTGCCATTATCCCTCCCACCCACAGCCCTCCTAACACTGGAGAATCCCTGAAAAGAGCAATCCTGCCCTGCCCCTGCCCACTGCTACAGCCAAGGCATCTCCATGGAAACTGCTGCCTGCATTTCATCCCTACTCCCAGGAACCTCAACAAGAATAACTGTATTTATTTCCACAAGTGCTTTCTGGCACGTGGGGATTAAGGGAAGCTCTGCCCAGCCTCCAGCTCAGAGAATGACAAATCTGATCACGGGAGGGGGGTTGTTACACTTCACACTGGAGCCCAAAGCAGCAGCACAGGGGGACTGCCGAGATCAACACTGTCCAGAAGGGTCTGGGAGGGCACCAGCTGCTCCAGAAGACAAGGGAAGCAGTTTAACCACTCTCCATACATTCACTTCCAGAAGAAATGAGCCCCAAAGAGTTGCAGAGACTCCAGATCATCTTGCTGCCCAATGCAGCACTGCAAGGTTGCTCTTCCAGCACCAGAGCATTCCCTGCTCAGTTTCCTGCTTGGGCAGGGCCACGAGAAGCTGAGTTTGAACTTCATTGCACGTTGGTGACTCTGGGATCTACAGGGCACAATAACTACACAAACTTAACAGCAGGTCAAAGCTAAACTTAACCTGAGTTCTGGAGCAGACAGACCTACTGCATGAGGGTAACTCTCTTGTGACCAAGCGTTCAGAATATCTTCACCTGAGATTTAGGACACCTGAAGGCTTGGGAACCACCTTCAGAGGTCAAAGCATTTGGCATAGAACAGAAAAGTTTGTTAGAAGGCAAGCAGAGGGACCAGAAACCAGTGTCTTCCTCAGAGAGCTGGGGACTCCTGCAGGACTCTGAGCTCGTCCCTGGCTGACAGGGAAATCCAGCCTTGCCTCTTGGAAGATGGTCCACTGGTGACACTGAATGCCAAGGACAGGGCTCGTTCCAGGGAGAGCAGGCCATTCCTCACAGCTCTGGCAGCAGGTGATGTCACACTCCAGGAGCTCTGCACAGCTCTTGTCTTACCTACATGTCCTCCACACTCCACTTATAGGCGAGTTCCTGCACTGCCTTCTTGTTGGCAATCCGGGCAAAGCGCTGCTGCTCGAACCCATTGGACCTGCAAAGGGACACCCAGATGACCAAAAGCTGCTGGGCAGAAGCTCTTCTGAAGCCACAAAACTTGTCAGAGGCACTACAAGCTCTTCATTACTTTTACTCTGGTTACTGTGGTTACCAACAGTTTGCACCTCTGAAGTTACTGACCCCTTCTGAGAGCACCGGCCTTGTCCCTTTTGTCCCATCAACTATTTGTAACTTAATCTATTCAAATTTCCAAATGCCAACAACCTCACTCATCCAGTAACTTGGAATCTTTACCACCCTGAAGCAAAATTCATTTATTTTAACTCTTATCCTAACAAGTACCTGTCCACACCGTCCCAGCGATGCCCAGGCCAGATGTTAAACCTGTTGAGTGGAGGTGCTGGTCCCTTGTACCTGGGTTTTTCTGGAACAGAAAGGGCAGAACAGCTGTTTTCAGCACAACCAGGTGGTCACATCCTCACCCACCCTACAGCCTTCTGCAGGGACACACAAGCAGAGTGCACAGGCCGCCTGCCAGCCAGGTACAGCTCCCAGAGGAAGCACCCAAAGGCACACTTCAGCAAACTGATGAGTTTTAACTCACCAGATCCTGCTCTCTCAGCTAAGAAATTGTAGTTACCATTACTGGGAACAAGCCAGTAACTCCAGAGAACCCAGAGAAAGTCCCTCAGGAGTGAGCTGCTCCAGCAGCTTTCAGCCATTTACTGAACAGCAGCTGCCTTGCTGCACTGCTGAGGCCTTAAACCACACAGAGGTCTAATTGCAGAGCCAAACCTTTTTCTTTGTTCTCCTTGGCCTTCCTCTTTTTGATGAGGGCAGCCATGGGGTCTCCTTCCCTCTCTTGTTCCCTCAGCATTCGATCCAGATCCTGGTCATCGATGTAACGGGCCAAGGGCTTCTGCATCTCTTTGATGGCATCTTCCACGTTCTGCTGCTGCTGCTTCTCCTGTGCCAGCCTGGAAAACACAGAGTTTCACCCAAACCCAAGCAATCATCCCCTGGGACTTGTGCAATTTGCAGGGTGGATCACAATCCTGAACTTGGGCTGTGTGTGCAGCATTCCCAATGCACCTCCTGCAACACAGGGAATAACTGAGGGGTCTGTAAGACAAGTGGAACAGGCACTCTCCTGGTCCCAGGCTCAAACTTGGAATGAAGTAAAATGCAACAACACCAGACTGGAAGGGTAATCAAACTGGGCTAAAATGCGGGAGATGAGGAGCATTGGGAGCACCTTACCCTTTCCCCCACTTGGCATATTGCTCTTCTCTCTTGGCCTCTGCCTCAGCCTTCAGCCTCTGCTCCAGCTGCTCCTGTGCCAGGTTCCTCTTGCGGCCAGACTTGTCTCGGAACACAGTCTTGGCATTCCGGGATTCCTCTGGAAGGGACAGATACCTCAAGTCACACGTTTTGGAACGTTTCACCACCTCCACACAAATCAACTACTGTAACTTTCCTTTTGCTTGTCCTACTCTCCCAAAGAGCCTGCCACCCAAAGCCAAGCAGGGTTACAGCTCATGCTCCTCCCCACGGCCTCCCATAGGCCCTGATTATCCATTAGCTCCTCCAGACATGCAGATGGGACAGGCAAAGGAAAACCTTTCACCCTCCTTGCGATTTCCCTGGCTTTGCTTTGAAATCCCTGTTTGGAACAGTGACTCTGGCCAAGGCTTCCAGCAGCATGTCCAGGTGCAGCTCCACAGGGATGTTCCCCACCAGCATTTCAATGCCAGGGCCTGACACAGCAGCTGAAGCAAAGGAAGAGGAGGTGAGCTGGGGCTCGGGCTGCGTTCCCACATTCCTACCTTCCAGGTGCTTGAGGCTTTTGTCAGGCTTCTGGAGCTCCTGCTGCTCCTTCCGCAGCACATCTGCTGACACCAAGCCAGCTCTGACCCCGGATGACATTGTGTTTGCCTGGAAATCAAACAAAACCCACATTTCAGCTGGCTAAGAGCAGTGCACCGAGCTGGAAGTGTAACAGAGGGTGACCCAAAACCACAAAGGACAGAGCAGAAACAACCCTGTTAAAGCCACTTGTACAAAAACTTCGCCAGTTTGTCAGTCATTAGATTTCCGGTTTTCCATAAGATAAAACCACAAACAGCTGGAATGGAAAAAGGCAACGTTTACCCTCTTGGGAGACCCCTTGGTGTCCTGGCGATGCAGGGAGTGGTCTGGGGGACTTCGTGACCTGTGCTGATCCTTCCCAGCTGGAGAACTCCGTCCTGGAGATGAATCAGAGCACGAAGATTTGCTGATTCCAGCCAAAAGGACCACGCTCAGGGAATTCCTGTTGTGCCAGCAGAACACCAGCCCCACAGCACCCACCTGTAGGGAGCGTGGAACACGACGGGAGGGCAGGGGGAGCCCAAGGGGTGAGTGGGACACACCTGCCCCCACACTCACCTTTTGTCCGGCTCTTCCTCAGACCTGGTGAGCCGGACTTGTCCCTCCGAGGGGACAAATCCTGACGCTGCTGCCGGGGAGGGGAGAGGTCTGGGGTGTCGTGACGTTTCCTCCTGGGAGGGGACAGGTCTGGTGTATCGTGATGCTGACGCCGCCGGGGAGGGGATGGATCAGGGGTGTCATGACGTTTTCTCCTGGGAGGGGACAGATCTGGGGTATCACAACGTTGCTTCCTGGGAGGTGATAGGTCTGGTGTATCATGACGTTTCCTCCTGGGAGGGGACAAGTCTGGGGTGTCATGACGTTTCTTCCTGGGAGGGGATGGATCAGGAGTGTCGTGACGTTTCCTCCTGGGAGGGGATGGATCAAGGGTGTCGTGGCGTTGTTTTCTGGGAGGGGATGGATCAGGGGAGTCGTGGCGTTTCCTCCTGGGAGGGGATAGATCTGGGGTGTCGTGGCGTTGTTTTCTGGGAGGGGATGGATCAGGGGTGTCGTGGCGTTTCCTCCTGGGAGGGGATGGATCAGGGGTGTCGTGGCGTTTCCTCCTGGGAGGGGATGGATCAGGGGTGTCATGGCGTTGTTTTCTGGGAGAGGATGGATCTGGGGTGTCGTGGCGTTGCCGTCTCAGAGGTGAGCTCTCCAAGGAGCTGTTGCGTTCCCCTCTGGGTGGTGAAGGCTCTGGGGAGTCGTGGCGCTGCCGCCTGGGAGAAGATGACAATGAGCTCAGTTTTTGTGTGGTTTGCTTGGAAACAAAACCCAAGCAGCACCTTCAGAGCTGTGAAGCTGAAAACAGCTCTGTGAAGGTGAATTCATAGGGATGTTGTACCTCTGTGCAGACCCACAGCACTGGGCCACAGCCTTCCCAGAGCACACCCCAGAAACCCTGCCAGGAAACCTGGACCACAGGGGAGCTGGAATTTTAAGTTCCCCATCCTCATCATGATTCAGATCCCCAGGGATCATCCCCCTGATCTCCCTGGTGCTGTCAGAGGACTATGGGACAGTTGTTCCCCGTGTCCCACATGCCCAGGGAGCTGCCAGCCCCACTCCCAGGCAGGAGCAATCCAGCAGAAAACCAAAGTGAGCAGAACTCCTGATTAAAACTCCCATACCTCGTGGCAGACTTGGTAGGTCCTGAAATATCTGAGCTCTGGGAGTCCTCTTTCTGGTCTAGGGGAAAACAATGAGAGTCACCACTGTCAGGACTCCGGACAGCTCAGGAGCCCTCCAGTGCTTCAAGGATTTGTTATTTTTAATTTGTGTCACTGTTTGGAACAGCCAAACATCAGGGTGAGGGGGTCGAAGGGTCTGCTCTCACCTCCCAAAAGCTTCCACTTGGAGTTTGTCCGGAATTCCTCCATGAGCTTCACCTCGTCGGGACGCTCATCGATGAACTCTGCCACCTGGAAACACAACACCAGGGTGAACAACACGTCTGGGAAGGAAAAGAAAAGCAGGATTTCCACCCTCCAACACAACTGATTCAGCATAACTGCTGAGGGACACTGATGCCTGGCCATCCTTCAGCTGCCTTCCCATGGCAAGATCTCAAAACCACTTTCCAGAGCCTTTTCCTTCTACACTTCTCTCCTCACTGCCAAAGTTTCCAGCCTGAGCCACCCTGCAGAAGCCACCAGCACCCCCAGCTCCCTCTGCCTGGCTCCAGGAGCCGTTCCACAGCTCAGAACCCCCGCGCTGGTCCTGCCGAGGGCTCTGGGAAAACACAGGGACGTGAGGAACAGGGAGCTCGCTCAGCCCTCCCGAGCTCCCAGCGGGAACCCCGCCCGCGGCTGCAGCAGCAGCACCGACACACAGAGAGGGAGAGGCGGCTCGGGCGGTGATTCCCAGCGGGAGGCAGGAGCAGGAGGGATTTGGGGCACGGCGCTCACCACGGGCATGTCCGCTTCGTCCTCCTCCTCCTCCTCCTTCTCGGCGCCGGCGGAGATGCTGCTCCAGCTCACATCGTCATCCACGATCCGCATCCTGCCGGCGGGGACACCGTCAGGAGCGCCCCGGCCCCGCGGAGGTGGGGGGCGATTTTGGGACGATTTTAGGGCGCTTTTTAGGGCGATTTGGGGGCACGGCGGGACGCGGCCCCGCGGGAGGCCGCACCGCCCGCTGTGCCCCGGGGACTCACCCGGCTCTGGTGGTGGCGCCCGGCGGTCTCTTCCTGCGGCGGCGGCGGGGCGGGCCGGGCTCGGCGGGGCCGCTCAGGTACCGCCGCAGGTACTCGGCCTTGGACACCCCCGGCGCCGCCATTGCGGCCGCTGACGCGAAATGCCTGCGCCGGCAGGAAGGGGCGGAGCAGAGGCGCAAATAGCGTCGTGGGCGTGGGTAAAGGCGTGGCCAAGAGGGAGCCATGACCATAAGTGGCGCTGTGGGCGGTGCTGTAGGCGTGGCCAACACGCGAACAACCACTGCGGGCACGGTAGGCGTGGCCATGCAGCACGATCCCCATGGCAACCGCCGGGCGGAGTTATGATCAATGGGCGTGGCCATGCCGTGCAATGACCATAAAAGGCGCGGTGGGCGTGGCCAGGCGCTGCCCGCGGTTCCCACGGGAGCCGCTATGAATGGAGCAGTGGGCGTGGCCACCCTAGTGAATGGAGCACGCGCAGCCGCACAGCCGGCACAGGGCGTCCTTTATTTTTGCCCATATATTTTTATACAAACATCTTTATTGGGAGGGGATCGCAGCCCCGATTTCCAGCCCCGCCCCAACACACCAGCACCCCACACAATACCTCCCGCAGGGAGGCCCAGCCCCACTGCTCCCCTGACTCCCAGGAAGGGAGAAGAGTTCCCAGTCCCAAACAAGTCCTGGTCCCTGGAGTGGCTGGTGAAAGGGCTGGAGGGGTTGGGCTGCCCCCGCTGCTACCGGCCCGAGGCGCCCTCAGGCTCGTAGCCCTCTGTCTTCATGTCGTTCAGGCCCAGGTCCTCATTCTGCTCGAAGGTGCGCTCGTAGCGCTCCACTCTCAGCTCTGGGTCCTCCTCTGGCGCATACACGTTCTGTGGGCAGATGAAACCTCCTGCACTCCCCTCTTCCCAAAGGCTCGGGCACCCTGTCCCAAACAGACCCCCAGGAAAATACAGAAAACCCATCCAAACGGCTCATGCAGCCTCCCCTGAGGAGCCCAGGGCTGTACCTGGAGGTAACTGTTGCCTGCAGGGTCATCCATGATGAAGTGAGCCTTGGTCTTTCCATCTATGACCTGCAGGAAGAGAGCACATCCAGGCAGTAGGGCTCTTCCTAATCCTTCTGGCACCCTCAGAGAGCACAGGAATCCAGGACACACTCACCTCCTGCAGCTTCCCAATGAACTCCTGCAGCTTCCCCGTCCTGCTGGGCGTGGAGCTGTCCCCCAGAGTGAAGGGGTTCTTCTCCACCTGGAAGGGCAGGTGAGCACCTGTGAGGCAGCCAGAACCAGGGCCAACCCAAAGAGGGACACAGAGGGGGCTGAGCCCCACCAGGACCACTAACCAGGTCACGGATGTCCTTCAGCAGCCCCTCCAGCGTGGTGAACTTGCCCCCCAGCGCTCCCATGCCCAGCTCAAACTCCAGCTCTGGGATCTCCACACTGCATGTCTCTGACTGTGAAGGTGAACAACTTGTGAGTCCCCTTGGAGGGATGGCTGGACTCTCCGAACTCCCCACACCCCCCACATAACAGGGTAGGATCTGAGGGCACTATACCTTCAGGATGTCCCTTGTCATGTCAGAAGGGTCTGTAATTTGGAGGGTAATCCTGGTGCCTTGTGGTTCGATTGCTCCCCCAGACTTCACCTAGGAACAACTGGCAGTCAGCTCCATGGAATTCACCCTCCAATCACACCATGATGCTTTAAGAGGGTTTATCCCACCAGCTCGAAGGCCACTCCAAATCTGGGGCAGTGGCCTCAACCCCAAACCTGGGATGGTGCCTGAATTCAAGTCCAAACCTGGGACAGAGCCTCAACACCCAGCAAAGAGCCCCTCCTGACACCACCCCCAGAAAAAGAGACCGGCAGTTTTCCAGCTCACCTCATTTGTCCTGTGCCCACAGGAGTCGCAGTTTGTGGCCATGATAATCACTTCCTTGAAGTGTGGGATTTCTGGAGCAGACAGTCAAGGAAAACCTCAAGGCAGCAGCCTCAGTCCTTCCCGATGTACTCAGAGGCCCTGACTCAGCTCTGCACCCGGACAAGCTCCACTAGAGAACTCACTCAGGTGCAGCAGGATGAGTCCAAGGTCTGCACAGCAACACCCACGGCACATCAGCCCCCGACCCCACACCCACCCCCCTCAAAGGATACGCACCAACTTCATGTTGGTGTTGGCTGGGGCGTTGCACTCGGGGCAGTTGGTGTTGAACTGCAGGACCTGGGGCACGGGGAGATGAAAGGGGGGGGGTAAGAACATCCCAGCCAGCCCACAACACCCGTCCTGGGTGTCACTCCCCCCTGCACTGCTGCATCACCCACCTCATCCCTCAGATCCTCCGCAGCATCAGGCGGCTTCGCATCCACCTCCTCTCCCTGCAAGAGGGGCGTTAACTCCTGTTCCCTAATTTGGGGACTCCCAGGGATCAGCGAGGGACTGATCAGCCCTGCTTCCCACGCTGGGAGCACATGGCCCAGCAGCCCCCAGTCACCTCCAGCCCCAGCACAGCAGCCTGCTGGGGGGTCCTCCTGTAGTGGGTGACCACGAGGGCATCGTCCCGCCGCGGCGCATGGGGGTTCTCCACGAAGCTGTTCCCCGAGGGATCGTCGATGATCTGGGGGAAAAGGGAGCCTGAGGGGGCAGTCCTGCACTCCTCGTGCCAAGCAGGGCCTCCCTCCTGCGTGTACTCACCAAGGTGAAGGGTGAATTCACTTCTTTCAGCTGCCTCAGTTTAACAGTGAACTCGTCTATTTTTTTTGCCACCTCTTCATCTGTCACCTGCAAGAGAACACGGAATCATTTAGGTTGGAAAAGACCTCCAAGGTGACCGAGTCCAACTGCTGCAGGGGGTGCCCAGAGCTGATGCCAAAGGTGACCACGGCACAAACCAGAGCCCTCAGTGCTGTCCCCATCACCCCTGCACGACACCAACGGGTAGGGGATGTTCTACCCAAGGGTTTGCCATCCCTGAGGAGATTCCCCTTTCCCAGCACCTTACCCTGCGGATGGGCTGGTCCTGCTCCAGGCCTGCCACAGCTCTGTCAATGATCCCTTCGATGGTGGTGAGGACTTGAGAGGGGGAGAAAACAGAGGTGATGGCACTGTTAACTCACCTTAGCACCACCCGCCCTAAACTGCTCTGAGCAGAGGGACATGTCACCCACCTCCCTTCTGGGTGAAGGCAGGGATCTCAAAGTCCAGCTCTGGAATTCGAGCCATGGCACAGTCAGTCTTCACCACCTCCCTGTTCATGTCCTGCACACACAGTTGGGGAGCAACATAAGGATCCCAAATAGATCCAGGAGTTCCCACACACTGGGACCACACTGGGCTGTGCAGCAGCGTCGGCTCCAGCTCCCTCCCCATTAGGAAACTGCACATTTTAGGCTTGGAGCGGTTACTACCAAACAAATAAAGCCATTTCCCAAACAGCACGGAAGACAAACACTTTGTGGCCAGAGCCAGGCCAGCCTGTGAGGGACAAAGGTGTGCCCAAGGCAGCCCCCCATGCCCTTCACCTGGCGGGAGGTGACGGCCAGGGTGTAGCGCACACCCTGCTCCTGGATCCTGCCCGCAGACTGGATCTCCGTGTTGGACCAGGAGCAGCTGTCACAGGAGAAGGAGCTGACAATGATCTCTCTGAAGAAGGGGATCCTGGTGAGCAGGAGCCTCGTCACTCCCTGTCGAGGGTAACCCGAGTCCTCAGGGCTGTGTCCCCCGGGCCCCACATCCCTGGCAGCACCTCCCAGCGTGGGCAGCACCCTGTCCCCAAACCCCCAACCTCCCCCAGCC
>VWZG01004250.1:36410-121287 GCA_013396735.1 Grallaria varia | reverse complement strand
CCGACATCGCGGTCACGTGGCGGTCACGTGGCGGTCACGTGGCGGTCACGTGGCGCCGCTGCCGGTCACGTGACGCGGCCGCGATCACGTGACTCGCGCTCCGGTGGGCAGCGATGGCGGCGCCCTTTATTGCGCTTCATGCCCGGCCCCGCCGCCTCCTCCCCGCGTCCCCCCGCCCGCCTCCCCGCCCAGGCTCAGCGCCAGGTCCCTCCACAGCGCGTCCAGCCGCGCCCGCAGGTCCTCCACGGCCGGCGGCTCCTCCTCCTCCCGCGGCTCCTCCTCGGGCGGCTCGGCGCGGGCGCTCAGCTTCAGCCGCATCTCCTCCGTCTCCTGGTCCAGCGCCCGCGCGAACGCCTGGATCTGGACGTAGGTGTCCCTCCGGAACTCCTCCACCCGCCGCTGCACCTCCCGCGCCAGCGCCTCGCGGTAGCGGCCCGGCTCGCCCCGCCCGCCGGGGTACAGGCTCAGCTTCGCCTTCAGCTGCTCCAGATTGCTCTGGATCTTGTGGTGCAGGTCCCGCGCGTTGCGGCTCAGCTTGGCCGAGAGCTCCTGGATGTGCTGGTTGAGCTGCTGCGGGGTGGCGCGGGCGTGCGGGGCCACGGCGCGGTGCAGCTCCGCCACGTGGCGGCGGATCTCGGCGAGCAGCCTGTCGGCGTAGGGCTGGAAGATGCCCTTCACCTGCTCCGTGTGCACGGCGATCTTGTCGCCGTAGTGCGCCGCGAAGCGCTGCAGCTCGTCGGCGCCCTCCAGGAGCTGCGCCGTCACCTCCCGGCTCGGCGTCAGGCGGCGCCGCAGCTCCCGCGCCCGCAGCGACACCTGCTCCAGCAGCTCCTCCGAGAGGGGCCGCAGCCGCTGCCGCAGCTCCTCCAGCTGCCGCCCCACCTCCTGGTGCGCCTCGTCCACGTACGGCGACAGCTTCACCCGCAGGCTCTCCAGCTCCCGGCGGAGCACCTTCCGCAGGCCGGCCGGGTCCTGGGACAGCTGGGGGGCCCTGGGCAGCGGGGACAGCTTCTCCAGGAGGTCTCCCACGTAGCTGACCCCATCCTCGATGCTTTCCTTCAGGTTCCTGCACGAGACAGTGGCCGAGCACCCCTGACTGACCGCGGCGCCCACACTCCCCCCTAATAAACACCAGCACCCACGAGGGCCCTTCCCGTGAGCTTCTCTGTGCCCAGCGGGAAAGAAACGGGGCCCCAGGAGTGTTGGTGGGGCCGGGGGGATGCCAGGGTGCTGTACTCACGTGATGTCCTTGCCCAGCTTGCCCTGGCCATGCTCCAGGCTGTCCTTGTCCCCTGTCAGCTGGCTGAGGTATTCCCAGAAGCCACCCTGCCCCGGCTTGGCAGGTGACACTGTGGGTTGGGAGGGTGGCATGAGCCCGTGGTGATGCCCCCGCGCCCACCTCTGCTGCCCCTGTGCCCGAAACCCACCTGGGAAGGCAGCCAGGAGGAAGAGGAGCAGCACAGCCTTCAGCAGCATGGTCTGCCAGGCCAGGCTCCACCGGCTGCGGGAGAGACGCCAGAGGGAAGAGGAGGGGAGAGGAAGGGAGAGGCTGCTCCACCGAGCGCTCACGGGGTGGTGGCACCTCTGCTTTACACCCCCCGTCACTGCTCCCTCCAAGGACCTCTCTCCTGGGGTCTCCCATAACACTTGGGGTTTCCCTGCAACACCCGGGGGTCCCCATAACACCTGGAGTCCCCACAACATTTGAGGTCCCCTGTAACATCTGGAGTTCCCATAATCCTTGGTGTTCCCTGTAACACCTGGAGTTCCCCTGTAAACACTTGGGGGTCCCCATAGACACCTGGGGATCCCCGGTAACCCCGTCGTTGTGCACCTGAAATGACACCCAGCTCCTCCGGCCGCACGAAGCCACCGCAGGCACCAGGTGCCCCTGTCCTCCACCCCTCACCTGGCTCCTGGTGCCTCCCGCGTCCTCCCCGCCGGGCGCCGGCCCGCGGCTCCCCTTATATAGGGCCGGGGGGAGCAGAGGAGCGGCTCGGCAGGGCTTTTTGGACCTCACTCCGTGTAAACACAACGTGGAGCTCCGTGCCCGCTCCTGGGAGGTGACCTGGGGGACGGTCACCTGACTGCCCGCTGCCCCCCGGGCTGGAGGGACGGGGCTGAGCCTGCCCCGCCGCCGACCTTCGCATCCCGGCGGGAATGCTGGATGGAGGATGGGGATGGGGACACCGGCTGCAGCTCGTGTGGCGGGGGGAAAAGGAGCCTGGACCCCCGGGATGGCTGCGGGAAGGGTG
Source organism: Grallaria varia (assembly GCA_013396735.1). Taxonomy (NCBI): domain Eukaryota; kingdom Metazoa; phylum Chordata; class Aves; order Passeriformes; family Formicariidae; genus Grallaria; species Grallaria varia. The sequence continues at coordinate 119,032 of VWZG01004250.1, read as the reverse complement.
AGCCCGGCCCCGGCTGCGGCGGAGCAGGGTGGGATGAGCGGCGGCCGTGCCAGCTCCCAGCAGGGAGCACGGAGCGGACCTCTCGCTCTCTGCCCGCTGCCGCCGGACACGCAGCCCGCCGTGCTCGGTGCCGGTGCCCCGGGAATACAAAGGGGCACCCCTGGGTGGGGGGCGAAGTCCGGCGCTCCCGGGTGAAACGCCGAGCAGTCGCCGGCGCTGCTCCGGCACCAAAGTCCGCGCGGCTCCCTGGCCTGTGCCGACACGTGAGGTCGCTCCAGGCAGCGCTGGCCGTGCTCCAGGGGCATCCCATCCCTTCCCATTCCACCCCAGCAGCACAGCTCGAGGGGCTCGCTATGGTCATCACTCAGTCCCCTTTTTCCTCTCCCTGAGCTGGGAAGCTCATGGGGACAAGAGCTCCCTTCCCAACCAAGCCCCGCTGCATCTGGTCAGGGTCTCCATGGGGTCCATCACACACCCAGCACAGCCCACAGAGCCCCATTCTCTGTGGCAACAGCTGCTCCACCACCGTGGGGATGCTTGGGCACATGTGGAGCCTCCTGTGTACTCCCCAGTTGCTGTGGCAGCCCAGTGAGGTGATGTTGGGGCCCTGGTCCTGCGCTGGCCCTCGGGCTCCCCTGGCTGCCACCACCTCCAGCCAGCACAGAGAACCCCACCCATCTGCCCCAACCTTTGCTCCCTCTCGCAGGTTCCCCAGAACCCAAATTCGGGTTGATGTTCCCCCTTGGGAGCAGCTGGACCAGATGGCCCAGGCTGCCCATCCTGGGGCAGGACGGTAGGATGCTGCAGGGAAGGAAGGACACGGACCAGCACGTGCATCACAACCTTTATTTCTGCCATGGGTATGGGCTGGGAATGCTTGGAGTGTGTGGTGATGGCCGGCCATCCCATGTCACCTCCCCAGGGCACCTGGGGGGACTCATTGCTCCGGGGGTGGGATGGTGCTGAGGAAGGCAGACACCTTCTCCCGCACCTCCTTCTCCAGCAGCTCCAGGTGGTCCTCCACTCCAGCAGCACCAGAGTCCAGCTTCCCGCGCATCTCCTCCAGCCGCTGCACCAGCTGCTTCCCGAGGGCCTCTCCGAAGGGAGCCGCCTGCTGCCGGAAAGCCTCCAGTGTCTGCCCCACGCGCTGGTCCAGCTGCTGGGCCAGGGGTGCCAGGCGCTGCCGCAGGCTCTCGGCATCGCCGCTCGCCGCCTCCCGCAGCTCCTGTGCCAGCGGGCTGAGCTGGGCACGCAGCTCCTCGGAGCTGGTGGCCAGGCGGGCGCGCAGCTCCTCGGCCGCCCGCTCCATCTGCGCCGTCAGGCTCTCCAGCTGCCGGTTGAGCCCGTCCTGCACCTCCTGGGCATAGGGGCTGAGCCCACGCCGCAGCTCCGCCACGCTCTGCCCCACCTGCACCTTCAGCTCGTCAGCCATGGGCGCCAGCCGCTCCTTCAGGCTCTCCACGCCGCCGTCGATCTGCTCCTGCAGCCGGTCGGCGTAGGGGCTGAGGGAGGCCTGGATGTTCTCGGCGTTCTCGTGCAGCCGGTCACGCAGCTCGGCCGCGTAGGGCTCCAGCGCCCGCTGCAGCTCCCCGGCACCGCGGTCCACGCGGGAGCGCAGCTCCTCGGCGTAGGGGCTCATCTTGGCCTGCAGCTGGCGGATGTTGGTGCCGATCTGCTGGTGCACCTCGTCGGCGTAGGGCGCCAGCTTGGCCTGCAGCTCCGCCAGCTCCCTCCGGATCTGCTCCTTCAGCCGCTGCGAGTCCTGCGCCAGCCGCGCCTGCAGCTCCGTGGCAAAGGGCACCAGCCGCTCCTGCAGGTCCTCGGCGTAGGCGCTGACACTCTGCAGGTTGCTCTTCAGGAGGGTGCTGGGGAGAAGGGACAGGTCAGTGCTTGTGTGTCCCCAACGCCCCCCAAGTCCCCTTCCGAGCCCCCCAGTGCCTCAGCCCTTGGCTCAGCTCACTTGATCTGCTTGGTGAGCTCGGTCTGCTGCAGCTGGTCCACCGTCTCCTTGGCATTGCTGCTCAGCTCCGTGAAGTACTTCCAGATCACACTGGCCACCTCGTCAGGGTTCACGTCAGCCCGTGTCCCTGCAAGAGGATGGTGGGATCAGTGCTGGCACAGCCCCACTACCCTGGGGACAGCAGGTCCCCATTGCTGCCCCTGGGGCAGGACCACCCTGCGAGCACCAGGGACCCACAGGCTGCCTCACCTGAGACCGCGAGGAGCACCAGGACAAGGGCGGCCACTTTCGGAGCCATCCTGAGCACTGGGAACTCCTGCAGGAGCACAGAGAGGAGGTGAAGGGAGGCCCAGAGGCTGGCAGCCCCCTGCCACCTGCCACCAGCCCCACCACCAGCTGCTCACCTGTGCTGCCACGGCCACGGTACCTGCCGAGCCGGCAGCTCCCAGCGCTATTTATGCACCCTGAGAACCCCCGTGGCTTCCACGCCGGCTCTGACAAAGTCCCAGGCTTGGACTTTGGCAAGGTCGAGACGTGGAAGCACCTGATGTGTGCGCAGCCCTGACATCACCCCCAGCGTTGACATCACCCACAGCCCTGCCAGCTCCTGGTACCATGCTAGGGCCGGGGCACGGAGTGGATGGGGGCACACGGGGCACCCCGGGCTGAGCCCCTCCTGAGGATGGGGACCCTGGTCAGAGGGGACAGCTCACTGCTCCGTGGGATGCTGTGCTGGTGCCACCTGTGTGGGATGTGTGGTGGTACCCAGGATGTGCAGTGGTGGTACCCAGGATGTGCAGTGGTGGTACCCAGGATGTGCAGTGGTGGAGCAGGGCATGGGAGCTGGGGGACAGTGTGGGGACCCTGCAGGCCTGCTGCCAGCTGTGCTGTGCCTGGGATGGGCAGCAGGGCAGGGCACGGGCTCGGGACGATGTTGTGATGGGAGCTCACGAGGCTGTGTGTGTGAAGGATGGCATCGCTCCTTCCCTGATTCCTGGAGGAAACCCTGCCAGAGGAGCAGGTCAGGACCCTGCAGGACGCTGGGGTGGTGTGCCTGGGAATGGAGCTGGGACGTCTGTGGGTCACTGCCCGTGGCCATGGGGCTCTTGGCACACGCCTTGGCACCCTTGGCGCAGGCTCTTGGCAGCCCTGCACCCCCCGCTCAACCCACCCACCCCGCTCGGGACCCGCTCGGGCTGCAGAGCGGCCGCGATGTGTCACAGCGGGCAAAGGGCACGGCTGGCAGGGGCAGGGACCAGCCGGGCAGGGACAGCGCAAAGGTCCAAAGGGCTCTCGGGGTGCCCGAGGGCGTCGTGCCCGTGGCCGGAGCCACTGGATGTCACCCTTGTGCCGTGTGTGCCCGGCGCCCAGGCGTGTCCCCAGGGCTGCAGTCACCGCGCTGTGCCCCGCGGCGGGCACCGGGCTGGCTGTGCACGCACGTGTGCACACACACACTCACGCACAGGTATGTGCAACACACGCACGCACAGGTATGTGCACACACACACGCATGCACAGGTGTGCGCGCACACAGACATGCACGGAGCGCCGGCAGGCTCCATCCCCGGGGCATTTCCCAACTCCTGGCTGGATGCAGCGCTCCTGCAGCCCTCGCCGTGCCCCCTCCCGGCCAGCCCCCCGCCTCGACCTTTGTACAAAGCCCCTCAAGGGCAGCCGTGGGGAGGGTATAAAGGGGGAGAGCCCGTGGCTGTCCCCGCGTCGCAGAGCCCGGCACAGGTGAGCGGGGACATCCCTGGCGAGGGTCCTGCGGGGAAGGGGATGCGGTCGGGACCCCCGTGGCCCCCCCTGCCACCCTTCACCATGTGCTCTGCTCTCTCCCCAGCCATGAGGGCGTCGTTGCTGCTCCTGCTCGCCTGCACGGCTGTCCTGGCGGTGGGAGCAAGTACGGGACAGCGAGGGCGGTGCGGGAGGAGAGTGTCAGGGCTCAGGGTGCTGGGGGACACACGGTGGGGGCACAGCCCCAGGGCCCCATCCCTCCGCTCCCAACAGATTCCTGCTTGCAGGGGCCAACACATCCGAGGAGCCGAAGGCGCTGGTGCAGAAGGTGCAGGAGCTTGCCCAGAAAGCCGCAGCCATGGCCAAGGATGCCTGCACCAGAGTGCAGGAATCAGAGGTGGCACAGCAGGCCAGGTGCCCCTGAGACCCCCTGCCCGGGCCCCTGTCCCTGTCCCCGTCCTCTGCTGCCTGCAGGGAGCCCCTCCAGGGCCCAGTGCTGACCCCCTGCCCTCCTCTCCCCTCCAGGCAGTGGCTGGCAGACAGCAAGAAGCTGGCGAAGCAGCAGCTGGACTGGCTCAAGGAGAAGCTGGAGGAGCTCTGGAAGAAGGCACTGGCCAAGTAGCCCCACCAGGGACTGGCTGGGGTCCCAGGGGGCTGGGGTCCCACAAGGCTGGGGTCCTGCAGGGCTGGGGTCCCATGGGGCTGGGATCCCCCTGGGTCCCACCTGCTGTCAGGGTTCTCTCAATAAAGTGGGGCTGAAGCAGACGACTTTGGTGGCATCACTGCAGGGATGGTGAGGAGGAGTGTGAGCTGTGCAGAGGGGCAGGGCTGGCACAGACACTGGCACTGGGGCTGCACACAACCATGACAGGGTGCCCAGGGCAGCAGGAGCTGGGTCCTGCTTCCACAGTCCAGGGGCCTCCAGCTCCTGCAAACCCAATCCCAGCACCCTGCAGAGCCCTTTTTGTAGGTCCCATCCTGGCTGCACCTTAGGCAGAGCTGGGCTTGGTGCAGGGTAAGACCAGGGCACCCTCACATCAGCTCCCTGGTGCCCCACTCCCTCGTGGGTCATCCAGCACCCCCAGCCCAGAGCACCCCTCGCCCCCAACCCCAGGTCAGGCTGCCCCCTCCAGCATCCACTGCAAAGACTGAGCGAGCTCCAATAACTTAAGTCATGTTTATTTGACAAAAGGGAGGCAAAGCTGAGAGCAACGCCAAGGAGGGGAGGTGAGGGGGGGTGGTTGGAGGGGAGGACACCCCGGGGCTGGGCTGGCCTGGGGCTCCAGTGGCCCGTCCCCAGAGCCCCATGAGGAGAAACACCCGGGGCAGGGAAGGGCAGGGAGCACCCCGGGGTGGCTGCAGGAGTGGGGCTGGGGTCAGTCCCTGGCCGCGCTGGCCGGTGGCTCAGGCCACGCTCTTCTGGAGCTCATCCAGGAAGCTGATGAAACGGGCCTTGAGGGTCTCGGCGTAGGGGGTGAGGCGCTCCTTGAAGTCCTGCACCAGGGGCGTCACCTTCTCACGCAGGCTGCTGAGCTGCTCCACCACCTTGGCCTGGTACTCGGCAGCCTGGGGGATGCCCTTCTCGCGGATCTCCTCCAGCTTCTGGCTCAGCTTCTGTCTCAGCTCGTCACTGAAGGGGGCCACGTTCTTGCGCAGCTCCTCGACGTGCCCGCGCAGGCGGTCCCGCGCCTCCTCGGCCACCGGGGTCAGCTTCTGCTGCAGCAGCTCCACCTTCTGCTTGCTGAGCTCCTTCAGCTCCTGGGCCAGGGGGGCCAGGCGCTGGCGGTACTGCTCCAGGTCTTCCGTCCACTTGGCGGAGAACTGGTCCAGGAAGGGCCGGATCTTCTCCTTCACATCCTCCAGGTCCTTGGTCAGCTCCTTGCGCAGGGACTCGGTGTCCTTCAGCCACATCTCCCGCACCTCCTTGTAGTAGGGGGCTAAGTCCTCCCTCAGTTTGGCAGCAGCCGCGCCCAGCGTGTCCAGGTTCTCACCCAGCTTCAGGCTGCGGGAGGGGAGGGAGGTCACACGCACTGCCCCCGGGGACCCCCCTCCATCCCCGGCCTCGCACCCCCTACTCACTCCAGCTGTTTGCCCACGGCAGAGGCCTCGAACTGGGAAATGGCTTCCTTGCCGCTGGTCTTCACCGTCTCCAGGTACACATCCAGCATGTCCTTGAGGCGATCCAGGGGCGCCTGGGGGTCATCGTGCTGCCAGAAGGAGCGGGCCTGGGTGCCTGCGGAGAGAGTCGGGGGGGCTCAGCACGCACCGTCCGGTGCCGGCGGGATCGTGCCGGGGGCGGCTCCAGCGCCGCCGGGGACGGCTCCAGCGCCGCCGGGGATGGCTCCAGCCCCGCCGGGGACGGCTCCAGCCCCGCCGCGGTCCAACCCAGCTCGGGAGGGGACCGGGGAGCCGCTTCGGATGCAAAGCGCTTGGGGAGCCGGAGGTTTCCAGCAGCGCCCGCATCCCGCTCCATCCCGCGGGGATCCGCAGCCGACGCCCCGCCAGCCCCGTCCGGACCTACCCGTCAGGCAGAGCAGGGCGAGGGTCAACACCACGGCTCTCATCTTCGCGCTGGACCTGGGGGCAGAGCAAGGCAGTTGGGTTGAGGATGGCTCGGCAAAAATCCAGCCTCGAGCGGGAGCGGAGCCCCCAACCCGGCCCGAGGGCTCCCGGCGGTGCCGCGGGAGGTGCCCGAGGGGGCGAATCCACGGGCGGAGAACTCCGTCCCTGCGGTGCCCACGGGGAGCCCACGGGCGGCGAACTCCATCCCCGCGGTGCCCACGGGGAGCCCACGGGCGGCGAACTCCATCCCCGCGGTGCCCACGGGGAGCCCACGGGCGGAGGGGAGGGCTCCGTCCCCGCAGTGCCCACGGGCGGAGGGCTCCGTCCCCGCGGTGCCCACGGGGAGCCCACGGGCGGAGGGCTCCGTCCCCGCGGTGCCCACGGGGAGCCCACGGGCGGAGGGCTCCGTCCCCGCGGTGCCCACGGGGAGCCCACGGGCGGAGGGCTCCGTCCCCGCGGTGCCCACGGGGAGCCCACGGGCGGAGGGCTCCGTCCCCGCGGTGCCCACGGGGAGCCCACGGGCGGAGGGCTCCGTCCCCGCGGTGCCCACGGGGAGCCCACGGGCGGAGGGCTCCGTCCCCGCGGTGCCCACGGGGAGCCCACGGGCGGAGGGCTCCGTCCCCGCGGTGCCCACGGGGAGCCCACGGGCGGAGGGCTCCGTCCCCGCGGTGCCCACGGGGAGCCCACGGGCGGAGGGCTCCGTCCCCGCGGTGCCCACGGGGAGCCCACGGGCGGAGGGCTCCGTCCCCGCGGTGCCCACGGGGAGCCCACGGGCGGAGGGCTCCGTCCCCGCGGTGCCCACGGGGAGCCCACGGGCGGAGGGCTCCGTCCCCGCGGTGCCCACGGGGAGCCCACGGGCGGAGGGCTCCGTCCCCGCGGTGCCCACGGGGAGCCCACGGGCAGAGGGGAGAGCTCCGTCCCTGCGGCACGGCGGGTCCTGCGGGGCAGCGCAGGCTCTTACCAGCTCTCTCCGCGGCTGCTGCTCGTCCCGTCTGAGCTGCCGGGGCTCGGCGGCCGCTATTTATGCCCGAGGGGCAGTTCCGCGCAGATAAGGCAGCGCGGCGGCCCAAGCGCTCGCTGCCGGCGGGCGATGTGGCGCGCAGGGTTCAAGGATCGCGCCGAGCAGCGCCGGCTTGGCAGGGGCGTCGAGCAAACAGGAGCTCCCGGCGGGACGCGCCTCGCGGGCCAAGGAGCCTGTTTACGCTGCCGGTGACCCAGATTCCTGCTGGCCGCTGCCGGGGCCTCTCGCAGCCCCCAGGGGCTGGCGGGCGGCCCGGGGACAGGGTTTATTCCCGCAGGGATTTGTCCTGCCGTACCTGGACCCCTCGCCTCCACCGGGGGTCTGTGCCCCCCATCCGGTGAGACCCGCGCTGCTCAAGGCGCCCCTTTTCCTGCTGTGCCCCAAGGCAGAGGCGCCGGGAGCTGTGCCCTCCTGCCCGCTCAGCCCAGCCGTCCTTGGAAACTCGGGCAGCAAAGCTAAGGCTGAGCTCAGGGCCAGCACCAGCCTGAGCTCAACACCCCAGCACAGCCACCCCAAAATCCCTGAGTCAGCCCCATCCCGAGCTCGACATCCCAGCATGGCCACCCCAAAATCCCTGAGTCAGCCCCATCCCAAGCTCAACATCCCAGCATGGCCACCCCAAAATCCCTGAGTCAGCCCCATCCCAAGCTCAACATCCCAGCATGGCCACCCCAAAATCCCTGAGCCAGCCCCATCCCACTGCCACCAGCCTGGGGACTCACAGGAACCCAGCCTGGGAGAAGCACTTGGCAAGGGGGAACAGGGGATAAAGCGGATGGGGAGAGAGGACGTACATCCCCAGACAGGCCTGCAGGGAGTGTGTGGCCAGTAGGGCTGGGAATGCCATGGGGAGATGCTACAGAGCAAGGACGTTCCTGTTTTGGAATGCCACCAGCTTCTTGAAGCCTCAAGCTCTGGAATGGCTCACTGGGCACTTCGTGGGCATCACACAGGTATTGCCATCCCCTGCAATGCTCCAGGGTGTTGGAGACACAGCTCCCTGCTCCTCCCAGCCTCTACCCACTCCTGGGAAAACCTGGCTGGGGAAGGAGTTGCCCCGCAGCAGGGTCTGATCTGCAGGTGTTCCCCCACACCCACATCCTTTGCAGGATGAGTGGGGCTCTGCTGAGCTACAGCACTGCAGGGAGGGCTGTGAGTGCCAGGAGGACTCTGAGTGCCAGGGGAGCTTTGGTGTCGAGAAACAGGGAAACAAGAGCCCGGGGAAGATCATAATCATGGTTTTATTCGTTATGATCCCACTGTCCAACTAATTGACTAGTTGCAAGTGACCCACAAAAAAATGGACTGAAGATTTACTGAAACCTTTTCTTGTTTGTTTTTAGTCCAACATAAATGAGGAAGAAAAAAAAATACTTCTGACATTTCCAAAAAACAGAAATAATAGCAAAGTATATTAATATACATTCAACATATACTGCGCGTATTGATTACTACAATACAAAGCCATGATAAAAAAAAGTGTGATACTGCGGATGGCACGGTGAACGCGGCCCTGCAGGGCGGCTGCTGCTGGGGGGGGCCCGGCGACTCTCCCAGGATACAGTGTCATGTAAACAAAAGGAGAACAAACCAAAGGGACAGAGCAAAAAGGCTTTCAGTGTTTCCCACCCTTCCCCGCTGGGCTCCCCGTGCCCCCGCCCGAGCCTGCAGGTGCCAGGTGAGGGGCTGTGGAGCTTCCCCTTCTCGCTGATTTTTGGGATTGCAGAGCCATTAGCGTTGTTTTCCCGGAGAAGGGGAGGCTGGGAAGAGGCACGGGTAAGGATAGCAAAGTCACCTCTGCTGTGCTGGTTTCACACTTCCTTCTGTGCAAAGTCAGGAGGGCTGGGCCGATTTTTCCTTTAATTTTATAAAATATCCCAGAAAAGTGTCAATAAGAAGGATCTGAGCTGGAGCTTGTCAAGTCTTGAAGGCAAGGGTGACACCACGTGCTCCAGAGTCCCAGTGTGGGGGGATTCCCGCTCTATCCACCAAGGAAAGGATGGAAAAGGGACAAAGAAGAGACCTCTGCATGTCCCAGCTGTGTAAGGAGAATTACCACTGTCGCCACTGGCACGAGAGAAAACCAGTCACAAGTACAATGTCATTAAAAGAAATAAAATACTTTGAACAAAAGGTGCAAGTCACAATTCATATAGAACAGAATCTAGTTAAAAATTTCTCTCAAACAGAAATTCCTTTTGCCTTTTATTAATAACAATAATAATAAAACAACATTTACCAAAAAAAAACCAGTTCCTACGTGATCAGGAGAAGCAAAGGAAACAAAGAAAAATCCATCTGCCCTACATTAGCCAGGAAACAAAAAAACTCCAAGTCGTGGCGGATTTGGAAAGAACAGGAGAAGGAAGGAAGGGCAGGGGAGGGGTGATCCTGTCAGCACCCCTGCACACGAGAGGGAACACAGCAGACAGAGATGAGACAAGAAGCGCATTGCACCGGGGTGGGAGCCCCAGGAGGGATGGGGAGGGCCCCAGGCTCAGATCCCCCCAGTGCAGTGGCATAGAGGGGAAGGACAGCACAGCCTCCATCCAGGAGCGGCTCCGGTTCCCTGGGACTCCTCAGGGCAGGCTCCAGGGAGGCTCAGCCCCAGCAGTGACAGCCCCCAAGGCAGCCCCAGTGCTGAGGCTCCGCCGATCCTCCGTGTCAGGCTCAGGTCTCTGGTTGTTCGGTGGTAGCTGGAGTTACAGGCAAGTGTGGCAGAAATTAAAGAACCCAAAGGAACGACACACTGGATGAAGTGAGGATGAGGAAAGGGGCCATGGTATTCCAGTTAGTCAGAAATACTACGGCAATTTGGCGCAATGCTGCTAGATACTGTTGGTTTAAAATGGACCTTTTCATTTCAAAGCTGTACACAAACGCTGCAAGAGAGGAGAAACAGAGATGTCAGAGACACCAGAATGGCAGTTCTACTCCCACAGCTCTCCAGCACTCCCAGTCCATTCCCAAACCTGTCCCAGGAGAGAGACCCTGCCATATAGAGGGACTTTGAAGTACTGCACGGGCCTAAAAAGAGGGATGTTTGTTCTAGGCAAATGAGGGGACAGCAAACAGCTCCAGCACAGGAGCTCGGAGTTGATGGCACCATCCCCAGCACTGGAACAATGAGCAGGGAAGGAGACCCATGGAAGTGAGGCCATGGAGGCAGCCCAAGATGTGTGTGTGTGGAGAGAGAAGGACACAGATACTCACTCCCTTCTGGTTACACCCCCGCCTGCTCCATCCCAAAGGGCACCTCTGGGTGCTTGTAGCTCAGCAGGACATCCGTGATACACGTGGAGGGGTAACAGGAGGTGTTTAGGTGCTGGCTGCCATCACCCAGGTTGGGGTGCTCTTGACCTTCCAAGCTCTCCCCACATTCTGTAAGGGCAAAGAACAGGCGGTTTTGCAATGCAGACCACAAGCTGGTTCTCTCAGCTTCCTGCCCAGACCCTGAGGAGCCCCCCAACACCTCCCATGGCACATCTGCAGCTCGCCCAGGTCCTCAGTCCTCACCCTCGCTGTCCCTGTCACGCAGTTGCTGACTGGCCATCAGCGACGACTGGCTGAGCACGGCGTCGGACATCCGAGCAGAGCTTAGTGCTTTTCCTGCCATTAAACTCATTCCAGGCAAGTTGTCTAACTGCACCTGTAGAGAACAGCAGGGCACAGGTCAAGGGGGGCTTGGGAGAGGCTCCCCAATTCCTCCTACCCGCTCCCCAGCTCTCAGACTGCCGGGGGGCTCCTGCAAACCTTCAGTGAGGGTCCAGAAGGACAAGAACTGTGCATCAGGCACAGCTTGGGTGCAGCCAGTGTCCCCTCAACAGGAGAATGGACTGAACAGTCCAAATCCCTCTGAACTAACAGAGTCACAGAATAGCTGGGGTTGGAATGGACCTCTGGAGATCATCTATTCAACCCCCTTGTCAAGGCTGACTGAAGCAGGTGACATAGGAACACATTCAGGTGAGGTTGGAATGTCTCCAGAGAGGGAGACTCCATGCCCTCCCTGAGCAGCTGTTTCAGCACTCTGCCACCTTTTATGGAAAGTTCTTCCTCATGGTGAGGTGGAACTTCGTGTGTTTTAGTTTATGGCCATTACTCCTTGTCCTGTCACTGGGCACCACTGAACCAGGGAAGGTGCCATTCTCATTCATCTACAGCAGAAGGGAGCTGTAGCAAAGAACACATCAAGATTTGGGCAAGACAGTTCCCAGCACCCCAAACACCACAAGGAGTGGAGGAGCAGTGAGGTCTGGGCTGCCATGACCAGCTCCTTCACAGCACTGCAGAGGCTTGGTGTGTCTCCACAGCCCTGCGTGACCAGAGCCAGGCCTGGGCTCCTGTTCCACTGGAAGGACCTTGGAGGCAAAGGCACCTACGTAGGCATCATCACTGTTCTGGATGGTGTGATGTCTCTGCAGGGTCCTGGGCCGCGGGTGCTCGCTGGATGTGGGGCGCACGGGGTAGCCCAGGCCGTTGTGGTCAGGCAGCTGCATGGCTTGGCCGGGGGAGCTCCTGTCCATGCAGTTCCCTACAATGGACTCTTGAAAATCAGACAAGACCAGAAAGAGACAGGTTAGTACAAGGAGCCTGCACCTCCCAGCCACATGACCCACTGCAGAACTGGGGGCCTGAGATGTGATGCCACGGACAAACAGTCCTTGCTGGCAGAGCACAGATGGGATCCTTGGCTGCTTTGGTGGCAGTGGGGCAGTACCAGTGCCCCTGACTGCACTCTGGCAGGCTTCTCCCTCCAGCGTTAAGATCCCAATGCTAGCACTGGGATGTCTACAAAAACAGCCTAATATTGGAGGGATGGGGCAGGAACACAGGAACCAGACCCTTTCCCATTGCTGCCTTCCCCTCGAGCCTGAGCTGGACCCCCACCCTGCACACATCATTATACAAGAGCAGAGGGAGCCTCCAACGAGGGATGTTCTAGCAGGGCCCCTTGGCAATTGTAAGCAACATAATCCTGCTGGAAGAGCTGGCCAGGATGTTCACTTTTATCAGATGACTTCTCCCTGCCTTCCCACAATCTGGCTGCGGGAGCACACGAGTGTTCTGCCTGGCAAAGTCCATCTGCACTGCAAGCTCTTGTGACTGAGGGCAAAGGCCACATTCCTATCAGGCAAAGCCTCTCGTCATCAAGTACAAGATGTTTTGGATAAAGTCCTGAGCCATGGAGGAGCCTGTCATCGGGGTTGAGCACATAAACAGCTCGCTCAGCGCGGACCTCACGAAACACAAACATGCGACGTGGCTGCGAGTGCTGGGGAGCTGCCCTGAGGTGACACAGCTGCAGGTAGATCCCTCGGCCAGAGCTATTGCCTTTCCCAGGGCTTTAGCCCATGAGAAGTGATCTCCTATTGTGCTAGGACACCACACCATCCAGCTGGCACTGCAACTGTGAGGTGCCACAAAACCGTTCCCCAAAGAGACCTCACAGAATCACAGAGTATCCCGAGTTGGAAGGGATCCACAAGGATCAGTGAAGTCCAACTGCTGGCCCTGCACAGGACAGTCTCAAGTCCAAAAATGTAGCAGGATCCAAATGAGACCCCATCCCCTGTGCTCTCCATGCCGCTCCTAGGCAGGTGGGCATGGACAGCACAGCCAGCACACTGGTTCCAGTGCCCTTCCTCCATCAGGGATATGGCACTCCTGCTGGTCCCAGGACAGTCAGAGATGCAGCCGGCCTCCCCCTTCCTTTGCACAACCATGGGGTTACGTGCGGTTAACATTCAGCTTTCCCGGAAAAGCGAGAAGGAAAACATGAGGTAACAGATGTTGGTGGAGCAGTGCCACCCACACACTGCTCAGGATGCTGCTCCAACTGTGGGAACAGTGGTTGGGGCCAGCAGCCCTGCTGCTCCAGCTCCACAAACAGCCCCGCTGCTGTGGGTGACGAGTTCCCCCAGCCAGGAATAGTCAGGACCCAAAAAGCAGCCACACGCTTCCCACTGCTAGCACTGCACCTCTGGGGATGCAGATCTGGCCAAAGGATGGACGCCCTGAATTCAAACTCTTTTGCTTGACCCAACCCTGTGGAGGAGAGCCTTTCATCCCCACATCCACGGGGAATGGCTCCTTTGTGTCGGTGTGGCATGTGACACTGGCACGGCGGGCAGGGCCACCGCCAGCTCGGCTCCCCCAGTGCCGAGGCAAGGCAGGGTTCCCACGGGCAGCACTCCCAGCCTGGGACGGCTACGTTGGAGCAAAACTGGAGCAGGGCTGTTCACAGGCAGTTCAGTCACATCCCAAATGGATTTGGTCGACTCTCACGGTCCCTGGCTCCCATCTCTGGCAGATGCTCCTCAGACATCCAGGGCTTTGTGATCAGCATCAACATGCTCCCGTGGAAGCACAGACACTCCTGAGCCACTGAGAAGTTACACCCTGCTCCAGAAAAAACACATCTAGGGGGCTGGAGCGGGGAGAGAAGATACTTCCCATTCAAGAGAAGCTGCAGCCTCAACACAGTCTAGGAAAAAGAGTGGGAAAACCCAAGGGCATCGGATTTGGTGCAGGTCGGTAGTAGGAAAACACAGGGACATAGGATTTGATGGAGCTCAGTAACAGGAAAACCCAGGGATGCAGAATTTGGCATAGGTAAGGATCCCTGGGAATCTTCGAGGAGACTCTTCTGAAGTGTCACAGGCCTGAGTCCAAGTGGGTTATGGAGGCCATGAGGAAAGTGGTACAAGCAGTTGCATCCCAGGACAGTTTACTACGTGATCCCTCCAAACAGCCCTGTCGGAAGGGCTTACACAAGTGTATTTGTAAACATTTACTTGCCTTTACTCATTTACAAGGCCTTGCAGTCTAAAGTCCTGTTCCCTTGTGTAAGCAGTTCCAGCACCAGCAGCGTGGGTGCAGAGATTTGGCTTCCAACTCCACCAAACCTTGTTGTCCATCTACTGGGCTATGGCGGCAAGATGCAAATTCCTGATTTGGTACCAAAAGCCCCTCCAGAACATCCCACCTGTGCTGAACTTGGGGCAATTCCCTCAACTCACGCTCCAAGCACAGCAGGGAGATGGAGCTCTGAGAGCAAACACATGGATAATTTGGAATTTAGGAGGATTTCAGAACAGCCCTGCCTTGTCCCTGCCCCCCGCCCACGCTCTGGGGGGTCAGGGCTTGGCAGCCCCACTCAAACCTCTGAGCCAGCCTGTTCCAGCCCGGTACTTTCCCAACAAACCCGTGCTGTGTCCCCAGACAAAGCTGGGCCTCCTGTGCCCTGGACACAGCTCCTCTGCAATAGGGCCCTCGGTGCCAAGGGCAAGCTGGTGGCTCCAGCCCAGCACCTCGAGTCCTGCAAGGAATACTGATCTGCCTGCTCAGCCTCTCCTCAAAGCCCTCTTAGCAAGGGGCTTGGAGGGTGTTTTTCCTGCAGAGGAGCCTGGAATTAGAGCTCAGGCAGGAATTCTCTGACAGCACAGTGCTGCCAGAACAGCCACTGAGGAGCAAAGGCGCAGCTGCTTCCAAGCAGCAGGAAAGGTCTTCAAAAATTAATGGCAAGTTTAAACTAATAGTCATCAGAATCCACCCTTTCCAGTTCAAGCAGGGATAGAGTCTTGCTGCTGCTGCTTCTCAAAGTGCCAGAGGCTGCAACGCCACCTAAGCCACAGGACACTGACCAAGGTTGCTGCTGTGTGGGTTTGTGGGACTTTTAGCAGTGCCTGGACTTGAGGGTCTGTGCTTAAAAGTAGGAATACACAGATACACTGCTATAGTTAGGGGTGTTCTGGCAACAGAACCTTTCCTATCCTGTGTTTATATGGGAGGGGGAACACCACCAAGAAGAATAAATCCACAGCCAGCACGCAGCGACCCTGAAAAGATGGTAACACGCTGGGGCCTGGTCTTTACCTGCCTGCAGAAGTAGGTCAAATTCCCAAGAGAAGCAGCCAATTGAGTTTCCCTCCTTACTCAACCCTGTTTATTACAGAGGCTGTGCCTGCAATTTACTTAAGGCCACAAAAGCCAAAAAGAATCTCAGTAATTCTGTGCTGTGCAAAACATGTCAGGAAACCCTCGCCGTGCCCGGGCGGGGTGGTGTCCTGGGCATGAAGGTGAGCAGCTGGCACGGGGGGACAGCTGGCCTGCACGGGCAGCAGGAAGCCTTACCTCTGCTGGGCACCTTATTCCTGAATCCGGGCGCGGGTGGGTGTCTGTACTGGTGCGTTCCCAGCTCCTGCGCGGGATTAGCAGTTCCTAGCAAAGATTCGGGGTCCCCGTGCCCTCCTGCGTTTACAAGCAGAGGGGTCTCGTGGCAACTTTTGGTCAATGTGTTTGAACTCTTACTGTCAGGAAAGCTGTCCCTGTTTCCCTCGCAGGCGCAGTCCTCCTCCATGCTCTCTGAGTGGAACAGGGCTGGCTGGTGTCCGTATCCCTGCGGCGGCGGCACGGACGCAGGGACCTGCTGGATACATTCTTGAGCCCTGATTTTTAAGAGATGCTGGGGGCTGTTCTGGGGGTGGTACGTGTCAGCACTCTGATAAGGCAAAGACAACGACTGGCGCTCCGAGAGGTTCTGTCCCACGCTGGTGCCCATATTCCCAGCATCCCCTTGACTCATATGCCTGAACAACTCTTGGAAATCTTGCTGCTGCTGCTGCTGCTGCCGCCGTTTGATGAGCTGTGCAAATTCTGCCTGGGGCAGCCGCATGTCCGTGTGCCCCGTGAGCGAGTGCCGGGGGGAAAGCAGTCCCTGGAGGATGTGCGGTACCTGCTGGTGTCGGCTGTAGTCGGGAGGTGTTGGGGACAACAGTGCCTGCTGTAGTGCCGATGCTGTGTAGTGCTGCTGCTGCTGATGTGCGTTTGGTGGGAAACTGGGATACTGGTCAAGTTGTGGGACCTTCAGAGCTTGCTGAGCTGGAGGGAATCCAACTCCTCCCGAGGGGCTGTAGTTGCTGGGGGAAACGCGGGGCTGCTCCGGGAACAGGTGGGGGTGTAAGTGCACCTGGTCGTAGTTGGCGGGGGGATACCTGTTCACGTTCAGGCTGTAAGGAAAAGGACAAGTGACTGCACTGCGGTGGCTCAGCATGGCAGGCTGCCTGTCCTGCTCAACAGGCAGCCAGAGCTGCTCCTGCATAGGAGGGGCTTCCTCAGGCATGTGGGAAAGCAGCCCAGCAGAGCCCTGGCCTGGCTCAGGAACGCCTTCCCAAGGGCAGGGAGGGAACAAGTTCCCCCAAACCAGCACAGCAACAGCCCGGGCTGGTGATGACACCCAGTCTTATCCTGAGACACCCATTCCCTGTTCTCCACGCTGCTCCCCTGTGCAAGGAGCAGGGAGGGAGGCCTCACCTGTGCGACTCGGCGCTGTCGGCGCTGAGCTGCTTGGACAGCTGCCGGTGGCCGTAGCTGAGGGAGGCCATCAGGTTGGCGCGGTGCTGCATCTGGATCTGGCTGGCACTGGGGCTCAGGGACATGCCCCGCGTGTGGGACGCCAGGCCCTGCCCGCCCACGGGGCCCCCGGGCAGGAGGCTGCTGCTCACCATGTCGCCAGGCTCCTGCACTTGGATTGTGACCTGCTGAGGCTGTGACTGCTGCTGCAGACCCAGGCACGTCAGCCCCATGGCTGGGGGAGGGGAACAGTTACCGGACTGCGGGAAGATGGTGCTGTGGGATGGCATCCCTTGGAACTGGGACTGGGAGGCAGCACCTACAAGGAACAAAGAGCCTCAGCACCCCTGTCAACCCATGGCAAGGCTTGGGAAAGAGAGCTGCTCTTCATCCCTGGAAGTGTTCCAAGGCCAGGTGGGATGGAGCTCTGAGCAACCTGGTCTAGTGGAAGGTGTTCCTGCCCATGGCAGGGGGTGGGATGAGATGATCTTTAAGGTGCCTTCCAGCTCAAACCAGGCTATGAATCTGTGATTCATTCTATGATTATGGGCCATGCTAGGAGCCCAATACGTGTCCATGGGGGTGAGGAGCGAGGCTCCCGAGTGCTTTGTCACACTGTGCCAGCGTGCAAAGGTCACAGTGAGAGCCCCTTGCACAGAAACAGAAACTCAGCAGAGCTGACAGTGATTTGCATAAACCCAAGAATATCAGCCCTTCCTCCCCACCCCCGGGAGCGATAAGTAAGGATCTTATGACAAGAAACCCAACAGCACATTCCAGCTGGCAGCTCCTCTCGAGCTCTTGATAACACTAGTCCTTGCTGCCAGATGGAGAATCTTTTACATCATCAGCAAACCCCTGCAGGGCCTGGGCCATGGGGAGACTGTGGCCCTGATACCCCCACACTGCTTCCCTGAGGTCTGATGGGACCACATGGCCCTGCCAAAGGGCTCACCCAGCTCCCAAAACTGCTTACCATGGGGCTGAAGCACACTGCTGCTCACTGGGGGTGGGCTGCTGTTGGGTTGCCTGAAGAGGTGGTTGTTAGGGTGGTTCGGGGGCGGGCTGGATGGCTGGATCCGTAATCTATGCAGGGAAACAAGCACCTTCTCATCATGCCTGCTCCTTGTTAAGATTCCTTTTCAACTGTGAGAGCTGATGCCAAATGCCGTGTGTCTTGTTCTAAATAAACACCTCAAAGCCCTTGCTAGGGATCCCAAGCTCTGTGCAGCTTGTCTTCTCTTCCGAGAGCCACCTGACTTGTCCAAGTCACATGAGGAGCGAGCATGACTTGGTGACTACAACAGAAACCCGGAGACAAGGACACCACTGGCTCACCTCCTGACTCACTTCTTCCCTGTAACTCAGCCTGCCTCACCTACCGGTCAGGGTGCTAAGGACAAGGAGGGTGACCTCAGCGAGGGCCTGGAGAAGTGTGAGACATAGAGGAGGCATGAGAGAACCCAGCTGCTCAAGTGGCATATTCAAGCCACTCAAAAGGCAGGACTGTCAATCCTCTGCTCAAAGCAGGTCTGTGCCTTTGAATCTTGTTTTTCTGCCTCTAAAGTCCTTCTGACACAAATCAGCTCAAAGGACCAGGCACATTCACCTGGGAACTGGTTGTGCCATTCTCACTTCATACACCTCCAACTCAGCTTGCCCTCTCCTGAGTGTGTCAACTCATCCCTGGGCATGAGTAAGATTAAAACTCACTCCCCTAGAGCTTTCCTAAAGCCATTTCTTTACCTCTGAAGCTGGTGAGTGAGCAGAGCTGGCTGGTTTTCACATGGAGCTTGCAAGGGTGGAGATGGCTGGGGAGGCCGGATACAGTCCTTAACCAGGCACCGTAAGAAAACAAAAAGTGTTTTCAGTCAATGTCTCAGTTAGTAAATTTAGAAACACTGATGGATGAAGCAGGACATAACCAGATTCACCGAATTTCAGTCCCTGACTGCAGCCCTGGCTACCACAGCAGCTGTGCAAACATCTCTGCTGAAATCCTTCAGGCTTTGTCTTGCTACAGCAAGCACAGCAAAAACTCCCCTCCCTCAGTTCCCCCGGGACTTGCTCACGAGTTGTGTCTGCAGCCAAGCAGGAAAACACAGCTAAGCCTTCAGCAGCTATGGCTCGGGCTCGAGTACCTGAATCTGCTGATGAAGAATCTGATGGTGCTGCTCCTGCTGGTACAACATGTGCTGCTGCTGCGTCTTCTCCAGCGTCCTCTCGTCCATGTGCCCACCATACATCTTCTGGAGCTGCTCACACTCCTGCAAGGAATCCAGCACGTTCTGTAAATGACCTTGTGCCCAGCACATTGTGCAAAAAAGGCACACTCTGCATCCCACTCCTCCAAAAAAAAAAAGCTGGCAAGGAAACCCCAATTCATTTAATTTGACAGAATCAGGTGTGTAATATCGTGGCAAGAAAACAGAAAAGCACTGGATGCACGTGACACCGAGCTGGCATAACTGTGTACCCTTAGGGCAGGCACCAAGCTCTGGTAATGACACTTCAAGGTGAGGAGAGCACCTCATTTCTACCGTGCTGCAAGGGGAAAGGCCTGTCCTGGGGCCAAATCCTGCTCCAGCCATTGGCAAGACGTGCCTGGCTGTGCAGGGAGTATCACACAATACACTCCAAACTGCAGTGGAAGGAGTTGTCCTTTCCTGGGACACTCTGGAAGAGCCCCAGAACTGCTGGCACAGAGAACGTGAGGGAGAGCAGCTGCAGTCCAACAGTCCTGGTAGGCCCTGCAAGAGCAGGCAGGACACACATGGGTGGGTACAGCATGACATTTCCTCCCCAAAAAGAGGGGTGGAAGCTGCCCAGGTGCCCAGCTGCAGGTGAACAGCCTGTACATTCAGAGGCCACTCAAGGATTGCTGCAGTCACCCAGAGTGGAAACAGCCCCTTGGGTGGGAAGTCCCCACTGTATCCCCTCAGCCTTTATCATAAAGATTCCACCTTTTGCTTCCCGAAGCAGCAAGGCCATGGCAATAAAAAAGCCTTTGTGGAGGCTCTTTTGAGACTCCCACTCCTCTCTCACCTGCTGGAGCTGTTTGATGCTGCTGTTATTGCCCATCTTCTCCAGGTGGGCTTTGAAAGCCTGGATGCTGGCAGCACCGTCAGAGAAGCGCCGGACCGGGGAGAAGCGCTCGGTGGGGAGGTGCAGAGTGTTGGAGTCCTTGTAAATAGAACTGAACACATGGGGAAGGGGGTTAGTGACAACAGCCAAAAAACAAACTGGTACAGAGACATTTCATTTCCACCAGCCATGCCAAGTTCTACCTGCCCACTCACCCAGAATAAACTGTGGTTTAGAACAAGAAATAAAGTGCCACCATCCCTGTGAGGAGGAAACAGGAACACTGAGTATCCTCAGTGCCTGAGCAGGTAAATGTGCTTCACACTAGAGACAACTCAGCCAAAAATGAGATTCCAGACTGACAGCAAATCACTGCCCATCCATACCGATGGATCTGTCTCTCAGATGGAAAAGGTTTATACAAACACCTCAGCATCCTAAAATTTACCTCTTCAGTAGCCACTTCCTGAGTCTTCCAGCTCCCCTGACTACATCTGATGGCTGTGGAGAACAGGAGGGGCACACGGAGAGAGTGAAGCCTGATGTGTTCTGCAGCCCCGAGGAGGAAAGGGGGCTGGCCTCCATGCTTAAGGATCCCCTGAATTAAAAAGGGGCCTGGCCTCCATGCTTAAGGATCCCCTGAATTAAAAAGGGGCCTGGAAGGGAACTCTGCACTTGGGAGAAACCTTTCTCATGCACTGACCAAGCCGTCACTTGACACCCAGAGCCTCCCAGTCACCTGGCTGCTCTGCACTGGGCACATCTCAAAGGCAGACACAGCCAGTGCCAAGGCAACTGTGCCCAAGGCACCACAAGCACTTTCCCTTCACAATGAGGTTTCTCCACCATCAGAGTGAGACAGATTTTTTTCAGGAGCTGCTTTCTCCCAAAGTTGGGGCTCCCCTCTCTGAGCTCCTGCCCTGCCATTAGGTGCCACCAGTTTTATCACAAGCAGAAATAACTTTGCACACACGTATCACAATATGCCTCACAACAAACAGGCTTCTCTGCCTGCTCTCATGGCTTCTGTGCAAATGTTATCAACAGAACCTGGTTTCTGTACAAATGCTATCTATAGAACCTGTTTTCTGTGCAAATCAGAATCACAGAATGGTTTGGGTTGGGAGGGACCTTAAGGCTCATCCACTTCCATAGGCAGGGAGATTTTCCACTGTCCCAGGTTGCTCCAAGCCCCATCCAACCTGGCCTTGGACACTTCCAGGGATGGGGCAGCCACAGCTTCTCTGGGAAACTTGTGCCAGGCCCTGCCCACCCTCACAGGGAACAATTTCTTCCATAAGTAAAGAATTCCTGTGGTAAAGATTCTGTAAATGGTGTCTACAGAACCCAGCAAGCAATACCTAATGCACAGGCTCCAGCAGTAGCCTTTGTCTGTGAGAAGGCTGTGAAGACATGGTCTTTACAGCACCTCTGACACCAAACCCAGCAAGAGCCCACCGGGCTGCATCTGGAGTGGTCCTGAACTCCAGTGCCCAATCTGAGGCCTGTTCCAGGCTCCCCTTATCAGAAGGTGATCAAAGCTGGACCACTTCCAGCACACACTGGGTTCAGCTTTGTCACTGTCTCTGCCTTAGCAGGACGTACTTCAGTGTCTATAGATCACACACCTTCTTCCAAGGACAGAGCTGTGCTCCTGCCTTTTGATGTCATCCCATCCATTATCCTGATCCATTTGTTCTCCTGTTGCATTGATGGAAAGCAGAAGCTACAGATAAAATCATGCTGAGGTTCTGAAAGCCGTGTGGCCAAGGCAGAACAGCTGCACTGCCTGTACAGTTGCTGTTCTTCAATTCTGCTTTCAGACAATTTAACGTGACCAAAATCAGGGGCTACATAAGAATATAAATAACATGGCTTAAAATACTTTAAGGGCTAAAACAAACCCCACTTGCCACTCAATAATGAAGTTTATTTACACGATGACACAAGACTGCTAATTTCTGTGCCCAGTATGTCCTGGAGTCAGTGTGGGACACTCTGTTTAGGTCATGGTCAGAAGAAATATCCGTGATTTCACAGCAAAAACAGAAGGCACACAGCACGTTACGACACTGGTGGAAAGTGCAGATACCACCCTGCTCCTGATGCAACAGCCTCAGGACTCCAGAGCAAAGAGACAGAGGTGACACCAATGTTATTTACAGGGTAAGTGTGTTTTAAGTGTTGTAAAGATTCTGCTCTTGTTGTGCGTGAGGGACCTGGCTTACCTTGAGGATTTGCAGCAATCCTGAAAGCAGGACACAGCACATTCTGGTTGTTTTGCAAGCTGCTCTCCTCTTCCTACCAAGCTGTGGCCCTAGAAATCTTTCCCCTCCTGCTCTTCCCATCCCCCAAGCACCTCGGAGGGAGTAACTTCAGGGCACAGATGTGCTTATCTTGGTTTTCTGGAGCTCCAGCGTGGCACTAGCACTGTCTCAGTCTGCTCAGAGTTCACCTGTCCCTGCTGATTACATCAGTGCTCAGCTCAGCAGGTCTCTGGCTACAATAAAAAGGGCTTTGTCAAGCCTGCCAGTGTGAGCTGCCTGAGGGGCTGAACACCAGCACCAGCCTGGCCTGGCAGCCACTGCTCTCCCAACAGGCAGCAGACTCCAGTGTGCAGCTGGTTTGCTCCCAGCACAGAGGGTTCAGGGCACTTCTAAGCATTTTTGTAAGAGGGTTTTTTTTTATTAAGAGGTTTTTAAGCTCCCTCTGTGGCATTAGCATCTCTGGTTTGCTGCTGTGACAAGGACTCAGTCAAATTAACACCTCTCCATCAGGAGTGTCCCTCCCACACATTCTGAGTGTGTTTAGATCCAATCCAAAGGTTCCCCATTTCCCAGACACTGTGATTTAATTTTTTTCTTCCCACCCCAGCTTCCTTTCCATACATCACTCCCATCAAGGGTTCAGATGAGAAATAAAACTACTCTTGAGGAGCTTTGCAAAGAGACTTTGCAGTCGGAACACACAACTCTGGTGCAGAAGAGTGAGGGGTTTTATGATCTGATGTGGATGACTTGGTGCAATATTTAGCTTGTATCTGCCTCCAAAAACATTCCGTAGCAAATCTGCTACCTTGACACTACCATTGCAACAGGGAAAAGCTTTCCTTGCAAACAAATAGCTTATTCCCAACCTTTCTGTGATGGCAGCCATTCCAGAAAAGCCTCTCCAGCCACAAAAATGGGACTGGAGGGAAGAGCCAGCCGATTCCTGCTTGTCCCTGCAGGCAGGGAGACTGTGCCAGTGCAGAACTCGTGTCCGCAGTGCGGCCAGACACCCTCCGCTCCGTGGGTCTGCTCTTCATCCCTGTTCCTCCTCCTCCTCACCCCTCCCTGCAGAGCAGGGTGTCCTCAGTGCTCCATTCCAGACGCCATCCAACAGGATTCCTGGTGCAAAGCTGCCCGGCCGGCCGGTGCCGTTACTCACCGGTGCTGGTCGGGTCCCAGGTGTGGAGCCCAAGCCCGGGGTCGGAAGGACTGCTGTCCTAGCTGCCTCTGCAAGTCTGGAGGGATTTCAGCTGTAGGGTTGGTCATGGCCAGAGTGTGCCTTTTTGACCTATTTGCCAAGTATCTGCAACAAGCGGGAGCACATTTTATAAGAGACTGATGGGAGTACTCCAAAAACAGGGAGTGTTAGATAATCCAGAGAAAACGGGAAGGAAGAAGCTTCTGCAGTGCTCAGAACACACCATGGGCACGCTGCCCATGCCCCTCACAGCACTGGGTTGTCAGTGCTTTAGGGGACAAGTGTAGTTTCAGCTGCTGGTGCTCCAGCCCCAGAAGGAAAGAGGAGCTGTTTGCTCTTCCCAGCAGGAAAGCCACCTTTCACCTCAATGGGAATGCTGGTATATCCCTTTGGGAATATAGGTATATCCCTTTGGGAATACCCAGGTGACTCACCGCCCTCAGCGTGGATTCCCTCCACTAGAGCAGGTCTATCTCCCTCTCCCAAGGCCTCACTGAGCCCAGGCAGAGATAACCCAGCAAGAGCCAGGCAGAGAGCGGGCACAGAGAGGAGCTGCTGCACCTTCTAGGGTGGCCTTTGCACTTCAGACTGACCCTGGGACACCCGAGGTCCTGCCGTGGGCAGTGGCCACCTTGTCACAGCAGGGAAGGGTGCATGGGGGGCACCCGAGCAGAGATCGGTGTGGGCAGAGCCTCAGGCTGCCTGAGGAGCACAAGGAAGGGCTGGGGCTGAGGAAAGGCTGGAGCCAGCCCAGTCCAAGTGCGCCATCTAGTCCCTGTTCCGCTCTGGGGAGTCGGGAAAGGGCTGGGATGCACAGGGAATGAGATTGGGAGCAGCAAGAGAGTCCCTTCCTCTGGAGCCACCAGCACCAAGGCTGGGCTTGCCTCTTACACCACAGCTGGGAGGCAACAGCTCGAATGAAAGTCCCCTCTGCACTGGAAAAGAGCTGCAGGTCTTCTGCAAACCCCGCAAAGACTGGGGAGCATGAACTTGGAGCCTCTGCTCCGACGAGGATGTGAGGAAGGGCCACACAGGCTGAGAGCCACTGCCTTGCCCTGCTGTTCCTGGCACAGCCTGGCCCAGGGCAACCGGGGCTTGGGCCCAGCAGAGAACAGGTGAAGCCCCTGCCCAGGGTCCCCCAGGGATGAGGAGGGGCTGGGGGTGTCCCCCAGAGCTGTGCCCACTCAAGGCCAGGAGGGATGAACGCCCCTGTATGAACTCAACTGCTCCTGCTCCTGTGAACTAGCAGTGAGGGGGTAACGGGGCCAAAGACCACTTGGCCAGTGACACCTGGGAATTCTCACCTTTGCTCTTGTCCCCTGAAACTCCCACTGTGAAGCAGAAAGAGCAGCAAGCAGTAGAGTCATTGCCTTGCCCAAACCCAGCCTCTCTTTGCTACTGAAGCCACTTAAGCAGAAGAAGCAGGTTAACAGTGCTGTGGTGCCCCGCCAAAGCCTGTGCCATTAGCTGTTTAAGAATCATTTGATGCAGACAGGGAAAGTTTCCCGAAGAGCTTTACTGTTGTGGTTTACTAAGATCATTTTATTTCAGCCCTCCAGGGAACAATCCAATCATGAGCTCTAACAGCGTTTTGGGTGGAAGAAAGTTTCCCAAAGCTCCAAGGAGATGTGACTGTTCCCTGGAACAGAGAGAAGACCTATGCTCTGCTTTCAAGGTCAGATTAAGGAGGGCAAAAGCTGCTCACTGGTTGCAAACAGACTATTTGGGGCAGTGTTCTGAGAAGCTAAATATTTGCATCTGTCCATTATGGTAGTGCTATTTACCCTTCTCCTCTGATGACTACTGACATGTTGCAACACAAGGGGGTGGAGAACAAGTTAACACACAACCTAGACAGTGCTTTTTCAAGGCCATCTGGTGGAAGAAGAACATATGCTGTGGAAGGACTAAAGGCAGCACTGTGGAGAGCAGCAAAGTGACCTCTGGGTCCAAGGGGATTTGGCTTCCAGTGGAATCTGAACACTTCAGTGCCTTGCAACCTTCAAAATACTGCATGGGGGTTTTGAAATGTTTCCAGCTGAGATAATGCTTTAAAGACTCAACTGAAACCTTTGGGTTTAGAGCAGTGAAAACCTGCCCAGGTAAGATGTTCAGGCATCCCCCTGCCAAGAATAAGGTTTATCTGGTTTGCACAGAAAGACTGCCAGCTGTCTGAGGTGCTGCCACAGTGGACATTATGGGCCCTAAATTACAGCTTTTAATGGCTAATGAGGCTGTTATTGAGGCTAAAAGTGGACTTTCTAAGCTCAGGTGGGCAAACAGAATCTCAGTGCACAGTCTGTCACTGCTCACACCCACCATCCAAATCCCACTTCCTCTGGAGCACTGAAAGGAGCAGAGCTGGCCAAGGCTCTGGAGCATGACCTGCACCCACCCCAGTGTCACTATGCCTGTGTTAACCCCCAGTTTGAACCCTTCTGAGCCCCTGAAGAACCATTCCTTACTCAGGTGCTGGCCTGTACAGAGTGGGGGATCCAGAAAGCTATTTAAGGTGAGAAACAGGAGCACCCACCACACGTAGTGCACCAGCTGGTTAGCAGAGAAAAACTAAGCAAAAGCTACTAAGAAAATGTTAGCAAGGCCATAGTTAGTGTGTTCATGGACTGAGAAAGTATAAGCATATTCTACCTACTTCCCAGGACATGTTTGGAGCAGACACAGAGAACAGAAGTTCCCAGCCTGAGAGCAAATAATCCCTTCCTTATTGGAGCAGACTATTTTAAGGCCTAATGCTAAAATTAGCAGCTAGAGGTACCCGTATTTCCAGCAAGCTCACTTTGTTTGAGGCATCAGAGTTGGATGTTTACTGCATGTCTTGATACAAAAGCTACACTGGCACCCAAGGCCACAGAGGAGATCCTCCCACCTCCAGCACTCGGCAGGGAGTGGGAATCCCTCGGCACTCACTTGGCATGTTAGTGTGGATCGCATGCTGCTGCACACTAAGCAAAGGAATTTAGCAGTTCCAAGAGTTTCTGGAGAACCTACTGCTCAATCAGCTACCCATTCCGGGGGAATCCAGCTTTGTAAGCGCCCAGTAGTGCCAGAGGAGCAATTGCCTACAGTAATCAACACCCACAGGAACAGGAGAAGTGTTCAGCCTTCGCTGTAATCAACTTTGGTGCCCTGATGAGGTTGCTCTGTTAGAATTCAGCTGTGGAACACCCCAGGGTGAGCCTCGTGGAGGTAGGAAGGGCAAGTGTTAAGAGTGGGAGTTACCTCTGCACAGCTTCCTGATCCGGCTCCCCATCAGAGCTCTCCTCATCCACAGGGGTGACGGCTGGGACAGCCTGTGGAGAGAAGTCACAGTTCTAGAGGACAGCCAGCACAGTCCCATCCACAGAGGGGCCACCTGACCTTCCCAAACGAGCTTTCACAGGAGTGTGTGTTGGCTCCTCTGCACCACCAAGGAAACTCAGCCAAGAACCCCTTCCAACATGCCTTCCCCAATCAAACTGCCTGTACAAGGCTGCAGCTACATGGAAAATTAATTGATACAGATGCACCAAGGAAGAAAGAACATGCATGAATGCCCAAGATGGACACTTTAGTTTCTCCGTGCGACCAGCAAAGGAGAAGAAAAGCAATCATAAAAAAGAGTGCATAAACACTGTCAATTCCTGAGAGCAAACCATCTTGGCTGCTAGATACCAGCACAGCAACCCTCCTGCACAGGGACAGAGCACCCCACTGCTCCAGAGCAGGGGAACCTTTGGAAGCAAGTGGGCACATCCCTGCAGTGCTTCCTGCGCGCTGCACGCTGAGCCTGCTGTGACCTGGACACGGTCACCTCTGCCTGCAGGAGGAGATATTTTTAAGCACACCGCCATTCTCTCCTGTCCCTTTGGTACTTACTGGCGTCATGGTGACGAGCGGGGAGGGGCCCCGGGGCCGCTTGAGCAGCTGCTGTGCGTGCAGCTGGATGTTGGCACCGCCGTCCGATGCCCGCCGGCCCAGCGGGCCCATCCCGTTGAGCAGCTGCAGCGTGGGGGGCTGCAGCAGGGACTGCTCCTGGGGACACAGACAGCCCAGTTACCCACCCCGAACCAGACCCCAAGGTCACAAACCAGACACGGGCAGAAGACAAGCCTCCTGGGCTTCAGGAATGTCACCAGCATCTCGGAGGGATGCGGGGCAGGGAGAGGCAGTGACAGCGGATGAGCAAGGTTTAACTCTCCATCTCCCTGCACGGTGCTTTAGCTGCCAGGCTGCAGCTCAAAGCCAGGCAAGCACAGTCTTATTTCTCCCCAGCCAATTAATTAATGTCATATTGCACTGTTCTTTCATTCTTCAGCTTTTTCATAGAATCACCACAAACCCAGAATAGTTTAGATTGGAAGGGACCTTACAGATCATTTTGCCCCAAGTCCCTGCCACGGGCAGGGACACCTTCCACTAGATCAGGTTGCTCAGAGCTCCACCCAACCTGGCTTTGAATGCTGACAGGGATGGGGCAGTCACAGCTTCTCTGGGCAACTTGTGCCAGGGTCTCACCATCCTCGCAGTGAAGAATTGTTTCCTAATATCTAATCTAAACCTCCTTTTGAGAACCAGTTGAAACTACACCCAAAGAGAGTAAATCTTGAGGCTTCTGGACTCCAAGGAACTGGCAGACAGAGCAAACAAGCACAAGCACAAACATCCCCCCACCCTGGCAGGGCACAGACCACAGCAGGGAGCACATCGGGCAGTACCTTGTACTCCAACTGCCCCGTGGGCTGCAGGTTCTGCCTGGGCAGAACATTGTGCATGAAGTTCACATTCGGGGTCACCTGCAGGAACGGAGCCTGAGGAGTGACACGGGGGAAGCCAGGCAGGAGCTTCTGCAAATCTTCCATGACTTCCGTCCTGTGGAGACACAAATAGAGGGGTGAATTAGCCATGATGTGAGGGAAACCCCTTGTAGATCCAGTACACACAGCTTCCTTCACAAAAAGCTTCCTATTGCTCCGGAAAATGGTCACAGAGAGCAGTCAAGCCACTCTTGGGTTTTTATTTGCCCCTCTTCCCCCTCCATGCTGAGATTTGCCAGAACTAGCTCTTGGCATTAACCTTGATGGCATTTATCAGAGAACCTTCCCCTTGGACATGACAGCAGTGCAGCTCAGGTGAGACATTGTCTTGCACACACAGAGCTGATCAGGAAGGGGAGAAGGAAAACATCTCACCTTCATCCACCTGAAATACTAATCTAGTTGTGCAATGGGACTGAGATCTTTAAAGGAACATCCAGAAGGACCAAAGTCATGTGCTGGGAGTAAAGCTTCAGGTCCCAATAAACCTCCATCTGGGAGTTAAGATTCCAGTACTCACCGTGGGTCAGCCACTCCCACTGTGTGCCTCCTCATGGAGAGGTATCGGACCAGAGCCTCAGGTGACGGCTCTTCCCCTTCATCACTGTCCAGGTTCATTGTTCCATCAGTCTGGGCAGGGAAAACATTGGAGATGTTGAAGTACAATGTGAGCATCAAGGAAAAGGCTTTAATGCAAGCCAGGAAAAGAACTTGCAGGGACCATCACGGGGGCACCTCACCTCCACAATTTGGTTCTCAGGGTTGATGAGCTGGACTTGTGGCACGTTGATGTTCATGGTGTTGCTTGTCTGTTCTGTCTGCTGAGTGGAGAGATCAGCATTAGAAGACACAAAGAGAGCATCTCCTACAACCCCTTTACAAACACTGCTGGATTAACACCAGTGCACAGCTCTAAGCACTGGGAATAGGGAGGTTACTCTGGAACCAGTGTAGAGCTGTTTATTCTCAATTCTCAAGGGGTGGCCTCATTTTCCACCTCTCCCTTCTGTTCAGGCAGGGTCAGCATCTTTACTGCTTCCCTCATGACCTGGCCTCTCCCAAGACAAGTGCTCATTGCTTCAACAGCAGCACAAGTTGAGGATGAAGCACCACGCTGCAGTCCTGAGCTGTGAACTCCAGCTCCCAGTAACCCTCAAAGTGCCTTCTCCTCTGTCACTTAACTAGCAGGAGACTGTCTGAAGGGTATTCAACCAATGCACAAACTGTTCCTAACCCCAGGATTACGGCAACCTAAACACACACCAAATCCTCAGAGGAGGAACGTTTTGACACTCTGGCCAGGATGAGGACACCTATGAACAAGTCTGAGTTTAGCAGGTTAAGTGACTGGCTGGCCTTCTAGAACACTAGGCAAGCGGATGTACCTGGATGTTGGGCGAGGTGGGGAAGGTCATGGTCCTTGGAATGCTGGGGGATGGTGCGATGCGCAGGTTCTTGTGCCTCTTGAGGCGGTCGCAGAGCAGGCTGTAGATCGCGCTGTAGTGATCGTATGCGTCGGCTCGCAGGGACTGAAAGGGAAAGGAAGAGCCACTGGTCCTCTTTGTCAAGTGATAAAATACACTCTGTACTGTGCTGAGGTTGCTCAGTTGCCGCCAAACACTTTGATGTCCAGCGGGAACAGGCAGGACACGCCAGGTGCAGGGCCTCACCTGAACCGTGCGCTCCTTGTCCAGCCCCATTTCTGCCATGGCCAACAACACGTCCTCGTTCAGCGGCTCCAGCTGCCTCTCCGTCTTCAGGTGCTGACACTCTGTGATCAGCTGTGAGGGCACAGGCACACACTTAGTGCTGACATTCCTTCCCACAGGCACTCTGATGAGTCACAGTGCTCCGAAGAACCCATGCACCGGGCTCCAGTTGCAGCTGGCATCAAGTTCTGGAGGCTGATGGCACAGCAATCCCAAATCCAGTGCCTCAAGCTCCCAATGCCATGGGGAAAGATACAAAATCATATGCAGACAAGGACTGATGTGGAAAGCAATGCCAGGAGACACAGAAAGGGGAAAGGCAGCACTGGGAATGAGAGCTCCCAGAGAGCTGAACCAACACTGCAGCACCACATGCCTGGGCCCCTTTGAGGCACCGAGCAGCCCCCACCCACTGCTCACCCTGTCGAACTCTGCGTCGGCCTCCCCCAGCTTCATCCACTTGTGTTTGCAGATCTGCTCCATGGAGAGCCGCTTGCTTGGGTCCAGGACCAGCATGTGGCGGATCAGGTGTTCACACTCTGCCAGGGAAGAGAAGAGGCCAGGTCACCCATGGGAAGGGACACGGCTGCTGCAGCAGGTGAAAGGGCTTTCTCCTTTCCAGGCAATGTCAGCCTCCTACATGACTCTTTTCTGCAGACATTGATTTCCCTGGGCTAGGAAGGAGGGAAGCCACCCTGGCCAAATGGAACCCTGAGGTGACTCCCTGTCACCCTGTCCCTCCCCACCATGACGTGACTGGTTTTTGGGGATTGAAGGGCAAAGTATCCTCTGAACATTCCCCACTCAACAGCTCACCACAAATGATTTCTCCATCATATTACCCCTGTTCTGTCACTGTGGGGGACTGCTGAGGTTCTCCCCTTTTGGGGTGTGATCTAAGCTTGCTTTGAAAGCACCACATTTTAGAATTTTCTGCATGGAGAGAACCAGTTTTCATTTGGGAAACTTCATGCAGCCCATGCAAAATTATTCCTCAACCTCACAGCGGGTAACCAATAACCTATGTATAGTTCTTACTTAAACTGGTTTTATAAGAAAATTAATCATCCTTTTCAAACACAAGATTCATTACTAAAGTGTTCAGAGGTACTTTTGCATCAACAGCACACAGACACTCATCTCTGATGGGGCTGCGGCTGCAAATTCATGTGCTAAAACTGACAGAGGTGTGGTGAAAGACTCCGTGTTCCTGATCCCCTGTGCCCTTACCCGTGGACATGAAGAAGGGGATGCGGAACTTCCCGCTGAGCACCCGAGCGCGCAGGTTCTGCAGGGTGCTCCCGTCGAAGGGCAGGGCACCACACACCAGCACGTACAGCACCACGCCGAGGCTCTGCCCGAAACAAACCTCGTGTCAGAGAGACAGACTGCTGGGAAACTAAATCAAAATGCATTTTCTGGGCAGCTCATGTTTTTGCCACCTCCCGATAAACACAGGACATGGTAGCCAGAATGCAGTTTGGGAAGCGTTTCTTCAGGAAACGCTTTTTGCCACATTGGGGCTTTTCTATGAGATGTGTACTGAGTGTTCAGGAAGGAAAACCAAAGAAACAGAGCAAAAACTAGATCAAAGTCAGAGAGAAAGAGGTTTGTCACATACCCAAATGTCAACCTTTGGCCCGTCGTACTCCTTGCCTTCAAAGAGCTCTGGAGCAGCATAGGGAGGACTCCCACACCAGGTTTTAAGCAGCTGGCCAGGGGTGAAGATATTGCTGAACCCAAAATCTGAAAGAACAAGGAGAACTGATTAGAGGAATATGATTCACTTCAAGTGTCCTGAACAAACTAGAGCACTGAGTGTCATGTCCAGTCGTTCCTCCAGGGATGGTGACTCCACCACCTCCCTGGGCAGCTGGGAAACACAGGAGGGCAAAGGAGGCAAGGAAAGGAAGAGCAGCCCTGAAACCACCTGGGCAGGGCAATTTTTCTCTGTACTGGGACAAAAGACCAAGTATGAACAGTGCCAAATCCACTTTTTACAGTATAAAAGGTATAAAAAACACCCGCTGTAAAAAAACCCCACTCCTTCAGCCTGCTTCACACATTAAACCCACACTGCTTTTGCTTAGTAGAACAAAGATATTTCGTTTTTCACCAATGTGATTTCCATGCTGGAATCAATACACCAGGGATCAGATCAACGAGGGCTGCTGCAAGTCAGGTGGATGGTTTGGAATGAGGCTTCCACCTTATAATCAAGAAATTCCATATAAATCTTGAGTTAATTTCCAACCTTCCGATTTCTCCATGCCACGTTCCCTGAGGCCAGGGCAGCCACCAGAGTGCAAAAGGAAAAAGAACAGGAATTTTGATTTTTCCAGAAAGCACTACAAGAGCTGAAAACTTTGGTTATGGTGAGCTGCTTCTACAAATCCTTCACCAACAGCAAATAATAAACCCTGAAAGGGAAATCAAAAGAAAGGTCTTCACCTCAGAGGCAGCCAGCCATCAGCTTAAGTGGGCACTAATGGCATTCTCTGCTAATTAACCTGCCTCCCCCTGGCTCACAGCTGGGACCTGCACTGGGAAGGGTAAGGAAACAAGTCTGGATCCAAGAGAAGTGAGCTGGCTCTTGTAAAAAGAAAGAATCTTGCCTAAATTTCGTTCCTCTTTTTGCCTCGACTGAATTGAGGCAAACACATTGTCACAGAGGTGTCCTCAGAAGCTGCTCCACCAAGGAGCAGTGCCACAGAGATTACCTGCAAGTGCCAGAGATGTGCCAGCAGGAGAGCGAGTGACATTAATGCCCAGGGACGGGGACCCACAGCAACAAGGCCATTTCTCATGGCATTTGCACCAGCAGCAGCTTCTCCCAGCAGGGTGTGGGAGAGCAAGGAGGGCCAGGAACACTCAGTTCGCAAATTCTGACTGATTAAAGCAAAAAACATTGTGGCAAAAATGCACAGTTCAGCTGTAGAAAGTGGAAATCTCTGAAGATGAATTTTGCCTCTGTCACTGGTCAGAACAGCAGTGGATCTGGGGTGATGCACAGCCCAGCAGTGAAACACAAGATCCCAAAGTCGTGCAAGGAAGATCTGACTGAAAATGCGTATTTTAACACATGCAGGCAAATGATGAAGAATACTTGATACACAAAAGCACAAAAAGGTTGGGTTTTTTCTCTACATCTTGAAGTAAATACACATTCAGCTTAAAAATTAATCTTTGTTTTTATCTGCTAATTTCACCTTACAGCCTTTTATCTATGCTCCAAGGTCAGGACTTTGCATGAATTTTGTAGCCATCGAGAAAGGTTTGCTTTCCTGAATCATATAAAACTACAAGTTTGCTCTAGCATATTCAATATTATCAGTTAATTACCAATTAATTACAAGTTCCACACCAAATTCCAAGAGCAAGCCACCACTGAGGCCAGTGATGGCCAACACCTTCGTGCCAGAGACAGAGCAAACCCCACCAGCACTCCACAGAATGCACTGACTGGTGAGCCTGTGCTCCCACTGCTTTCCTTACAGGATTTTCCATGACCTAATTTCAGGTGAATCCTCTCCTCCTTCAAACAGCTTCTGCAGAACTCAGCAGACCACCTGGCGCTGCTCCTGCCAGCTCAGCTCCAGGAGGGCACAGCCCAATTCCTTCTTCCTGTCCTTCCACAGGGGGGAAATTCTCACTGTGGAGATGAATTTATGCTTGTGAAGAATATCTAACACAGCCTGTTCCTGTGGAAACACCTGGAGTACAGATCAGGCTGCTCAATCCCTACCTCAAAACAGCACAGGGATGGAAAATGTTCTTTAAAAGCGCCACGGTATCAAAACAAGGCAGTTACGCACCCTCTGGGTTTTTACTGCTGGCAATGAAGCCATTTAAATCTCCGGTGAGCCTTTGGAGGACCATTCCAGGGAAACAGCACTCAGATGCACAATTGTCTTTTCTACCTCTGCAAGCTTTTGAGCTGCTGTCTCACGTTTACAGCAGGATGTGTAACAAGTGCCTGAATTACGGCCACTAGAACAGGCAATAAATGCTGCAGCACAGGATGTGTCTCCATCTCCCAACACACAGCATTTGTGTCAGGTTTAGGTGTAAACTCCTCCCGACTGTGGAATTTTGGTCCTTCCCACATACTGAACAAGTTATCCTGGTTTAGATACTTNGGGGGAGCTTTGAGCTCTTGGGGAACCACCTGTATTTTCCAAGGAGTGCCTGTTGCCCTGCAGAGCTGGGAGCAGCTCCAGCCCTGCACACGTGAGAGGCCTCAGGTCCTCCCTGCACTGCTGCACTGGTCACGGTGAGCATCAGCAGCACGGGCAGGGTGTGCCATGCCAGGGATGTGCTGTGCCACGCCAGGGATGTGCCATTCCAGCTGGCAGCACCATGGCCTCGGAATAGATGTGCAACAGCTGCCTCCCACACCCTTCCTCTCTGCTTCCTATGAGCTATTGGAGATTGGCCGGCTGGGAAACTTCACCCCTTCCACATCATGTTGAAGTTCTTCCAGGGATTCACAGCTCTTCTGGACAGGGAGAGGAGGTGGGCACAGAGGAACCCTCTCCTTAGGGCAGAGGGCCAGGGAGGCCACAGGCACGGCGTTGTTCAGGCAGCAGGTCCCAAAGTTTCTGTGCTCACCCCTGGCTGCCCTGGATTTTGGGATGAAAGCTTCTCCCTGTGGAGAGCTGCTGCTCTGCCCAGCACTTCCACACTGCTGGGCTCTGCAGGGAGCTGGAGCCAGAGGCTCCATTGTACATGGACACTGCTCAAAGGCTGGAAACAGCTTCCAGTTCCCACCTGCGCTGCGTGACTGAGGTTAAGGCTGGGGAAAACAGCAGGGGTTTAAAACCCAAAAAAAAAGGCCAGGGTAGGATTTGAAAATCCCAAAGCAACAAACAACATTTTTTAAACCAAAGAAAACCAAAAATTACCACTTAAATGAACTTTCTTAACATCTATGGCAAGTCACAGGCCACGTTGATGTATAAATACAAATCCCCAGGGAGCAACCAGGTCTCATTCCACAAACAGATGCAGAGGGAAAAGGTCAGTTTTGACGAGCAAGGTAAGTAACGATGATGTGATATAGGGAAAATAATTAAAAGAAACATCTCTGTTACAAAACAGTGGGCCCAGTCCCTCACATTTCCTCAGGGCAGAGCTCAGGGAGTGGTGTCAGCATCTGCACAACAGGGATTTTATCCTCAGGAGGGGATGGAACAGCAGACTCTTGCAAACGAATGCAA
Organism: Grallaria varia; assembly: GCA_013396735.1. Classification (NCBI taxonomy): domain Eukaryota; kingdom Metazoa; phylum Chordata; class Aves; order Passeriformes; family Formicariidae; genus Grallaria; species Grallaria varia. Next base: position 84,104 of record VWZG01004250.1, on the reverse strand, counting down.
AGCAATGCATAGATCAGATTCCTCTCTGAAACCATACCCCGGGAAGGCCTGGGTGTTTAGCAATCATCAACTCCTGGCTGAACTCTCCAGCTGGGAGCACAGGGAACGCAGTGCCAGCAGCTACTGACTCAGACTCTGAGAAGGTAAACTGGAGAAAAAGCATCCATGGGAAAAATGAGAGCGAGGGTCACGGCATTGGGATCTCACTGTTTATGGAAAAATAGTACAACAGCAATCAGTCAAAAAAAACACCCAAAAACCACCAAATAGTGACCATCAGTGAGACCAGCAGCACTACCCACTCCAGGGCTGCCACGCTCCCTCCCTGAGAGCCAGGTGCCTGCTTAGTGCCAGGTAGAGGATTTAAAGCTGCAAATGGAGGTCAGAGGGAACGTGCCAGAAAATCTGCACTGCTGAGAGTCTGGACAACTCCAGAAGTTTGAGTTAGACACTGTTAATGGGTTTGGCAGTGAAGGTTCAGCTGATTCTTCACCAGTGTAACTGGCTTTCTGCATTTATCCTGGGAGGTCTGGTGTGAAGCAGATCTGTTACTATCACTTCTTGTTTTTTGCTCTTGAAACAATGGAAGAACTGGTGTCAAGTTGTAATTGATGAGTTATAGGGAGAAAACTTAATACTTGGAAAATCCTATACCATAAATCAGCTTTTCCAGGCTGCTTTACAAAGCACTACTGCATCTTCCTGCCAAGGCAAACACTGCCACCACCAGGGTGGGGACTATCTCCTGCAGTCATTCTGGGAGCACAGATTTGGAAGGAAAAGAGTTTCCGACTCCCTTAGATAAAACAAGGTTTCCACGATTTTCAGAGTTTGTCGGCCTGCTCATGAGGACATTTCTTCAGCAAATCCAGCCGAATTCCAGTTTCCACCTGGGTTAGTTTTTAACTTCTTGCTATTTGCCAGGCACCCTCCCCCTCCACGCAGAGCGGATTTTCCCCATGAACACAAGATGGCCTCAAACCATTAGTGCAGCACAACACACCAGAAAGTGCTTCTCAGAGACCTCCGGAGCAGCCTCTCCCAGGAGCTCCATGACCTCTCTACTCCTACTCCCAGGAGCTCCACTCCATCATCAGCAACGTGTCTCACTTATCTCCTGCTCCCAGAACAGCAACGAGCAGGTTATCACCCCTGTGCCAAGCAGGACATGGTTCAGACTGTTAAGTGTCCACAGGAAGGTTCACCAAGTCCTTCCTTCTTTTCTATTCCTTCCCCATTCCCTCCTCACAAAAAGATAAGGGAAGCCTAAGAAATTACTAATCATTTTACCACGAGCGGAGCGTTCAACTCTAATCTAGCACATAAGGATGGTACGTGAGAGAACAGTAACACAGCAAACAAGAATGTTTCCTTTCTTCAAGATGGTTATCGAGATAAAGGAGTACTCCCCACCTCCCAGCAGTAACATTGCTCAGACTGAAAAGTTTTGTAGCCCTCAGCAGTTTTGTTTTTTTTTTTTTAAAAAAAAGTCAAATTACAAACCCCTGTAAAAGTGACAAGCTCTCCCAGGAAGTCATTTAGGAGAGGGGACAACAAAGGACTTTCTAAAGTTGCTCTGCTATGCATTAGGCTCTGGTAGAATTAAACACAGAGTATGAGGTCTTCACCTTCAAAAACCCATGAAACGGGATGACCATGGCAGCATTAAATCTTCCTATTTCAATCGGTTGCCACATAATCCCACAAAGCCAAATAAAATCAGGCCTAGTCAGTGTCCCCCAGAGCTCAGAGCCAAGGTTCAGTCCCATCAGGGGATCAGACAGGCAGGTCTGTGTCAGTTCCATACAGCAATGTCCAAGGAGGAAGCATTCTGGAAGGGCAGTTAGTGACAAAAAATCCCACTGCCCTGCAAAAGTCTGGGAACAGGCAGCGAGGGCCTGCGTGTTCAGTGCCTTCTCTCCCTGCAGTGACTAAAGCCCCCAAAGCACTGGGGCCACTCTGGCTCTGTCACAGCACATCGAGAATGATTCCAGGAGTGCTGCTTCCCCTTCACTGCTCTGCCATACACCTTGTCATCCCTACTCTGCCATTCCTTCTCTCTCACCTAGCCTGACCTGCTCCGAAGAAGTCCTAACCCAGCAGCAGGACCCAGAACAGGGTCAGTTTTGTGACCCTGTCTCACCCATTAGCCAGAGGACCGAACACTGGAGTGTCTGCAGCCACATGTCTGCCTGGGAAGCCAAACCTGCTCTTTTTCCTTCTTTTACTTTGCACTACTTGCAGGGAGATATAAATCTCCTGGCTGCAACCTGGCAGTTTCAGCTCTGGGCAGCAGGCCACACAGAAATCCAAAGTTTCCTTTAGCTGCACTGCGTTTCCTTCTCCTTGAATACCTGGAAGCAGCCAATGCCTACATTTATTAACTCCTGAAAACAGCTGCCTACCCCCCACACTGCTCTGCTTAGCTCACCTGCTATTTTGATGTTCAGGTTGGCATCCAGGAGTAGATTTTCTGCCTTCAGATCCCTGTGGACTATATTACGACAGTGACAGAAGTTGACAGCAGCCACTATTTGCTTGAACTTTCTCCGGGCTTCCTTCTCGGCCATGCGCCCGTGGGCCACCAGGTGATCTGTGAGGGGACAAGAACACAGAAGTTATGGGCACAGAGGGCACACATGCTCCTGGAGAGAGGTGGGGAGGTAGAGGAGGTGGGGAATAATGTGGGCACCATTGTAGTTTCCAGCTCCAACACCAGACAGAGAAGTGACAAAGAAGGGACTCCAGCACATCCCTGCCAACCATCCCTCCTACCTAGGCTGTCTCCAAGTAAAGGGCTTTAAAATTTATTTTATTTAGAGGAAAAACTAAAGTGATTTGTGATAAATGCAAAGGTTTTAAAGTATTTTTCTACATGAAAGTAAAAATAAAGCTTTCCAACCTTTGCCTTCAGTCAGGCACCAAGCCTCACATCACATCACCTCAACAGCAAGAGGTGCAGGTTCCTGGCCATGTGCCATTCCTCCTTCCCTCTGGTTTTTCACAAGGTATGTGTCTTTGGTCTAACATGACTCAAAAGAGAACCCCTGCTGGAACCAGTGAGGTCCCAGGTAGTTACAGACACAACCTGCTCCTCACCTCAGCTTTCCAGCCAGCAGAGCTACCAGCTGCAGGAGGTATTTAACATCATCCCTCTCTGCAGATTGGTGTAAAAACATCCTTGCAATATCCAAGAAAGCATTTCATTATAAAAATGGAACTGGCTTCCACTACGGAAATCTGAGCACTCCCAAATATTTTGCTGAAAGCCTGTACTCTCACTCAAAGGTAGTATTTGTTGCCAGCTGGGCTTTCCTTGGAAGGCAGCACTGCACACACGGACAGGAAAAGCCTCTCTGAGAGATCACAAAGGCAGGCACACAGCAGTGACCCAACTGGAGTCAGTCCACTTAAAACCTGAAAGTGCCAGGCTTACAGAAGCCAGTCCTCACTGTCCTGTGAGCAGGGATGCACAGGCAGGAGGAGGCAGGCAGCAGAAATGGCAGAGAAAGGAGAAAAAAAAAGCATCCCTCTCCCTGAAGCATCAGCAGAACAGGCTGCCAGTAAAAGCATAAAAATCAAAGTGGCAGGTGAATTATGACGTACAATTATTGCCCTTTCCTAATATGTTTCTACCCAATATGCAAATCTGGCTAAAACTAATGTAGCAGGTAAGAGGTATGGGTAGAAACAGCAGCTTGCACGATTATGGAACTGAGGACAGTGCTACAAAAACCCAGGAGAAACTCAAGATGTGCCCTGGAGAGTCCCCAGTAACCACAAGTGGGACCAGGGGGTTCCCAAGTTTCCCCAGCTCACAGGGACAGCTCAAGAGGTTTATACAAGCCCTGTCCCCTCTGGCACGGGCCACAGGGTGGGTTAGGAGAGGCACCAGTCACCCAAATCCCAGGGCCTTGTTATTCCCTTGTCCAATTCAGGAGGTTGTAACTCCTCAGCAGGGCCACTGAGTTGATCTCAAAAGACTTCTGGCCAAAATTAGGCTGAAATGCTTCACGTCCCTCCCTAAAGCCCATTAAAACTGGGGGCTCGATACAGATATCTGTTCTTGAAAATAATAACAATAAATCACTTGTGCAGGTTTCTCATCAGGTGGTTGTGTTTTTCCCAAGTCACCCATTAATTAAAATACCTGTGACATAATTGACTCGCAGTAAATACTAATTATCAAGATCCATCAAAGCAGTTGTGCTGCTCCTGAGCGCACAGCAACCTCCTTCTGCCTTTGCCTACTCATGTTGTGCAACAGACTCGAGTTGTTTTCAAAGAACTTGTCAATTAACTTTTATTCCACAAGCAAATCTAAACCAGGGCAGGGAAGGGGGGGAAGGAAAACCATCACCAAGTCAAATCTGACCCTCAGCTCACTCACTAGGAAAGCAAAGGTACCATCTCAAATTGCCCCATCGTATTTCATTAAGGCATTTGCATGGTCATAAATTTATTACTCTACGGAGCTGGAGACTGAAAGCAGAATTCAGCAGGGGCTGCTCCAATTTATGTGTCGCCACTGATCAGCAGGTAATAGCTCAGCTCCTAAACAAGGTCATTCCCATCTTCTGCACCGCTGGAATTTGGGAGCACAGCAAGTGTCCTTAAAACAAAGCACAAGGCTCCAATCTCTCAACAATTTCATAAATATTTTAGCAATTCTCCTGCAGGCAAGAAAACAAATCCAGTTACTGCAGCAGGTGTCTTCCTACAAGTTCTCTCCTAAGGTTCCCCTGTCCCCAGCACAGACAGTGACACACACCAGCATACTTCTCTCTGTCCTGTGCCTCTCACACAGTAAACTCTGCTGCTCCTCTGATGAGTCAGTCCTGCTTAGGCTGCAAAAAACCCTTTTTAGGTTAGGCGTGAAATTTCACTTTTCATGAAGAACTGGGAACGGGGGCCTGTCCCCAAGCCCTGCACGTAGGCACAGGCCTCTGAGCCCACTGACATTTCTGCACAGGCTCCAGAGGAAGGACAGAAACAATGAGGCTACAGAATACTTCACATACCACCAAGGGCAACTGGATGCCAAAATTAACCATTGAGAGCTTAGTCTGCATAAACCTCTCATGCAGTGGAGGTTACAGAGCTGACCTGAGTGCTCAGCTGGGAGCCAGCACCCTGCTCTGAGTGTGCCAGAGCTCCCAGACGTGCCACAGGCTGTGCCGACATCACCTGCTCTTCGGGGGCTGGAGGTGCAGGGTGATGCTCCTCTGAGTGTCTTCCAGAGAGGGAGGAATGCAGAATTGCATTTCACAGCCCTTAAAATCATCAGTCACTGGTCTCTGTACTTATATGAAGCACCTGACACTGCTCTCTGAGTTAAAACAAACAGTAAGATCCTCCACTGAAGAAATATCAGCTGGTTCAGGGACAGTACTGACATACAAGTTTCCACTTCTTGCCTCTGGACAGACGCCTCGTGCTTTTAAGTTGGTTTTTTGTCTGGAAAGCAAACACTGCTGAAGCTTCCCATCTCCATGTGGTGAATTGAGTCACATTTCCAGTGAATTTGGGAACACTGTGATGTCAGAAGCAGCCTGACTTTCTAGGGATGGGCACCATGTTGCTTAATGCCCAGACAGCTCTGGATGAGCGGGCAGGAGGTGAGGAGACAGGGCAGACGTGGTAACCACATCAATCAGAAGTCATTTTCTAAATTTTCTCCAATTTTTTTGTTAATCAATATATTCAGTCAGTTAGGACTGCAGATTATCTACAGTGTTCATAGTAAACAGCTGAAATCAAACCAGATTTTTAGGCTATATTCTGTTTGACCTCAAAAAGGGACACTGAAGGAACCTGGAACAAAGAGCACCCTATGTTTAAAAGGAGACATTCATTTGTTCATAATGTCAAACCAGCAACCCAACCACAGGCAAAACATGGATAGGGACAAAAATAACAATTTACATTTGTCTGCTCTAGCCCACAGCAAACCCAAGCTCTCTCCCTGGTCCCCACGCACTGCTACGCAAACAAAGTGAATTATCAAACCATTTCCAGTAACAGATGAATCAAAGACACTTACGGCACAGCTTGGCCACTGAAGGAGCTCTCAGCCCTTTTACTGGAAGTTTGGATAAACAGGTGGTACAGCCCTCCCAGGTGCTGACCCAGGATCCCTGCAGAGCTCAGACCAACAAGGGACAGGACAGACACACAGGCAACACTCACTGACTGTGGCCACTTAAGAGAAACCACCATTCTTTCAGCTAAGAATTCCAGCCTCTGGTACTGCCTCTGTAATACTGACAGCTGCATGGCACAGTTAAAGCCTTGGAAAGTTCTGAAGCATCAGGGAAGCAACTTAGGATTTGCTTCTAACAAAAACTTGCAGTTCACAACATCACAAGCTGTAACTCCAGTTCTATGAGCTGCATTCAGCTTTACCCCAGGTGTTTGGCATCCAGAAAACCATGGCTGTCAATCCCCTTTCCCTTCTGCAGCTCAGCACTACAATTTAAACCCTAGGTCATGCAAGTGTTAGGAGGCAACCAAAAAAAAAGCATAAAAGAGACTCGGCAAAGGCCCATTTCCCAGAGGACTGCCCAGTGCCCAGTAAGGGACGCAGTGACAGTGGCTGCACTGTTCATACACCTCACACACTGTCCCTGCAGCACATCCAGTATTCCCAACAAGCTCCCTGCCATAAGAGGGACTGACACTGTGCTGAAGGCTCCTGCAGGGGAGGTTTTACCCAGCAGGTGCAAACCAGCCCACACAGCTCACAACATGAGGACCTGAGATCCTTCAGTGCTGGAGATATAAGGACTGCAAGGAAACCTTCCCCAAATGGGCTCCTGTTTCCTCCCTGCAAATTGCTTCCGCTGTTAGAACAAAGTCTTAATGGCTCCTCAGGAAACCCTGAATACAAAAAGCTGAGACTTGAGCTTCCCTCTCTGTTCTTGCACCGAGGGCAGTGCCCAAAAATCCTCAAAACCAGGTAGAGGGCCACAATCTCCTGGCTTTGGTCTGGAGAAACCTCACACTATTACAGAGCTGGCTGCTCCCAGCTATCAACAAGGATAAAGTGCTGGGCAGCAACATGGAAATTAGCCATGCTAATGAGCTGAATTTACTACAGCAGAAAATCTTTCAGAAGGCAATTAGGTTTCCACTTCGACTCATGCAGAAGGCTATTTTTGTAACCAAAGAATTCCTTCCAAGTTTGTATATGAGCTTGCACATAGTTCTGGATTTAAAAAAAGATGAGCCCATCTCTGCCAAATTCAACAGAAGAGGGAGAAAAAGTAAAAAGAGGTCTGTATTTTTCAGTGGTGATCCACACACAAGTGAACTCCAGCACACTTGCAGGTGATTTTGCTGCACACTGGAAGGTGAATTTCACAAGCCATTGGAACTGCTGAGTGTGTCCAGGACCATGATTCATGTTTGAATAAACAACTGGAAGACTCAGCTGGAGGAAGTCAGTTTTTCATCAGGCAATCCGCACTGCCCAAACATCAGCTGCCACTTGCTTCCCCTTCAGCTGTCACCTTCTCGGGGACAAATCCAAAGGCCATGGATAATGTTGAGAAGAAGGCATGACAACCATCTATAAAGGTGCTGAGGAACTGGTAGTAGATGACAGTTACGGGGAAACAGCACTCTTCAGATCTTATTTTCCTTAATTTGGGGTTTCTCTTGCTTCACTAAAAGCTTCGTCTTTTACTACAACTCAGCTTCTCCTCCAGCAAAGTGAGAAGTGAAATCAAAAGTGAATCTTCTGCAATGACTGAAGAGGACAAGGGGAGTGTTCCCACAGAGCTGACAGGCTCTGTGTGACCTTCCTTTCTCCCTTGACTGCATCAGCTCACTTAAAGCACACAGGATCTTCCCCCTTTTCAGAGGCTCACATTGGCCAAACCAGTACAGACCAGTCTTGCAAAATTCTGACTCTGTCACCCAGCACAAAATTCCAGTGTGTAAGTAAATTCCTATGTCTACAAGTTTTGCTATTGGTCACCAAACAAATTAATAAATCAGTCAACAGCCCTCACAGTAGTGCTGTACAGATAGTTTTTTTGCTTTCAAGAACAGCTCCTGTGGTCAAGAATGCTCAGCCAAAACACTCTCAGACAATGGTGTTCAGAAGGGATGTAACTGATGCTTGCTAAGATAATATCAGATATCAAAAAGAAAAGACAAGACATGGGTTTGAGTGCAGAAGCACATGACTGCCTGTTTCTTTGAAAGCTACTAACACACACCAGCAGTTCCACTATGATCAAGGAGGTTCGTGTAACTTGTGAGGAAGCAAAGTATTCAGCAACACTAAAATCCAACTGGATAACTATTTCCAACACCTTTAATCCTAAAGTCAGCACAAAAGAGGAGCAGCACCACCTGCCAATGAAACCCAAAGAAGAAACAGAGGTTATGGGGGTAATCTTTCCATCAAGTTGGTCTCATTTATTCCTTTACTCCTCTTGTCAATGGAAAATTTGCAGGCTGAAGGGCACCTCTCAGCTGAAACAAGAGAGTGTGGCAGCTATTTTCAGTTTACTGGAGTTGACAAAGTGCATTATCTGATTAAAGAATGCAATAAATGTACTTACCAAATATTTCCCCTCCACTGGCATACTCTGTCACCAGATAAATCATCCGCTCCGTCTCCATAACCTGGACGCAAGGACAGAGAAGTGACACATAAGGAGACTGCTGAGTGCAGCAAGAAATGGATCTAAACCAACTTTATTCTTTCTATAAAACACGTAAGTGCTTTCATCAAATTCAAACTATGCCCTTCCCCTTGCTTTACAGAGCCATGTGAAGGAACGGACAGGAACTGGGGAAAGTAGGAATGAAACAGCAGGTTACAAACACTAAATCTGTAACTACACTCAACACTTCACCTGCCCCTTTCTCCTCCCACATCTTCCCTCCCTTTAGCATTTGCTCCCTGGCCTTGCTGTGTGCCAGCAGCCTGGAAGACTTCTCAGGGCTGTTACCACCAAACCAGTTCACCAGCCTAGTTGATGAGGCCACTACAGGCACTAAAACAACCATTACAGTCTTGCCAAAGCGGGGAAAATTCACTGAATCCGTGACTTCCCCGTGAGTCAAGAGCTATTAGAAATGAACCAGAGCTCAGGCTTTGCTGGAGGGAGTCCCTCCACTGCAGCCAGGTAACACCCCACTTTTAACAGCTTTAAACACATTTTTCAGAAACTGTTAGTACACTCGGGGTGTTTTCCAAAACTTGATACTATTTATTTAGCAGCTTTGTCAATGGAAAAACACCCAGTGTTTCAGTTCAAGACCACAGTGTAGCATCTCCAGTGCCAGGCCTAGCAGCTTAATTTTGGTACTCCAGGGTGTTTGGAAACATTTTGACTTTGTTTTGGCTGTTCTCTGCTTCAAAGAAAAGTGAAAGTTCTTCTTCTGACAAGAAATAAATTGTTATCCCCACAGAGAAGGCAGGTACTTGGAGCCCAGCACCGCCTGCTCTTCCTAAGAATTAGGACTGAACACATAAACTTCATTTTTTCCAAAATCCATGCCGGATCCAGACAAGTGCAGCTGCTCCAACAGCTGGATCCCTGTTATTCTGAATGTTAAAACATGAGTATAGTAAGGATGAACCTCAGCTCTGCTGCACTGTCACAGGACAGGATATACATCTCCCACTTAATGATCCGACATGTCCAGAAAACCCTGAGGCAGATCTTTAAGCACATTTCTATTTCCAGGCAGACTCTCTTGTAATATACACAACTGTCATGACAGATATTCTTCTTTTTCACTTACACCTTTTAAGTCTTACAAGCTCCAGAAAACATGGTTTTTCAACTCAAGATTTCTGATGCAAAGATGTGACAGGCTCTGAATTCCCAACTCCAAGTTTTAGTAGTTTTTATCCAAAAAAAAAATGTCAGTGGAAGTACCCAGGAAGGAAGGCCAGATGAAACAGGGTACACAGCAGGGACTCTCCTCTCACCAAAGCCAAGCTGCAAGTGTCACCTGTTCAGTATCACATCTAAAACTTCAGATGGAATAGAACAGGTTGAAAAAGGTATTCTGGCTCAAAAAATAAAAAGGTTTGAGTGGTCAGTTTGCAAGGCAGCATTCCCTGAGTATGTTAAAAAGACCACAGTTCTGTAGGGTCTGCTGTAAGCATCTCACATGTGTTTTGGCCAAGGTACCTAAACATTAATCTGTCACTTCTACTCAGTTTTAACTCTCTGGAATCCAAACAAATACTTATATCCCTCAGGCACAAATGAGAAGCAGGGTCCTTTATTCCTCTGCTCCCATCACTCTGGCTTGTTGCACCTTCCTCACTGTTCTGTTTGACGGTGCGGTTGGAAGGGCAGGACCAGATACCTGTGTAAAGGCCAAGCACATGGATTCTCCTCTTCTAAGGGGTTTGTTTGCACACAAGAAACGTCAAACAAGCCAGGGAAAAAGTCTGCAAACAATATTCACAAGCAGGTCTGCCACCAATATTGATCCCCTTCCAGGAAAGGGCTGAGTACATCAGCAGATCCTGAAGGCCACAGGGAGCTGGGCAGGGAGAGGACAGCAGGGGAGCTCAGTCCTGCTCCTGAGTGAGATTTACTCCCTGTCTTGAACTGAGAAGGGGAACCTGCATCCAGTTTCAGCTGGGAAACTGAGAAGCACACAATGGCCATAAACAAGTGGCAAGAGGCCAGCCCACAGCGGAAGCATGATGTCCCAGAAAAGAGAAGGATTAGCCACACTTTGCCTCTGCCCCTCCAATCAAAGTACTCCAAGACCTTGAAAACATACAGAACTTTACCAGTTTCATGCAGGAGGAATGGAGGGATAACCCTAGAGAACGTGCTACTCCACAATGTAAAGCTCTAGTGCCAAGGGATGGCAACCCCAATGCAGAGTGCTCCTACCTGGTACAACCTGATGATATGTGGGTGGCAAAGCATCTTCATGATCTGAACTTCTCTAAATATCTTTTTCAGGTTCTCTTCATCCAGTTGAGTCTTATCAATGATCTTTATTGCAACCTGTTAGAGGGGAAACAAAAGAGAGGTTACTGACCCAGCTGCATCATCCCCACACCAGCTCACTGCACCAGGGCTGATAAAACCCAGCAGGGGTGGAAATGGGGGGTGGTGTCAGGCATCTAACAATTGAGGTATTTATTTATCTGTTTGAAACCAGAAGTGCTCTGTAACGCTACACTAATGGAGTTTAAACAAGTCTAAGTGCTTCCAGTCAGCTGCTCTCCAGCCTCCAAGACTTCCTTGTTTCTTTTCCCTCCACTTTTCTGGAGCTGGCAGCTGCCAGTTCCTTTGGGCAGCAGACTCCAAATGGGGAGACACTTCTGTGCTAAGCACCACCTCACCTCAAGTCCACTCTAAGCAAGTACCTCGTTCCATGCACACACAGACAGCAAGGAAGGGAATATTTTCCAGACTGATGGGATGAGCAGGGGAGAAAATGCAGAGTGAAACCTTCCTGGAGCAAACAGCTGCGAGAAAAAGCTGCTCTGCCTGGCAAAGGAACATCTGCCCTGCTGCTTCTAAATCAAATTTCAGCCTTAAGTATCTTCCTCCCCACCAAGAAACACCCATGCAAGCGAGCAACTCCATTCTGCCAGCCGAGTTTGGGATTTGTGGGATAGATTACCATCCCCCAGCAGGTTTTCTTGCTCAGAGATGGCTCTCCCTGGGAAAAGAACCGCTTTTACAAATCTCCTGGTTGCTCTGCTCCAGCCTAATTTACACAAGTCCTGCCCAGGAAGGCTGCAGGATCATGCAAAGGCCTGGGGAAGGGCATGCAAAGCAGCACTGCTCTGAAAACCGCTGAGGATGCACAGCCAGGAAGATCTGACACAGGAGCCCAAATCCCATATACAGAAATGCTCAAATCATACCAGACCCCAGAGCTCAGTGGGGACAAGGACAAGTGCTCCATGCACAGTGACATGCCAGGACCACAGGCACAAACCCGCAGGGGCACATGACCCAAACACATGTCCCTCTCCTAGTGCCAACCCCAAGTGCAGGGCTAAAGGATGCTCTCACAGGCACGGTGCTGCTTGGAGAAAAACCACCGTAGGATGTTCAGATCCTTCAAGGGAATCTTTCTTTAAGGGAACAATCTGAAGCGCATGAAAACTAAGCTCTGTATTTTATGATCAAATCCCCGCCCGCCAGGGCAACAACCGCCCTGCATGCGAGCAGAACCCAGCAGAATCCCAAAAAGGCACCCAAGTACAATAAGCCGTTTCTTTCATTTGAAACCTCCAATTCAGAGCACAGGAACGACTCCAGCCTTCCAAGTCACTGAGCATGCTTCCTCCAGCAGGAGCGGGAGCTGGACGGCGGCCAGGTCTGGCACTCGGCACTGGGAGCTGCTGGCAGCAGCGGGGCTGGAGCCGAGGCACAAGGTGAAACGGCAGCAGCGGCCCCGCAGGGGCTGCCAGGCACTAAAAGGGGCTGTGATTAACGGGGTGCTGAGCCGGGCCCCGCTGGCAGCCGCGGGCTGAGCTCAGCGCGTGGCTCCTCGGCCGCGGGGTCGGCGGATCCGCACCGAAACACCTCCAAGGGCACCGCTCGGGAGCGGGCTGGAAAAGTTAAAGAGAGCGCTCCCCATGCGCTTTTCACCAAGGATTTTCCGCAAGAACGGGTTTTTGTAAAGTTTGAACATAAACACACATAAAAGCTAAGAGACGCTGCCTCAAAGAGCAAAGCCAAGATGTCTACCCAGAGACATGAGTCATTTTCAGGCCCAAATACGTAAATGAAAATCCACAGATCTGGAGTATTCCTAAGCTCCTTACTCATTTCCCAGCTCTGTATTTGCTCTAAGGAAATCTCACTTCCCGGCTTAATTATATAGCCCAAGCTGACACTCTCGGCCAAGTTCAAGGTACGCAGAGCATCTGATTGCACCCAACTTGGTCAGTAGGGCCAGACACAACACAACTGAATTACTCTGGTTTTCTCTGATAACACGGGGCAGGGAGAACCAGGCTGTCACCTCTTCTGTCACCTCCTTACACTGTGGGATTTACACGTGGTGTGCTGAAACTCCGCAGCCACGTGACACACAGTACCTGCATCAGTAGCAAAGGAACACAAACAGCAGCCAGGAGATGTTGGTTCTTGTGAAGGATCTTATCCCAAGTTCAGCCAAGCAAACCCAAAGCCAAGCCCATCCTCAGAAGTTATGCGGAGGAGAGACCTGGCGTTCCCGAAGGGGTTTCTTCCAAACGTTTTCATTCCATCCAAATGCCTTCGGCAACTGATGCAGCATAAAAGGCAAAAGCCTCCTGAAAAATCCTGGGGAAACCACCTTGTGCTCCGGTTTCAGGAAACACAGAGCTTCCTCATGACCGTTCGAGGGTGGAAGTAGGAAATCCCCTCTGTGGTCCGCAGAAGGGAAAGGAAAGGCAGGGAATTTCAGGGCTGGGGGGCCGTGTTCCACCCAGGCCTCCACAGAAGAGCTGCAGTTGGTTCATTCCAGAGGTTTGCTTTGGATTCTTTTGGAGAATTGCTTTTTTTCCAGAGGGAAGGAGTCGTTTAAAGGCTTTCCAGAACAGACCAAGTTGGTTTCTCCATTCCTGCATTTCCCAGCTGGCTAATATTCTCCCTTCCCTCGAAAGATGATTTGGGATTTCAGCAAAAAAAGAGACTGGCTGAAGTCCTTGGGTCACACCAGCCAGACTGACTCCATTTAGAACTCAGTCACAGGACACAGCCACTATGTATTTGGCCATTTATTTGTTTATTTCTTGGAGATTATATATTGGAGGAAAACAACCAAACAAAAGGATCTTTACTATCTTTAAGGGAACAATCTGAAGCACATGAAAATTATCCTTCATATCTTATGATACAACCCTTGCCAGGGCAGTAACTGCCCTGCCTCCAAATATAAAAGATATCAATTTATTAAGGGAAGTTACTGCTTTCCTTCCTCTGGGAAAGTCCTTCCTGCCTGTCTCCTGACCAAGAAAGAGCCCTGTGATTGCACAACCTCCTCATCCTCCCAGCCATCCTTGCAGGTCATGAACACAATCTGGCAAGTTTTGGTTGCAGTTCTTCCTACTGCTGCTGTGGTCATTAAACTTTCTTACCCCAGGACAAAGCATCAAGCACAGGCAAACAGGCTTCCCGCTCCAACTGAAGGGACCATCAGCATTTATGGCGCCACTAGAAACAGTGTTCTGTATTTATTCAGAAAGAATCAGCTTCAGGTAGTGGAAACCCTAAAATAAACCCAAAATCCAATAATCAAGTGCACTCCCTCACGCTTACAAACACCACATAAAATAGAGAGAGAGCAAGACTAAACATCATTAAATAAGGCACAAATTCAGCTACAAGTAAAAGTGGAAGAAAACCATGATCTAAATTCTTAAACAATGAAATACTCCAAAAAAGGAGTCTGAGAAATTAACTATTCTTTTATCAGAAGTTAATGGAGCTTACAGGCAGGAGGATAAATGCCAAGCCTGGAGCAAGCATGCTGCTACCAATTAACAAAATGTTCCCTCCACTTTTAAACAGCTCATTTATTCCTTCTTGGATCCAAGTAAAACTTACACTAGTAATTTGAGGAAGGAATTGTTATTTTGAAGGAATGACAAGTGGCTAAAAACAATTGGTAGAGGGCAGGTAAGGTGTTAAAACTGACACCTGCAGGTCGCTGCAGAACCCCTGCTCTTTGGAGCCAGGTGGCTTTTGTCCATTGTTTTTCCAGATTTTTCTTCTCCTGGTGCACTTAAGCTGAACACTGCTCTGAATTTATACGATCCTGAAGCTGTGCTGAGTGTGCGTGAATGCCAGGCAAAAGCCTTGTGAGAAGGAGTGGAAATTTCAAGCCCATGAAAGCAAAAGTGATACTTGGGAAATGGAAGGAGAGGTACCAAAACTCCAGAAGGCCAAAAGGGAGCACACAGTTATCCCTGATATCAGCATGTCCCACTGCATCCCATGGGAAGTCAGGAATGACAGAAGGTACATTTCAGGCCAAAACTGCAAGTTGCCTACAGTGCACCCCAAAATGCTCAGCGAGACGAGCTCCTGGGGGTCCCCAGTGAGCCCAGGTTGCCCCTCTGCCCTGAGCATCGACCATCTCCTTCAGTTCAGCATATGGAGTCTTGGTAATTCCCACTCTCAGACATAAAAGGTTCTTCTAAAATTCCCATTTTGTAACTATAAATAACATTATAAATTCTTATTTTACCCTAAGATACCAGATTTTCAAACCAAGCAGATTCGAAACCAGAGCTAAAGATCATGCCAAAGTGAGGGATTCCTAAATGAGGTTAAAGGTTTGGAATAGGGGAGAGGAGAATACCAACTTGCAGGAGTTAAGATTTATGATGGACATCCTGTTTCTCGGCTAAGCGTGATTAATAATATGACAGACTTCCTTGAATCCATAATGCCTTGCCAACAAGAAGGGAAATAAACTGCTGGGTGCCCAGGCGGATGGGCAGGAGGAGGCCAGGGTGGCACAAGGCAGGGAGAGGACAGGCACTGGGCTCTGAACTGCTCCAGCTGCTTGGAAAGGCTCTGAGAGGGAAAGAGGTGGAAGCACAGTCTGTTTTCAGTGGAAAGGAGCCATGGAACTGTGCATGCTTCCTTATTCTGTGCTGTGAACAAAGGAACAAGCTCGAGACCCTGGCCTGGGCTAACGTCTACTCCTTCATGCCACACATCTGCACAGATCTAATTATAACTGTAATTCAACTATAATTAAAATTTCCTGCATGAATGATCATTCCATAAAGAAAGCACCTTTTCCATTTCAGCTCAGCCAGAAAACCTCACTTGTTTCAGAAGGAGCCCATGTGCTCCGTTCTGATCATTACAGAAGTTGAACTGTGGCAGTGGCATTCCCATAAGTCAGCACGGATCTCCTCCACGGAACGGGGGCCAACAGATGGCACCGGCAAACCGACTGCATTGAGAAAATTTACATGTTTATTTGGGAGCAAGACATTTCCTAGAACTGTTCCGAGGAGTCCTCCTGCTCCAGATTCCTCTTGGAAAGCCCTGAGTAAACACTCCCTGGACGTCTTCTGCTATGGATGGATGTGCCCCTGCTGCGCAGCTCCCGTGTCACTCTGAGGACACGTGGCAGAGCACAGCCACATGAGGAGCTGTCACCGCAGCGGGCCTTTGGACTGATAAATGGATAAGCCTGGAAAAGGCTCATCCACCTGAACTCCTCCACATTTGCAGTTATGTCAGCTAAGGAGCCCTCTCCTCTCCATCCACTCCAGCTACAGCCTTTCTGGGCTGACAACGTGAGCTGTCAGAAGGGCTGACCGGGAACAACTCCTCTTCCCAGTTGCTCCTGCCTGCCAGAAACACTTGGGAAGCTCAGGAACACGGCTTGTTTGGATTAAGCAGCTGCTGGAGGGGTAAAAATCACTCCCATAAGCAGATACCAAAGCTGCATAGGACCTTCAGGAGAAGTCCAGAAGTAGAGACCAGAACTAGGACAGAGAAGGGCAAAAAACAAGAGGAATGGGGGAGTATATACTGGAGATGATATGCAGATTAGCTACATGTAGAGGCACTGAACTGGCATATGGACACACGGCTGTGATAAAAACACAACGTGAACTCCAGGCTGCTGCAGGTCGTGCCCCTTTTTGGGAGTTCAGTTGGATGGATGTCACCCCACAGCAATGCCACGTTTCCGTATGGACAGTCGGATGGCGGAGGCACATGTTTTTCAGGCAAGCTGTCAGCACAAGCCTGCTGGTGTATTTAGGGTCACTAAAAGCGAGCTCTCTACATGCAAATAGGCAATTTGTACAATTTTAAGTCATAAGAAAGCACTCGATATAAAGGAGGCACTGACACTGCAGATACGCAGACTTCTCTTGGCAAGCCCATGGGCAGAACAGGGGCATCTCACCCTCAGAATTAACTAACCAGCAGGACCCACCTAACTAAAAGTGATACAGCAAATAAAACTAGGCCACTCTGCAGCAACATCAGTGGCTTTTGGAGGTGGCACAAATGCAAATATTGTCAGCAACTGAAAGCAGGAAACTGTGGACGAAGATGTGCACAGAGAAGCTGCATTTGCTCAGGAAGGAAGTTCTCACCTTGTCCACATCCCTCTGCACAATCAATGCAGGGACTTGTGTCTTGCACAGGGTGAAGAAAATACTGATGGTGTTATGAGAAAAGTCAATACACTCAAATCCTCTTGGCCTGCTGCAATGTTAATACCCAGCCTGTCTGAACGCTGTGCTCTGCCATGACCTTTCCTTGTCCCAGGGGAAACAGAGATGGGATTCCAGTGGCCAAAGCACAAACCCCACATTCACATCTACAGCTCAGTGAACCAGCTACACCCAGGTAAGAAAATCTCATTTCATGGCATGTACGACAGCCTACAAACCTCACAGCCAGAGGAAACTCATCTACAGCACCCTCGAGGAGCTCAGCCTTTACCCACAATGACAACCAACAGACCAATTCCTCCTTTTCTAGTCCTGGATTAACCCTCTGCCAGCAGCTGCAGCTTCTCTTTACACACAGAAGCCATCAAACAGGTACAAGAGGTAAGTGCCCTGCCTGAAACTCACTGCTCACAACAGGACCCTCAGTGCCAGTTCAGTGGTGATATAACCCCAAATGTAAGTTCTTCCTGTTCCTCTTCTGGAAGTTGGAAGGGATGACAGTAAACTCTGGCATGTTCAGTCGCAGCAAGGGAGGAATCTTGCTCTGCAAGCCACGAGCAAACTTGGTTGCATTGCTAGAGCTGGATTTCCTGAGCTCTCCTCCACCTGTCACCCTCACCCGGCATCCCAGAGCACAAACCCTTCTCTGGAGCTTCTCATTATTTCATCACCTGGGGCAACAGCGGGAAACAACAGAGAGACTCTGAGTTACCTCCCCTGGCTGACAGACACTGCATCAGATCACCCTGAGCAGCATCAAGGGCACTGGGATTGTAGAGAAAGGCAAGGGAAAGGGAGCTGAAGATGGCAATTACATAAACAAACCATTTCGGTGCATGAAGAACCTCCCGCTGCAAACAGGAGGTTCTCCAAGGGTAAGTTCCATCAATTATCACCTCAGGCTGCAAACACAGACCTGGGAAGAGGCAGAGCCAAGGGACAGGACACAGTACTCCACACAGAGCTGCTGCTGCTGCTTGGCTGGGAAGAACATATCCAGGATGTATGGAATTACTACATATCCCCACAAAACTTGATGGCTGTTGGGAGATTCCCCTGGGCTCCAGGCTGACCAGGCATTCAGGGGACCAAGCAGTGACCAAGGAGGTCAGCTGGCCAGAGCTTAGTACAGGAATCCCTTAAGCTACACCACATCTACCTCCAACCTTTATCCTTCTTAATGACAAGATTTCCAGAGCTTTTTTAAGTTCTGGTCAGCCACTGAAACTCCTGGTCCCAGCCACTGCTGCCTTCTCCTCCTCAGCCACAGCAAGAAACTACATGGGATAGAGCCGAAGGCAGAGCAAGTCTCAGCAAACCAGACTTCAGGTAGCCACACCTAACCACCTCAAACACAAGTATGGCATAGCCACACCACTCCTGTCTCCTAAATTCCAATGGGTTCATGCTGCATTACTGACCTCTCCATCTTTTCATTTCACACTCTGTTACAGGAGAAAACCCCTCCAGCTCCAACAGCTTGAGCTGACATTTGTGCCAGTAATTTGTTTTTAGTTCAGAAGCCTTATAAAATGCCTGTAATGCTTTCCAGATGCAAGGCTGAGAACTTCAGAGGAGTCAGAACAAGAATTAGAGGTGGTATGGAAAATTATTTATCTGATTGAGGGAAGAGAGCAAACCACACCCACAAATGCCAGCCTGCAGTGAGTACTGATACACTGAAATACATCCACATGTCCATCCACAGACAGCAGGCACGAAAAGCTGCATGGCTGGGCTGTCACTTAATCACACTCTTTCATACCTTGAGTATAAATGCAGAATATCTAAAAACCAGTATTAAAATTAGCTGTAGCCAAAGGGAAAAAAAACTGAAGTAAAACCCAGGTAAAGACCACTCTCCCCACCACAACTCTTTCTTTACTTCTTTACATCTCATTTCTGCCTCAAGACCTTCCGATCTAAATAGCGTCTTTATGGCAGAGATCAAGATTTCACAACCCCCCAGACCCTTTCTATGGCACAGACCAAACCTGTGCTTGCTCCAGTCAGTTCACAAAACTCAAGTGCACATTAGGCTCCTCTCTGGTCACATCTAACCTAAGTGCAAGTGTTACATGTCATACAGACCCCAAAAGGGAAAGCAGCCCCTGCTTGCAGCACTAAGCAGTGTCTCTGCAGGAATTCTAGTGGGATTCACCAGGGCCATCCTGAGTGAAAAGAATGAAGGCTCAGCCATGAACATGGCTGTGGTGCAGCCCTACGATCTGCTGACAGTCTGCAGCACTACCTCCATGGGTTCCATGCAAATTAAAAGCAATCTTGGCACTCACTACACAAAGGCTGCACTTGCTAATTAAAACCGGTTTTTGAATGAGCTTAAACCAATGCAGAACCTTATGGAGGTGCATTTAAATCTATGCAAACTGGTTAACTAACAAATGCGATGTGAAAACGCAGATCCCGGTCACGTAAGCTTGACTGTTCCACTGAGGAGGCTCAGATCCAGGCACTCTGAAGAGCAGATGGGAACACTGCAGTTCTGCTTAGGCCTGACTGGACTCCTGCTTGAGCTACAGCTTGGCCTCCCACCCACCTGTAGACAAGCAAAGCCAAGAGGTAAATCAAAATCTAGAAGGGCACTTGCCCACCTTGGTCTCCTCTCAGTCCAGGTTACCCTTTCAAACCACTTTCTTAACTGCTCTCCACTCAATTCAGCAGCTGAACTAAAGCACTGCAATGTAAACATCCCATAAAAACAAATAAAATTCAGTTTACCAACACCTTGAACATCCATGTGTCAATATTAGGGTAGATGTTTGTTGTACATCACAACTGACCTCCATGCAGGCATCTGACTCCCAACATCTCCCAAGACTGCCACTGTACCATTTAAAGAACCACAAAATTACAGCATCATTTCAGTTAGAAAAAACCTCCAAGACCACCAAGTCCAATCTTCGAACAGACACCACCCTGTCAACCAGCCCAGAGCACTGAGTGCCACGTCTAGTCATTTACTGAACACCTCCAGGAATGGGAACTTCACCACCTCCCTGGGCATCCCCTTCCAAAGCCTGACCACCCTTTCAAGGAAGAAACTCCTCCTCATCTCCAATCTAAACCTTCCCTGGCACAGCTTGAGGCTGTGTCCCCTCATCCCATGTCACTTTTTCCCTGGGAGAAGAGGCCAATCTCCATCTTCCTACAATGTCCTTCCAGGTAGTTACAGAGAGCAATAAGGTCATGCTGGAGCCTCTGTATCTCCAGGCTGAGCCTCCCCAGCTGCTCCTCACAGGGCTGACTCTCCAGACCCCTCCCCAGCTCCATTCCCTTCTCTGGACACGCTCCAGCCCCTCAAAGTCTTTCTTGCAGTGAGGGGCTGCCAGAAAGACCCACCAGTGTCCAGAGAAGTGTTTTCCTTGCCCACCTGCTCTCCACGGAGCCCATTTCCCACCCTGCTCCTGCCTGCAGCCAGAGCTGGAGCAAACCCTATGGGGCTTTTACTCGCAGGCACTGCTCAACACCAGCCTGGAGAGAGTTGCTTAGCAGCAGAGTTTTGGAAATGTAGTAGCATGCAGGAAGAAATCTGTCACAGCAGGAGATGCATCAGGAATGCTGCACCAAAGGGCCACGGCTCCTGCTGCAAACTGAGCCCTAAGGAGACCTTTCCTCAGAGCAGAGGGCCTATGAGGCACAGAGTAGCCTTTTCCGAGGGAAAGGCCCAGCTCAAACATCAAGAGAACACTTTACAAAGCTGCCAGGTTTTGAAAGTGTTACTGGAAGTTCCCTGGATTGTCATTTTGCTCTAATTCAGTCATGACCTAAAAATTCAAGTGATGAGGAAAAATAGAGCATTTCAGGTACAGAGCGTCCAGTCAGAGCAAGGTTTGAAATACTGGATTATAAAATAACAAAAGCTCAGAAGGAAGGAGATTTAGAAGCTGGTGTGCATGAAGTGATGTGTTAGGAACATACTGTACACCAGGATTTGAATATTTTTAAGCAATATTTATAATGCAAAGATCACTACTTGGCCTGAGAGGTCTCCCAAGAGGAGAGGGAATACCTTAACCTCACTCTTGTCAAACAGGTACAGAGCAGCCAGTACTGGAGCACCACAACAAGTCTCTCAACAGGAGTAGCTATTCTTTAATGACAAAAATGGCTGTTTTTAATGACAAAACCAACACACACAGCAAGAGAGCACCTCCGGGTTGGTCCCCCAGCCTGCCATGCACCACAGAAATCCTACGGCTGTAAACGGCTATCAGGAAAAACACCTGACACCACACCAGGATGTGCAGCAGAATCCCAGAATCAGTGAAGTTGGAAAAGACCTCCAAGACCACCAAGTCCAACCTGTGACCCATCCCCACCTCGTCAGCCAGCCCAGAGCACAGAGTGCCACGTCCCGTTGTTCCCTGAACACCTCCGGGGACAGGGACTCCACCACCTTCCTGCGCAGCTCCTTCCAGTGCCTGACCACCCTTTCTATAAAGAAACTTCTCCTGATGTCCCACCTGAACCTTCACTGGCACAGTTTGAGGCTACATCCTCTCATCCTGCTGCTTGTAGCCTGTGAGAAGCTGCCAGAGCCACAGGGAGCCTTTGCACTGGCTTCCAGTCTATTTCCTGAGGCTCTGCAAGGGTTAAAGCAAAGGACTTCTGGAAGATATTAAAGCACCGATGTCTTGGCTTCCCTTCTGCAAACAGCAACAAGCTCCAGAGGAATCTGTCATCCCATATAACAATCCCTTTCACTCAGCCTCAGCGCCCTGTTCCCTTCTCCTCGCCACAGCCTGAGCACAGTGGCTCCGTGCTGGGCTCTTACACTGGATTCTGCCCACATTCCAGGGAGGAGGCCAGGCTCTGCCGACACAGGATCTGTAATGTGCACTTAGATTCAGCAGTGTAATAGCTCCTGGATAAAAAAGAAGGCTGTAGGAACGTTAAATATCACACTGGGATCGCCGCAGCACTACAGAAAATCAAAAGCGACAGAGAATATGGAAGGAATCCCTGTTCCCCTTCATGTGCCATCAGGTCTGCCTGGGAAGATGGTACTCTGGGCTCTGAAACAGACATGCACAGATATTTTCCTGACCCTGTAAGCACTGGGTCTTTTCTATACTGAAGTGAAACTAGTTCAATATTCAAAATAAACCAAAAGCAACAGCCACACACTTGCAGATAAAGAATTTTTCCCCAATATCTAAGATTTCAGATGCATCATCCTCATGTCAGTAGAGACTGCAAACACTGCTCCTTCACCAGGATCTTTTTAACCACAATGAGGATGTGACAGTATCACCTTTATTCCTGGGATTATTTTAAGGTGCCAATCATGTTAATGCTATGGGATATGGAGCACACTGAGCAGGAAGGGGACGAGAATTTGCCAGGAAAGGTCTAGATGATATACTCAGGCATTTTTAGACCCTGCTTTTGCAGCAGGAGCCTTTGTGTGGTTTGCCAGGATCAGATGGCAGTTTCTATGGGAACAAACAAGCAGTGGCCCCGTCACAAGATGTCTTGTAAATGGCACTTTGGTGTGGCTTAGCATGGAACATGCTTCCCGCTCCGCACGGCAGGGACATCGGCCACGGCCTCAGTGCCCAGAGCAGCCCACGGAGGGGTTTGGGACGAGTATCCATGGCTTTGCAAGACTGTACTAGCCAAGAGGATTCATGTAAATCAGTGGCACTAACCCATCTGACACCCACTTGAACCTGGGCATTCCCCCAGCCCATACACATGCACGTTGTGGGAAGGGATCTTTTCACTGGGAGAAGCACTTTGCTCCTGTCTGCACCAGAGCCACCTCCAAACCAGCCCAGTCCAACCCGGAGAAGACATCCACCTCCAGGAAAGATACACCAATCTGGGGATTAAAAACACCATGAGGGCTCAGCACTTCTTACCTTCCAATATAAGAGCTCGTGCTTTCTCCAGAGCAGTCACCCTCATCCCCACAAACTACAGGCTGAACTTTAACCACTGATGAGGGAGGAACCTGAGCCTCAGGGAAGTTTCCTATGCTGCAGTGTAGCCTGGCAAAGATGCTCCAGGTTGGATTATCAGCCTGGGAGGCAGAAATACAATGATATATCCAAGGTATTTTCAGTACAAAGCCAATGCATTCATTTCATTCAAAATTTTGAGTCCAGTTTTTGTATGCACATAAGGCTTTGGAAGGTTGTAGTTCACCTCTCAGATTCTCCATCACTTCTGGTGTTTGTTATGTGCCACAAAACCCAGTCACTTGAGCCTGTGTTTGGCTCCAAAAGGAAGAGCCAGTGAGACACAATTTTCTTAGTTCTAAACATCAGAATTTTCACCAGTCACAAGACTACAGCAGAAAGCAATTTTCTTCTCAAAACCACTGCCTCTATTTACCATTCCCACCCCTTAAGTTAATTAAAAATCCTTCAATTAACTCATTTAGGGAGGGTTAATGTTATTGTCAGGAAGACCGGTTCCCCTGGGCCTAAAAACAACCGTGGCTGCCTCCAGCCCTCATTACACAGAACGTTTTCAGACTCAAAGGTTCCAGAGTATCACCACCCCTCACTCCAGAACTGTTAAGAAATGAAGTGGAAATTTTTAGAAAGAAAAGCCAAAAGTGAAACTGCAAGGAATGCAGTCCTCGACACATTAACCCTCAACAACCAAGATTAAACACATCCAAGTGGTGGAGAGTCCCTCTCTCACTGCCATCCTGCATGTGATTTGCAGGAGAAGCAACTGTGCCAACTTTAGTACCAGGAGTTTACCCCCATTTAGGGGGGAGGACCACTGGCTGCCCCCAACCTGCTGCTCTCAGCAGAGTCTGTAACACTACAAAGGAAGATGCAGCGTTGGCAACTTGGGTTCAATCATGAAGTCTGGCTTAAAATAAACTGATGTTCTACAGTGGTATTTCCACTAAAGGGTGAGGGGGGAATACCTGAGTAAAGTCAGGAATTTCCTCACTTCCAGCAAGTGAAAAGCTTGAAGCTTGCGGAGGACAAAACACCCTTGTAGTTATTTCCACTAAGACCTTCCAGTGATGTCAGAACACAGGACCTTGCCCTTTGGAGCTTCAGGAAGCTTCTGCTCCCCCCAAAACCACAAAGATTTGCTTAAAATTTGAATTTGTTTCATAACAAAGCCAGCTTGGCAGAAGAATCTTCCACAGCAGTAACTGCACAGACCAACTTGTTAAAGAATCACCTTTCACTTGGGCGCAGAACTCAATTACAACACTAGAGAAGCCTACAAGCCACTTCCAACAAGAGTATCTGATTTCCCTTATCAGCAGAAATGACTTAAACCCACAGATAACAGCGCTCAGGAGCTGAAAACCTACTTCAAAGCCAAAACATGATACAGCCTCTGGCTCTCAGGGCCACAGTGGCACAGCTTGGTGTGAACAAAAGGGCGCTTGGACAGACACTGCTGGAGGATGAGAGGCTGCCAAAGCCACTGCAGGAACCTGCCTTGCATGCAGGGCAGTGACCTGTGACATACTGGGTGTCACTTCATTGCACAGGATGGACCTCGTGCTCGTGATTCGCTTTCTGTGCAGGGCTGCAGCACAGCACAGCTCTGGGGAGTGAATTCAGGTAAGGACTGGGCAATTGGAGCTTCCCACTAATCACCCTGGCCAAGCCTCTGCCTTCCAAATGTCACATGTGGCCATTAGCCCCAGGTTGGTGACAGCACGTGGCAAAGGGCCAGAGATCAAACAGCAACGGGTGTCACTCTTATCCCTGCTGCTCCATCTATGCAAATCCAAACCGATCCAATAGGCAGCACCAAGGGCTCAGGTGCCTGGAAAGTTCCGAGAGGGATTCTGCCCTGGGCACCCTCAGTCCTCACAAGCAACCATGGCTGTCACCAGCCCTAAAACTTGAATCAGGGGACAATGGAGTGTTTTTGGAGCACAGACAGTGCTAGTCTGAAAGCACTTCAACACTGTAGTACCCAAATTCTAATTGTGGCTGCTGCTTTGCTTTGCCACCATAAATCCTGTTCCGAGGGAGTAAGACAGCAGCCAATACATGAGCGTAGGCATTGCACAACTGGGCTTCTACAAGCACTTGGTGTGAAGAATAATGTTCTTAAAAGATTTAATTTCTAGGGAATGTTTAAATACTGAAGAGTAAACACTGAGTCAGAGACATGCACTAAATACAGGTAAATGCAGCAGGGGCACGTGGAAGCAAAGCCGCAGCCTGGAATTCTCTCAATGCCTCTCCTTGTACATGGGAAATTCAGGGCCCACAGAGGACAAAGCCTCTTTTATATGTGCAGAAACTGCAAGAAAACAAAAACCAAACAAACACAGCCAACCTACAGATCCGTTTGGGGGTCTTAAACCAAGTCTGCAGTACATTACTTTGCATCTCTCAGTTTTGGGTATTTGAGCCAATTCACACATAGAAAGCAGGTCAGGCAGCGAGTGCTTACAGCTCATGGGATTCCAGAGTAACAGCAGCACAGAGCAGATGGGTCAGTGACCACTGCAAACACCTGGGGAACCACTGTGCATCTTTGGGAGGTGACTCTCACCAGCACTGCTCCCTTCCACACACGTGCACCAGGCTCAGAACGCACTGCTTTTCCTGTGCCACAGTATTTCCTATTTCTTCCAAGCAGCAGGTTGCTGCACCAAGACACTGACCACACATTTCCATTTGCTTTCAGTAGACTGAAAATATTTACTTTCACAAGCACAAACTGATGTGCTACTAAATCATTTTACTTGGCCTAGACCTTAGAGGTGCATGTAAAAGCAAAAGAACTACATATTAACTTAATTCTCCAGTTCAAACAGCCACACAACAGGGGGGTGTTTTCTTTGACCATACAGCACAGGGGTAACAGGCATCTTCTGATCCCAAACAACCCTTCCCAAAGTGTGGCAGCAGGAACTAACGCAGTTTGGCAGCATCCAGTGGGAACCAGGAGCACGGAGCTTCTGAGCACGTCATGGCTTTTGTTAACCCCCTCACACAACTCAACTGCTATTGCAAAAACAACCCCACAAGTTGTGACAGAAGAAGGCAGCAGCTGGGAGCTCCAAAAATCTCTGTGACTTCAGAAACAACACAGGTCAGGGTTTTCCCCACCAATCCTTTTCCCTGCCCAGAGCCTGCACATCCCTGCCCTGCTCCATGTCCTAACAGAGCTCAAATCACTCTCAGCCAAGGGATTTTTGCCTCCTCAGAGGGGAAAAGGGATCATAGATAGTTCTCTGCAAACTTGGCAGGCCATGTGGGAACTGATACAGCCAGGGTGGGCAAGCTGGAGCCGGGAGAACAGTTTTGGCTCCAAAACTGGAAGCCTGAAAAATTGGAAGTGGCGCTCCATTTGTTTAAATTACCTTCTGAAATCATGCTCCATATGTGGGAATAAACAGTCACTCTGGTAGCCCTAAACATTACCAGGAGTAAATTGTTCCAAGATGCACATCTGCACTTCCCAAAGATCAGACACAGGGGCTGCCAAGGCAGGGCTTCATTTCCCTTAGAGGACTTCTTTTTTTGTTTTAAGAATCCTTAACTGAAAATGGCAGCCCAGAAAGGTGCTGTGTATGGAACAGGCCACCATAACCCCTGCCTCATCAAATAAAGGTCTGGATCTGTCCTGATGCCTTGGAAGCACAGAATTATTTAGGCTGGAAAAGCCCTCTAAGATCAGCCCAACAACACTGTCAAGGCCACTACTAAACCATGTCCCCAAGTGCCACACCTACAAGCTTTTAAATCCTTCCAGGGATGGTGACTCCACCACTGCCCTGGACAGTCTGTTCCAGCGCTGGACCACTCTTTCTACAAAGAAATTGTCTCTTATATCCAATCTAAACCTCCCCTGCCTCAGCCTATGGCCATTTCCTCTTGTCCTGGGACTTGTTACCTGGGAGAAGAGATTGACCCCCACCTGGCTCCACTGTCCCATCAGGGAATTGGAGAAGGTGAGAAGGTCCCCCCTGAGCCTCCTTTTCTCCAGGCTGAGCCCCACCAGCTCCCTCAGTCACTCCTGATCAGACTTGTGCTTCAGACCCTTCTTCGGACACCTCAGTGTCACTTCAAAAGCAGTTTTTCATATTCCTGCACATCCACAAAACACACCAAAAGCCCAAGTACAGATGCAAGCTTTGAAGTGATCCTTTGTCATCATAAGGACAACTAGTGTCCCATCTTGACGGCAGGGTCTCTCTTCTGGAATGAGCCTGATCCATCCTTACAGACACAAGGTAGGACTTTTACACCCAGGTTTTCAGGTGGTCCCTGAGCTACAGTGCTTTCAAGCCCTCAGCCCTGGGCCGTACAGTCAGAGGGGACTTCAGGCAGGAGCTCATACTGTATGGCTATCAAATGACATGTCCAGTAAAACAAGCTGCCTGCCTTCTAAACCTGGAATATCACAAGACCACTACATAAATGTCAGGCTCGGGAGCTCACCAGTGATCACACCACAGCACATACAGAGCTGTGCAGCACAGCCCCTCTCCTGTGCTCAGCAGTCAAAACACAGAATATGCCCCAAGACCTGACGGTAATTAAGGACGGAACTTCTGTATCGAGTCTGAGTTTTGCAATTCTGCTTATTTGGGGATATGCACATTGGTCAGGGCATGCCCAGAATGCACTGTTGCCACTGCAGTGCCTGAGTAGAGGAGGTAGGAAGTTATTTAACAAGCAATTTACCAGTTTTGGGCAAAAGATTTATAGCATCTGTACTAGGAAGCACAGAAAAGCAGCAATCCAAACACTACCTTACTTATTCACGCTTGGTATCGACATTTACCCAAATTATTTCCTTGCTTTCGTGTCCAAAGAAGGAACCAGAGCTGGGAAATGGTCTGGAGAGTGAGTCCCATGAGGAGCAGCTGGGAGAGCTGGGGGGCTCAGTCTGGAGAAAAGGAGGCTCAGGGGGGACCTTCTCACCCTCTCCAACTCCCTGGCAGGAGGACAGAGCCAGGTGTGGGTCAGGCTCTGCTCCCAGGGAACAGGGACAGGACAAGCGGGAATGACCTTGAGCTGCACCAGGGGAGGTTCAGGTTGGATATTAGGTGGAATTTCTTCATGGAAAGGGTGGCCAGGCATTGGAAGGGACTGCGCAGGGAGGTGGTGGAGTCCCCATCCCTGCAGGTGTCCAAGGAACAACTGGACATGGCACTCAGTGCTCTGGGCTGGCTGACAGGGTGGGGATGGGTCAAACTTAATGATCTTGGAGGTTTTTCCCAACCTCAAGGATTCTGGGATTTTGTGAAATATTGACGGCTTGGCCTTAGGGAGCTGATTTACACCTTAACTGCATTCTTCACCTCTTCAGCATTTTTAACCATCCAAGCCACCTGCAACAGCTGGAATGCCAGAGAAAATGGTGATGCTAAAGAAAAAAAAAAGACCTTTTGGCTGCATAAAGGTTTCCAATCACCACTCCTTTCATGTGACTGCAGAGCCATAAGAGCTGTGCAGCTCTGCTGAGCCACACTGAACCGATTACACAGGAGCCTCCCAAGACCCACACAACCTCGGGAGCTATCACATTATAGATCCTTATGTAAGGCACAGTGACGTAAATCCAGACTCCCTTGACACATGGAGGGTGCGAGATGAGCGAGCCTGCAGGAATTTCAGATCATATTTCCCATCTCCCCTATTCATTCATTTGTATCATTTGCCATGACCTTGCTCTCCAGGGACATATATTACCAGAGGGAGATAAATGAGATTTCTATTAATTTCAACTATAGTAGCAAGAAACTAAAGGCACTGTCTCACAAGGCTGATTAGCACTTTTTCTATCTTTAAATGCAGACGAAAAAAATGCTTATTTACCTTCTGCAGGACTGGTCACACTAACAATCATCGCTGCTCTCAGTGCTACTGAGAGGAAAGAGATGAGCAGAGCTGACACAGGCAGAGATCTGTATGGTGCAGAACTTTGTCTCTGCAGAACCCAGCTCTGTCATGTTAGCTTGTCTTTCTATGATTCAGGTACAAAATGAAAATGAGTTTCTATTCTAGCACATACCAAAAATTCCTTAGATGCAACAGCTGCCTCAGGGAAAACAAGAACTTTTCCCTGGTAATGGAATGTGGTAAAGTCTCGAAGAATAAATAACAATGACATCTGAGATAAGGACAATGGGCCAGGGTCATTCACATGCACCTTGTAAAGAACCCACCAGCCTGTTGGGGAGCAGAGTCACTGCCATCAGCAAGGTTCTACAGAAAGGGTTTTCCTACAAGGTAGAGCTTCAACACATCACATTCCTCTGCGCATTCCCAGACACAACCAAAAGGCTTGGAGGTCAGACTATAAACCCTGCTATAGAGGCATTAGCTGCACCCTCATATTGCACAGCCTGTGTATCCTGGGGAGCTGCTAAAGACAGGCCCATCATTCCAGCAGGATTGGAAACTCTTAAAATCAAAAAAGAAAAAAAATCTCAATAAGAGGAGTTAAAGTTTAAATAATGGTTTCACAGCCTAACAGAAGTAAGTACAGCTGCAGGGCCAGCTTGCAAGGGTGATGGAGCCAAACAGTGTTCACTGGGCACAGCAGTGACTGAATGCCACCAGAGGAGCAGGACACGAGCTGTGCTCATCACTGCCCACACAGCACTCCTCGGCTGGGCAGTGCACAACTACCCATGGGCACAGAGCATTCCAGCAATGCCAAACTGAAATAATTCCCAGCTTACTGTTCAGGAACAACTAGTCCAGGGACCGCAGCTCACCAGTGCACAGATAAACACAACTGGAAACCAGCCCAGAAGCAAGAGCGATGCTCCAGGAGGAGGAAGACGTGGCTGCTAATGAGCAAGACAGGCAAGCATCTCTGAGATAAGGTGTATACTGAGGGCAGTTTCACAACCACCAAGAAAAAACAACCCCACATCAGCAAGTCTTGAGGAACAGCCTGGAATTGTCTCCCAGCAAACCTTCTGGGATACACTCATCTCCATAATCACACCAGAGCCACACAGGCTCTGACTCTGGCAGCTCTGGCTCTGAGCTGTGCTGCTCATAAGGAACATGCCTCATTTCTGGGCAGCAGTTTTGCAAGCTGCAACTCTCCAAGGAGCAGCTCTCAAGGGATGGAACCAGGAACCACACTGCTGCAGCAATGGCACTCTGTCACAAACTGGCACAAGCAGCTACAGAGCCTCAAGCACAGCCCCACAGCTAAATGCAAAACCAGCCCATGTGCTCAGCACAGCCTGCGGAAACCCAACCAGAGCTGCAGAGCAGCTGTCGAAGCAAAAATGAACAGAGAACAGCACCTCAGCAGGTGAGGATCAAACTGCTGCCCCTCAGAGCAGAACTCGTGCTCTCCTCTCCTTCCCCCTCACGCTCATACCATGTCCTTCCCTCTGAGGGGAAGCTGGTGAGCTGAGGGGAAACAGCTCTGCTCAGTCCCTCTGGGGAAAAAGAAAGAAAAAAGCTTTCCAACGTCACTGAAATGGAATGCGAGGGAACCAAGTGCAGTTGTAGGGGGAGAAAATGGAACAGCCTTGCACTCCAGCCTGTCTGTACACAGCACTTGGTGTGGAATACACACACTGAGCATCCAACAGTGCATCTGCTAAATATCCCTTTAGCTCTGAGGGTCTGAAGAGATATTTTGGTTCATAGAAAAGTTATGTTAATCCAATGAATCATTTGATAGGAATGTACAGTCATCCCAGAGCAATGGAAAATGTAGAGATTCGAATGCTTGATGTATGCATCCAGCATAAAAGGTTAGGGCAACACTTCTTCCAGAGGCATTACTCATCCCTGCCTCAGCTGCACATCCCTGCAGAGGTGTGCAGGAAGGAGGATGAGCAGCATCAATAACTTATCAGCTGCAGTACAAAACAACCAGGTAAGAGCCATAAAAAGCAGAAAGCAAGATCTAAACCACCTCAAATATAGCCTTTGTGGAGCAGAGCCACCTCCTCGTCACTGCATCTCGGAGCAGATGACACGAGGCAGTCACTCTTACTGCATCTCAAGACATTCATGGAATGGAGGGACTTGCCCTTTCGCAAACATTATGAGAAATTCCCTGTCTCCAAGAGCTGACAGAGTCAGCTGAAGTCCTGTAGCTATTTACCTAAGGAGAAAGAGGAAAAGAGTGCAAGTATGGGCTGGAAACAGCAGGAATTCTGCATTACACACATACTCTCCTGGGCTCCTAAAGCTACACTCAAGAAGAACAGCAATCCAGTCACAGATCAGAGTTTTTTAAGGAAACTAATTTACAGAGACAAAGCACCACAACAATCCCACATACAGCCCATTCTTTACTAGGTAGGGGTTTCTTTACAATGCCATGATGTTTCATGATGTCAAAAGTATAACAGCACACCAGCAGATGATTCCCTCACACTTCCTAAGCTCTCTGCACCACCGTTCTGCAGGAAGTCTGGAAGACACGCAGTGGATTTACCCCGACAGGAGGTAAGCTGGAATCTCTCCCATGCCACACACCCTCCTCAAACCCTTCCTCAGCTGCACTCAGCTCTGTTGAGAAGTAACGCAAGGAAAAGAGCATATGGATGGATTCAAAACTATTCTGAATCACTGCTGGCTGCCAGCAGACATATTGCTGTCATTAGCCTCTAGCTCAGTCGCAAGATTTGTTTCTGAAAAGTCTTTGAGCCAACAGATTATATAAAGCTCAGACCCTTCCTCTTCCACATGAGCTGATAGTCGGTGTTTGCAAGGAAAACATTAATCCTTGCACAGACAAGGATGATGCAGCTAATCAAAACAACCTCCCTGGCCAACAGTGGGTGCTGATGCAGCCAAAACTGGCGCTGTCAGATAATGCTCAATTGCAGGATCAAGGAACAGAATCATAGACTGATTTGAGTTAGAATGGACCTTAAAGATCATCCAGTTCCACCCCAACGGGCAGGGACACCTTCCACTAGACCAGGTTGCTCCAAGCACCATCCAACGCAACCTTGAACACTTCAAGGGATGGGGCAGCCACCATTCCCTTCCTCAGCACACCTTCCCACTGGAGTCACACCATTCCTTTCCTCAGCACACCTTCCCACTGGGGTCACACCATTCCTTTCCTCAGCACACCTTCCCACTGGGGTCACACCATTCCTTTCCTCAGCACACCTTCCCACTGGGGTCACACCATTCCTTTCCTCAGCACACCTTCCCACCTTGGTGGCTGACCCGGCAGCCCCAAGGAACCTGCTCATTAAGTCACAAGCACTTGTAAATAACTGCAGGTTACTGCTGAGGGTTCTCTGTATCTTTTATCTAAACAAAATGTTGCAGGACCAGGCTTGTTTTATGCAACAACGCCCTTGTAGCTTCTACAGCAAGTGAGCAGTTAGTTCTCTATACCTCACCTGGCTTACCTTTTTCACCTTTTACAAACCAAGGCCGAAAAAAAATAAAATATATTCTGTCTTCTGAGCTATGAAGTAAAGAAACCCTTTTTGGTTTCTATATGATACACAGCAGGACTGGCCCCCACCCCCCAGATTCTGATAAACTCCTTGTGGTTTAAGCTTTACTGGAAATAAGGCTTCCTACCTTGCTACTTTTTCATAATACTCTCTCTCATAAAGCAATTTAGATACCTGAGTAGTAAATCAGAAGCGAAAGGGCTTAATCACAAGATCTAAACAACGCTGGTTCTTCGTCAGCTTGTAACTCCTGATAACTACCTCATCTTCTGGTCAAAGCTGTCTCACACACTGCATTACCTTTACACCTCTGGGTGTCTGAAGGAGGTCAAACAAACACACTATAGTTTCCTTGTAGAGGACTGGTAGTACTCTCGTGGTTGGTTTAACACTTGCAGTGGCCATGAGAGGTATTAATTCCCTAAGCTCTGGTAACTCAGCTGTAAATAACCAAGTCCCTGTCCCAAAAACAGTCTAAAAGGGACAAGGTAAGTGCAGAAGCCCCAGTGGTGGTGATGCACAGTCAGCCATCCCAGAACACTGCCAGTTACTCCTCAGAAACTCAGTGCAGCTCGAGATGTGCTTCATCCAGCAATTCTCAACACAAAATACATAAACAGTCCCTGGAGCACAGATGGAAGCTGATCCCTATCCCCTCCCAGGGGAGTTCCCTCATCACTAGGCTACAAAATCATGTTCCCTCTTGCTTTCAGCCTTTGATGATATAAATCTTACGTTCCTTCCTACACAATGCCCCGGTTTCAACATGAGAGGCAGAGCCTCTCCTCCCTCCTCAGCCAGTAGCTTGGGGACTTGGGCACTCTCAGATCTGGAGTCGGGGCTGCCCCAAGGCTCAAGGAGACGTCTCATCTCGTATTGCAGCCAGTGCCATTTCCCACCTCCCTTTCACTCACCTACAGGGTTCAGTGCTCATCTGCCACTGATGACCTGGGGTGCAGCTAATGACTCCCATACAGGCTAATGAACCCAACACAGGCTAATGAACTCCACACAAGACCACAGAGGCACTCACCTTCCCTGCCTGTGGCTTTACTCTTCCTGTGACAGCAGGGTGCTGAAGGAAAGGGTCAAGTTCTTGAAGAGCAGAAGTCATTGTCTTCCTCCTTACAGCAAATCACAGCCATAAATCAGCATTTTGCCATAGTTTTCTTTTCAGGACTCCCACTCCAGCTGTTCGTGACTCTCCTGCACAGCTGGTATTCACACAGCACCTCATGCTCCTGCCCAGACAGGCCCCATGGTGTGCTGAAGGTGACAGGAGTGCTCCAGGGGACAGGTGTTCTGTCCACAGGCAGCTGAAAAAGCCCCAGAGCCAGCTGGGAGCCCTCGGAAAGGCAGCGGATGAGCTACCAAAGGGCAGAGAACAACTGTGCCCACAGAATTTAAAATACCTCTCCTGATCCTCCCTCGCCCTGCTGCACAGCTCAGTCCAGTGTCTCATCAGGGAATCCCCTCTCCAGGTATGGCTGGAGCGCACGCAGTTCATGTGCTTCAGGTCACAGAAGCAGCAAATCCTGTAGCTTGAATTATACTTTAAAAAAGTCCAATTGAAATTCAAGGTCTATCACAGCCTCGTACTGCAGCTTCCCAGAGTCCTCCAGCCACTTGTTCTCTCCAGGGAAGACAAGACAGGTTGCCAACCAAGAACTGCACTGTGGATTAGCCAATGTTTATGAAGTGCTTTAAAGATTAGAAGTGTCACCTATGTGCTAAATATTTCCCTGGCACTATCAGCTTGAACAGCAACCAAGTATCTTGTATCTGCTCCTGCTGATCTTGAGCTGGTTGCCGAAGGCGTCACTCAACCTGACTTCCAACCACCGTGTCTGGCACTAATTCCAGGGGCGGTTTTAGACATATCGCAGGAGAAGACAGAATCAGGGAACCACTTAAGCCCCAACTTCTGAAAACTACTAGCAGAGTAATGACAGGAATAACACTGCATAGAGGTCTAGAAACATCCAAAATACAGAACTCAGCCTTCCCATCAGCCCACAGGTTTCACCAACAGCAGCAGATTTCAGCAACTATTATTAAGCAGTCAGAGAATGAAACATTGAGTTTGGAGAGTTTACTCTGCACTGGAGAGAGAGAAAAAAACAAAGCTGGAAATCCCTCGCTTTATAAACAACAGCTCCTCTGAAAGCACAGTCAATAGGAAGTTGTTGCTCTGAACTGTGTACACATTTGGCTCACAATTTGCCAACAATGAGGAAAATGAACTCAACTGAAGGATTCCCACACCGTGAGCTTGGTGTTGACCCCCTAAATGGATGTTGCCAGGACCAGAGAGGCAGGACCACGCCAGCAGGCGTTGATTTGCACCTTTGTGTTGGAACTGGGCACAATTCCCTTCCCAGCCTTACCAGCTCTATAACTCTTCCATCAGCCACATAACCACCCAGACAGACCCAACAAGGTAC
Source organism: Grallaria varia (assembly GCA_013396735.1). Classification (NCBI taxonomy): domain Eukaryota; kingdom Metazoa; phylum Chordata; class Aves; order Passeriformes; family Formicariidae; genus Grallaria; species Grallaria varia. Next base: position 49,123 of record VWZG01004250.1, on the reverse strand, counting down.
GTCAACCCCACGCTTGGTCTGTATTTGCCCTGATGCTGTGTCTGCCCTGTGCCTGCCGAGGTGACCGCACCGACAGCCACAGACACAACCATGGGAAGCCCAAGGACAGAGGAGCCACCACAAAAAGCAACTTACTCCAAAGCCAAAACAGAGTCACCAAATCAGTGTCACCAAAATAGAGCCACAACACTCTCTGCTCACCAGTGGGGCCAGAGGCCAGGTGGTTTCTTAAAACTTACTGAACACAAATAGCCAAAGAACCAAAAGCAGCACTCCTCAGGCAGAGGCTCTGCAGTCCAGGAGGGCATCTGGGGGAGGAATTGCCCCGAAAGATGACAGGGGAGGAGCATGGCAGGAGGCAGACCACAGCTGAGGTGGCACTGTTTTTCCCACACAGGTTTCCCATGTGACAGAAAGGCTGGAGCCCCAGCCAGGTGCCTGCTGGAGGTGCCCTGCTGGGGATAACCCCAGCCAGGCGTAGTGCACATGGGTTGGACCATGCACAGGTCGAGGTGGCTGACAGCTGCCTCCAGCTGGAGGTGACTCACTCAAGTCACACATCATAAACACTTCTTACTCCGGCCCTGAATTAGGAGGACTCTGAAATCTCAAACCAACCTCCCTGACACTGTCATTCCTGCAGAGCCACTTGCAGCCTCTCCGGTGCAAAGCCTGCTGAAAACAAAGGATCAAAACAAAGAGAAGACTGGGACTGCTTTTCAAGATATTAAAACACATTTGAGATAAGGAAAAAAAGCCTGGCAAAAAATAAAAAGCTATCTTCATCACCATTATAACTGAGATCGGATATTCCTATTCTAACAAACTACTGGAGCATCCATCAACAGCACTGAATCTCACCACTAAACTCAGATGCACAGCTGAGTTTTCCACCTGTGAGGAGGAGGAGGTGGCACCATGGGAGACCCTGCAGAGCAGCCTTTGTTCTGGGACCCAGCGAGGAAAACATCTGCTCAGCCCAAAGCCCTGCTCTCTCCAACTCGATAGGACCTGACTTTGGAGGACAGGAAGCAAGCTTTGTTCCAGGCAGCAGGGAGGGTGGTGCTACCACACCGACTGCTGCACAAGGTTTGGGAGTTTGGAGACCTGCAGGTGGTAGAACAAGAAGCCTTTTGCTGTTCATAACTGCTTTGGAGCAGCCGGGGTGCCTCTGCAGAGCTGCTCTTGTTTGGACAAGCACGTTTGCTCTGGTGACTATTTGAATGATGACTCACTCCAACAAGCCAGGGCACCCTACCACACACAGCCCCAAAGTGCTGACTTCGGGCTTGGGATGCAAATCCGTCAGGAAGCAGTGCTTCCCGACCAGGGCCACCCAGGCCTGGTCACTCCTGCCATTTCCCTCCTCCAGTTGTAGTCCCGGCCTTGAGGACAAATCCAAAGAGAAGACAGCAGGAATAAGCAAATTGTACAACACATTCTTGCTCTCAGAGCACTTCTAAAGTTGCTGTGAGTTTCCCCCCCTTTCTTCTCTGCAAAACTGGCAGCCCAACTGCAAGTCCCTCGTATGCCTCTGAGGGGTTCATGGCAGGACACCTGCCCAGCACTCCTGTCCTGGCTCGGGAATGCTGGCCAGCACCCTTCCCTGGCTCAGGAACACTGCCCAGCACCCTTCCCTGGCTCAGGAACACTGCCCAGCACCCCATCCCTGGCTCAGGAATGCTGCCCAGCACCCCTTCCCTGGCTCAGAGGCAGACCTGTGGCCACCTCGCTGGTGGCACTCCTCCAGCCACTTCCACTTCTGTCTCCCCAAGCATGTGAGAGTCACAACTCGTGATGAGCCCAGCAGTAATTGCCATATCGATTTCGACGCTCCTCCAGCCAGAGTAACGTCTGTAACTGTAAACCATAAACCTTTTAATATCCCGCTCAATTATGCGGAAAACAACTCCTGAGCAGCAGCACTGTGGGAGCATTGCTCAGAGCCCGCTGCTCTGTATTCCACTGTGGCCGGGGGCCTGCCTGGGGATGGCCAAACCACATGGGGAGGTGTGTTGAGAGACACCGTCCGGGGAGACAGAAGCAGAGACAGCTCGTCTATGTGTCACTGGTGTCAGTGCTGCTCAACCCCTTTCTTGCTGACCTCATTGAAGAGCTCAAAATGCTGGAACACATGGAATGAGAAGACAGATGAGCAAAATGATGGTGTACCATTAAAACGTGATCTGGTGCTTGCGTACCCTGTGGGCCATTCACAAATCCAGGAGAAAGAGTCCAAGATTTAAGCAACTAAGTTGGGCATTGTCACATAAGGCACCCTTAACCACCTCTCTGTTATTTACAAACAGTTTCAGGGAAAGGGGAACAATCTGAATGACTTTTTAGCATTTGCAAAACGTTCCCATCCACTGCAGCCTTGCAAAAGCATAAAATCAGAATCATACACTATCCTGAGTTGCAAGGGACTCACAAGGACCATCAAAGTCCAGCTCCTGGCTCTGCACAGGACAGCCCTAGGAATCCCACCACATGCCTCAGAGTGTTGTCCAAAAACTCCTTGAGCTCTGGCAGCCTTGAGGCAGTGACCACTTCCCAAGCCAGATGCTTTGCTGACACAAGCATGAGATGGGTAGAACCCGCTTCTAATTCCCAACTCCAAATCTTGAAGTTTGTCCTCTCCTTACCAGCCCTTTACATCACATTCTCTTGCCCAGGAAAAGGGCAGGTTTGGAGACACTCAGCCTGGAGAAGGCTCCCACCTTGCTCCACACAGACCTGACCCGCTTTTGTCACACCGTGCTGCGAGCAGGGCTTGTTGCCATGGTGAAAGCTCTGACACATTTAGTTTTCCTACTAATTTCCTGCTGCACTAAAGCAACTGATGCTTTGCGCTTCACTGCTATGGGAGAGCAACAAGGGACACCAACACCCCCACAAACCAGGAACGGATTCGGCCACGTGCTGGTCACTCTGCCAACAGCACTTTTCAAGGCAACTTTAGTTACACGTCTTAAATAAAATCTCCCTTACCTCATCCAGATCAGGATTAGGTACTCCCTTCGTGTTGATTCAGGACATGCAAAATCTGACACGTTTCCAGAGTTTATCTTGCATCTTAAACTCATCTGCCTCTTAGTAAAGCCCTACATGAGATCTGATCACCATTCATAAAGGAACTCAGAAATTTAGTGACTCTCATAATTAGGGGCTGCATCCCACCTATACCTTTAAAAAAGGTGGTATGGTTTCAAATCCCAGACTGCAGTCCCTGAACCACCACATTTTCCTTTGAGCTCACATGAAGGAACTAATTTCAAGCCCGACTGTGTCAATGGTGAGTAAAAACAAGGATCCAGTTGTGTCTGTGGAACCAAACTGGGACCAGCAGCACACACACACACGAGGGAAAGCAAAGACTGAGGCCCACACTGTCAGCAAATGAGTCAGAAGCTGCACAAGCGCCCACTGAGTGGGAAAATACCTATAGTCAGCCTTCAACTTGTCGTTTTACTGTGTAATGGGACTCTCAATTTGGATGAAAAAAAAAAAACATGAATATTTTGTTCTGACTAAGCACAGGTTTCCCCATGTACCTCAGTTCTGCCAGGGCAGTGGGCACACGACACCCACGCTGCAGCAAGTGGGGAGGGAGAGACTGTGATTTCCTTCTCCACTAGCTATGCACTTTGTTTCTAACACAAACCAGCTGAATTAACCAACAGAAAGGAAAAGTCTTTGTTGGTTTTTTTTTAAATCTTACACTTCCCAGAGCAGCTCAGGGGAAAAACAACCTGTGTGAAAGCCAAGTATTAAAATCCTTGTACAGAGAATGAATCAGAATGATTTTTATTGGTTTCCAATGAGATTGTGCTTGAAAACAAACAGTTGCTGTACGACTGACAACCCCCTCACTGTGTCAGAACGCCAGAGATGCAAGAACATAGATGGGCTTTGTACAGCTGAGAACATGCTCCTTCATGGCTGCTGGGGAACGATGGGATTTGGTTAATGGTGCATTTATATGTACAAAAAAAATAGAGTACAAGCTAAGCTGTATCGTAATCAGTTTGGTGAGGGGAGCAGGGGGAGGCCCTATGACCTCCAAAACTGCTGAAAGCAGCCACAGCTGTTCCAGCCTCAGGATGAAGAAGACACAACTGCTACAGGAGCTTCCCGCAGAAGAGCACCATTGTCTGCTGGCCACCTGGGAACGAGGAAACCTTCCATAAATCACAGAGCACATGACCCTTTCCCTGTCTGAGGCAGGGCAGAGGCCAGGACAATTCCCGGCAGCAGCGAGCAGGCAGCACAGGCTGCCCGGAGCCCGTCCATCAGCAGCACTCCAGCCAGGCTGATAACCTTGACAGAGCCACTTGCAAGATTACAGCCCAAGGATTTCCTACAAGCACATCTAGAGAGGAAAGACTAAGTACCAAGACTAATGCTTTTCATCTTTGGTTGCTGCCAGTGCTATGAGCTTGAACTAAAATTTGGGGCATGCAGAGACATGGTCATGCTGTCACAGTGACTGAAAGCAAACAGTTTCCTAGAGCACTGATTGTTTCTGCTGAAGGGAAGCACAGAAAAACATTGTTGTAAGGACTTGGACACAGATGACACGAAGCATTTTTTCACCTAATTTTTTCACTGTCATTGTCATGCAGTCTCTATTCCAGAAGATCTAACCAGCTATGCCTACCTGGCGAGGGTAAACCTGTGCATCAGCACCACTCCAGACTCCTGCAAGAGCAGCACGACACCTGAACAGTCTGTATCCTTCCATCCCAGACAGGAACCAGCTCCAATCAGGATCACTGCTGCAATTCAGCGTGTTATCTGATCACACTTCACACACAATTACATACAGCTTGTCAACTTACTCCTTCCCATTAAAAACATTTCATGTTGTGAAATGCTACAATTAGTTTTTAGGCATCAGCTTCAATGCAGCTGCCTTTGCCCAGCAGCAAGAAGCCTCAGGGCTCCAAAGATACCGTCCCTTGAGAGGGGCCAGAAACACACCTGGAAGCACCTGGTGAGCCTGAACACTGGCCAAAAAAATTCAGAAGCATTTCAGGCAACATGACAGCAGATCCCAGAGCCTTAAAAGAACCGCCTTGTGCCAGCAGTGTGATGGCCATGGGTCTGTCACACGTCCATCTCTGCTATTCTCCATACACGTTCCATATGTATTCCTGCAAACAACACTTCCTGCATGGGCAGAGGTTAACCAAGAAGACACAGCCAAAGCAGAGAGAGCCTTGTTTAGGTAAGGAAAAACCTGGAAAAAACGTGTCTTCCCTTCTGCTGCAGAAATCCACATGCACTTTTGCCAGCCTCCAAAACACCTCACTGTGTCCCCGTCATTCAAAACTCCTTCCAATAGGACCAACCACATTTTAGAAGTTATTGGAAGGAGACAAGAAACATCCATCTGCTTGCTGAAAGGCAGCAGACGCACACAGCCTCCAAATCCAGACTTTAATTGAAACACTTTAATCTGCTGCCGCGGCCCCACATTCTCTTTATTCCCAGCAGTGCCGAGGCGTGCGCTCAGCTAATGGAGCTCTGACAGTCGTCCTGGGCCTGGCTTCCTGTCAAACCACTCCGGCCTCCAGCTCTGGGCCCACAGTTGCATGCTGATACCCCACAGACTCCTTTTCTTCTAAACCATCTTCAAAACTCGATAATTAATGCACTATAACTGCATCAGACGCTTTAAGGAGCTGGAGGCAGAGCCTGCGACTGCCAAACCATACACGAAAGTGGGAAACGTCAAGGAGATGCTGAACTACAATGAAAACACCCAACTGGGCTAATTCACCTCCTGCATTGCATAACACTCATGAGGCCAGTCACCTCATCCATCTGCAAATCAAGGCGATAACACACGCAGATGGTTCCTATGAGCAGGCCCTAGTTAGATGGCCAAGGCAGGCCTTGGGAAGCTGGTCAGGCTCCCAACTCCAGTCTCTGGGAAGACACGGCCAGCTTCTCTCTGTGGCTCAGCTGATCTGCTTTAGGCTGTGCTGAATCACCCTCTGGACAAGCCGACCCCAGCACTCCCATCCCAAGCCTGGTGAGCCACATCCCACTGCAGCTGTGCCTTCCACCACGCCAGGGCATGTTTTGTTCCTGCATGTGAATCCCCACGTTACTCGGCAGCTCCTTCACCGACTCTCCGGAACTCCAGCTCCCATGGGGAGGTGTCCCAGAGCCACGTTTGCCTCCAACAGCCATCACAAACCCTGCACATGAGTGCCACTCCTGCATGCACTCCAGCCGAGGGGTACAAGCCAACGCTTGTATTTATACCTTCTTCTCAAACTTTTGACAGCCAAAGCACTTTCAGGAAGAGCACCCGCACTCCTGCCACCAACTTGTGTCAATGACCAAAGCTATCACGGCCACAAACTGCAGGTTTGTGCCCACCTCCCTCCCTAGAGCAAAGTTCTGCATCTCATGTGGAGGGACGCTGGAGTCACTCCCCACACACCTGTACTACTCAAAGATCAGCTCTTTGCTACAATCCTTCCAGGCTATGAGGACCCCACTCCTAAACTGCAGCTGCCCTGGTTGGAAATTGCCCCTAACACTGGATGCAGAGAATAACCAGAAACAACAGCAACGTTCCACTGCGATCAGGACACTTGCTCTGGAAGAACCAAACACTTCAAGGTAATGCCCGGCAAGACACAATGGAGCTGCTGCCGAGGCTGCTCCAGGATCTCCTGCCCATCCTCTGACGTGTGGAGCGGAGCTCAGCCCAGCTCCCCCCACACATGCCAGTCTATTTTTGAGCTCAACGTGTCAGTTCCACTGGCTGTGGGAGTTTGTTTGTGTGGGTTAGCATGATTCGACTACTTTGAAACTTGGCTGAAGCCACATAATTCCCTTTTTATGGAGCCCCTTTGATGGCCGTTTAGCAGAGAGGGTGAGGTTTAGTCTCAACCAGAGAGACTTGGGGTCAGAATTACTAGAAAAAGACACATAATGACTAACAATGAATCAGCCTTCAGTGGTTTCTTCATTTAAGTGTTAATATGGCATATTAAACCCCTGGTCTGGGATCAGCAGAAAGGCCCTGGCTGCACTAAATGAGTACAATGGCTTAACCAGAGAATCTCAATATTGCTCTATTTCAACTCATGCAAGCTCCAAAGGGAGACACTGGAACCAGTTTAACCCTTGCTTGTATATGCTCAGCTGAAGGCAACAACTTGCTGTGCAGCTGATGGTGGGACTGCCAACAGTGGGACCCATCATGCTCACACGGGGGAGTCACAATTCTCATGAGAATGTCTTCAGCCAGGGAAAACTTCCACCACAAACTGAGAATTCTACTCTGCCGGCAGTGCTGGAGCAACTTCCCAAAGCTCTCCTCTCATGGGGAAGACACACAGTTGTTATGCAATCATGTTGATGAGACCAAGAAGGGGCAAGCTGCTGACGGAGCACATGGCCACAGCCATTGCACAAAGCTGGTACAAGACCCAGTGAGAGGACATGAGGAAAAAGGAGCTTAGTGCTGCTTCTCTGTGAAAATGTCTAATACCCAAGGAGCCCAGTCTCCCAGCAACACGCTGCCATTTCCTTATTTCCCTCTCACGTAATTTCTCCTTCAAACACAAATGAGGAGACAGCTTCTAGAAACCCTCATTAGGTCTCTGCAGCATTCACAAAACCTCTGTGAGATCCTCCAGTGTTTGTGTCACAGCCGTTCCTCTTCCCACTCCTGTCAGTGGCAACGGCTTCTCCTCACAGAGGCAGTTTCTGTACCTGCCCAAAGATGCCACCACCTTGTTGACCAGGGTTTGCTTCACTTCTCCTGCTTCAGCAGCTCCAACGCTCCTGCCCAGCAAACACACAGGAGGAAGGGACACTGGACAGAAGGTGGGAAGCAGCCAGGCTGAAGAGATACAAAAGATGTACCCAATTCATCCTACCATTAAGCTAATAAAAACACAGCTGAGAAGCAGGTATTAATTATCTTGGCTCTTTTAGACTATTGTCCCTGCTCAAATAGGCTCAGGGGAGGTGCCACAGGTCCACTAGCTCACCCCGCCCAGAGTCACCTGGCTGTCCTGGCTCCATTTCTACCTGTTAGTGCTCTCCATGAAGCAGCCTGGTCATCAATTCAATCATGTTCTGATGTTAATCTCCTGGTAATCAAATGTTATTTGCTACAGCAAGAGAAATGTTGTAATGAAACATAAAATGTCAGTACTTCACCCCACAGTTGATACAGGCAATGCCTCTGTGGGGTTTTAGGAAATCCTCTCTGTTATCCCCACTGTGGCAACTCTGCTTAGCCAAAGTTCATTTCTAGCTTTTAGGCTTTTACTTAATCTCCCCACCAAATGAGAACTAAAATACAACAAGGAGAACAATGGCCCTGTGAGCAGCAGGATAATGCTGCCTGCGGAATTAGCCATCCACAGCCATCAGCTTTCCTTATGGCCATGAGAAATAACTACCAGGACAGGTGAAGCACCAACAAACACTGCAAAAGAAAAGGGAAACGATAACAAAAAGGTGAACAAGCGAGGCCCTGGAACAGGTCATTACGAAACGCATCAGTATTGAACAATTCCACTTGACATGACGATGATGAGTCACGGCACGGGGCTTATCACACGGGCACGCTGCTGGAGGGAGCAATCCACAGTCATCCCAGAGCCACGTGCCTCGCTGCCACACGTCGGGGATCAGGAAGAGCAGGACAGAGCAGCCACCAAGGCTTTCCACCCACTGGGCTGAGTGTGCTCCGCATGTGAGGAGAGAAATCCAGGCAAATTCTCACTGAGCCCACTCTATGCTCAGTGACCAGAGCATGACAGAGCCCGAGCCCTCCCACAGCAAAGCCCAATGATCCATCAAGTCTACTAGCCCAGTTTTTATCCTGGGTTTAATTGCTACAGTGCCCACCTCCAAGAACTCCAGTGTAAAATGTGTTCTGCTCATGACTCCAACTCACCCAAATACAAACCACAGAAACTAAGCTAGTTCTCTCATGGGAAGGGAACATCCCTCCAAATAAGATCAGAGCTGCCTCCAATTCTCCAGGAAAGGCTTAGCTCCTTAAAAACCTAGGAGAAAAATCAGCTCAATTCCAGCCTTTCCCCAGTTGCTCCTGTGCTGGTGGAAGGGCTGTGTTCTGCCAAGGATTAGAGCATCATGGATTTGGGTTACTATCCAGTAAAACAAGGCCAGGTATGCCCTTTAACAGGATCCCACCACACACAGTCAGTGAAACTTGCTCTGAGCTTTGCCCATTACCAGCTATTGTCAAAAATAACTCAGAAGTGGACAACTAGCCTGGAAGAAGCTAAGGCAGCACAGTGGGAAGGTACATGGGAGGGAGCTATGTTCTGCCTGGACTGTCAATTCCAATCTGCACATCAAGAGAAAGGTGGAGGTGAGAATGATTCCTCATCTTCCAGTGAAACGCTCCATGAGTGCAGTGCAACCACGGCAGGAATGCACTGCTCCACACTCCAGCTGGGTCCACTGTCTCCAAGACAGTGCAAGGGAAGGACCCAGGACAGCAGAGAGCTCCCAACACTGCCCAGCAGCCACAGTGGTCCCTCTCCACTCTCATCATCCCCAGCAGCTCCAGAAGACTGGGACAGGGCATCCAAAGAGCACAATCTGTGCTCCGCGGTGCACTCATGAAGTCCTCTCTGTCAACATACCCTGACCAACACTTATGAAAAAATGTCTCATTAAAAACAAACCCAGTACCTGAACAGAGCTCAAAGTCTGATGAAGTCACTTGGATGATTTTTAAATGGAAATTCTGTGGAAAACCATTCAGTGGGTCACTCGGAAGATTTTTAGCAGAGAAACAAGAAAGAGTTTCTTGTGAAAGATGAGAAGAGACAAAGGCAAGCGGGGCAGGAGGAAGGACGCAACAAGATATCCCACAGGTGCCCAACTCCTGGAGGCTCCAGCTCCTGCCCAACCATTGGAGCAGCTCTGACAGAGCACAAGAGGACAACTTTGCATGGGCAGGGACTGAATGTAAATTGCTGCCTTGGTTAATGCGTAAATTGCCGACTGTTCCCTTCTATTCCATCAGCTCCAGCAGAGACAATTATGAATACAGGCCTCCTGCCCTTTGAGATGATTAACATTCCCTTTCCTCAGTGTCCCCAGCACTGCTGACCCACATTCAGCTCCTGAAATGCAGTTCTATGTAAACTGCAACATTGGGTATCAGTAGAATGTGCCAGCCCAGCAGGGCCAGGCACACACAGCTCACGCTCTCCTCCTCTCCCTGAATAAACACACTGCTCGACTTCCAAAGGGCCAGGAAAATCCCAGTCCTTTAATATCAGGCCAGGCACCAAACTACTCCCTGCTTCTCTTTTAAGGGAAAAGTGGACACAAGCCAGGAATGCTCAGGCTGTTATCTCGAACTGTCAAGTCAAAGTCCACTTGACCTGGTAAATGTCCATCAGAAAGGAAAACAGGCTCCAACACCTCATCATCAGACCACCTTTAATTCCAGGCTCAGCAGTGGACACCAGCCTACACCGTCATTAATTTCACCTCCTGGAAGAGGCCCAAAAGCCCAGGGTACAATCTATTTCCAAGCTCACGCAGACACTCACAGTGGAATTCCTTCTGAGACATTGGACGAGCACGGTTCCCAAGGAGGGGCCGTGACGAGCAAACCAGCTTTTCTCTAAGAGAATGTGACACGGGGTCAAGTTTGTGCAGGGATTTGGTGGCTATATTTGAACTGCCCGGTTCTCCTACGCAGCTACTACTGGGAGAGAGGGATCACCTCAGGAAGGGACTGCCAGCACACGCAGCAAACGGGCTGCGTTTGCATTCCATGATCAAAGAATTCTTTCAGAAGCTTAAATGGGACTGTTTTGCCAAGGTTTTGCTTGCTTCCAAATTGTTTCCAGTAAGTCAAAGTGTTAAAAGTGTAACTATGATGAAGACAAGCTCTCAGTAGCGTTACTTTGTGTTCCTGCTGCCAGTCCAAAATGCCTTCTCCCATATGGATTCGTCCTTTCCAACGCATTTCCAAGGACACCCCTCCTCTAACCTCCTGAGTCCCAGAGCCTGAACCAAGCAGCCCCTCTTCTCCTTCCGCACTCCTTCCCCAGAGCCAAGAGCAACAGTCCTGTCAAGGAAGGAAAAGTACTGAAGCCACAGTGCTCTGGGTTTGCAGGCAGAATCCAATCCGTGCTCACACTCCTCTCCACAGGCTGGGATTTGAAAGGAAACCCGACCTTGGAGTCGAGAAAGCTTCCAGGTCAAGTTTCAGCTCCAAGCTCTCCCAGCTCAGTGGAACAGATGGCAGTTGTTCCAGCACAGGTACTTCCCCAGGCTCAGGGAGTCCTCAGAGTTCCGAGGAGCGGGGACTGTGTCTCCTCGGTGCAGGGGAATGTGTCCCACACACACACCGCACATTCCAGAGCCCACCAGTACCTCACCATCCCACCAGAACGGGGCCATGCTGCTTCCCAAAGCCCCCGACCCACCTGTGGGCACTCCAGGGCAGTAGGAATGAGTGTACACTGTTATTAAAGAAGGCACAAGTTTCCCAAGCTTAGCATCTTTTCCCATCACCCACAAACAGCCTGTAAAATCCAGCCTTGGCCCTGCCAGTGCAGGACACAATTTCCAGACAAAATTTGTGTGCTTTTCTTCAGACAAAACCAACTGTTCCCAAGCAAAGGATGGTCTCTGCTCCGGAATTTTGCAAACTTCAGAGTCAGCACCACTGGAAAGAAACCTTGACCCAAGGAGGGAGGCTGGAAACAGGAACAGGAAAACAACTTGGATTTGGATCACTGCTTTTTCAGGAGTGATCTCCACTCAGGGGGATCATTCTCCTGCACTCCAAGCACCTGAACCTGTTTCTGTCAGCGAGGCTCAGGTTTATCATGGGGAGAACAACAGCACAGAATACCTGAAGTGCAGATTAAATTGTGGCATTGAGCACTTGGATGCACAGAAACAGTTACCAGGGCAGGCAAATACAGCTCAGCTCTGAAAAAAACTGTCCAGGAGGTGTAATAATCAATTTTTAAACAACCTCCGAAATTAATTTCACTTTGCAACCCGAGCCAAGAGCCAGAGCTCCACCAAACCCTCGCAACACTCAATTCCCCCTCGTGTTTCAACACAATGTCACTGGTGGAACTGACAAGGGACATCCCCTGCCAGCCCTGTGGCGCTTCCAGGGAGCCACCTCGGGAGCCCAGAGCAGGGGCAGGCGCTGGGCTTTGCTCGGGGCCTTCCTTCCTTCCCACCCCAGCCCTGCTCCCAGCGGCTCCCACCCTGCTGCAGGATTCCACGCAGAGCGAGGATTCCGTCCTGAGCAAGAATTCCACCCTGGCCGAGGATTCCATGCTGGGCAAGGATTCCACCCTGGGCAGGGATTCTGGCGTGTAGCAGGGGGGCGAGCTCGGTGTCACCGGTGAGATCCAGGAGCCTCCGGAGCCGCTCCAGGGCTGGCCCCGCACCTGGACCCACCTGGAGCTCCCGCCGCGTCCCGGGGCTCACCGGGNCGGGGGAGCGCGGCCGCCCCTGGACCCAGCCGGGCTCGCCTCGGGAGGCCCCTCCGTGAGGCTCCTCCAGGCCCTGCGAAGGCTCGCCCACCACGGGCTCGCCCCGCTGAGGGACCACCTGCACCCCCCGGGCCCGGGGGCGCATCCCGCCCGCTCCCACCCCGGCGGGGGACACCCGTGTCACCGCTGACAGCCGCCGGGACACCGCGGGGCCTCCCC